>CM065685.1:16356628-16364128 GCA_017654935.2 Phymorhynchus buccinoides
GTCCAATATCAGGCATGTTATCAGACCTACTGTCCCCACGTGTCACCATCATGATGTCTGTCTGTCTGTCTGTCTGTCTGTCTGTCTGTCTGTCTGTCTGTGTCACACAGGTCCAATAGCAGGCATGTTATCAGACCTGCTGTCCCCACGTGTCACCATCATCATGTCTGTCTGTCTCTGTGTCACACAGGTCCAATAGCAGGCATGGTATCAGACCTGCTGTCCCCACGTGTCACCATCATCATGTCTGTCTGTCTGTCTGTCTGTCTGTGTGTCACACAGGTTCAATAGCAGGCATGGTATCAGACCTGCTGTCCCCACGTGTCACCATCATCATGTCTGTCTGTCTGTCTGTCTGTCTGTGTGTCACACAGGTCCAATAGCAGGCATGGTATCAGACCTGCTGTCCCCACGTGTCACCATCATCATGTCTGTCTGTCTGTCTGTCTCTGTGTCACACAGGTCCAATAGCAGGCATGGTATCAGACCTGCTGTCCCCACGTGTCACCATCATCATGTCTGTCTGTCTGTGTGTCACACAGGTCCAATAGCAGGCATGTTATCAGACCTGCTGTCCCCACGTGTCACCATCATCATGTCTGTCTGTCTGTCTGTCTGTGTGTCACACAGGTCCAATAGCAGGCATGTTATCAGACCTGCTGTCCCCACGTGTCACCATCATCATGTCTGTCTGTCTGTCTGTCACACAGGTCCAATATCAGGCATGGTATCAGACCTGCTGTCCCCACGTGTCACCATCATCATGTCTGTCTGCCTGTCTGTCTCTGTGTCACACAGGTCCAATAGCAGGCATGGTATCAGACCTGCTGTCCCCACGTGTCACCATCATCATGTCTGCCTGTCTGTCTCTGTGTCACACAGGTTCAATAGCAGGCATGGTATCAGACCTGCTGTCCCCACGTGTCACCATCATCATGTCTGCCTGTCTGTCTGTGTGTCACACAGGTCCAATAGCAGGCATGGTATCAGACCTGCTGTCCCCACGTGTCACCATCATGCTAGGGGGAGCCATCCGGGCAGTGGCGCTGTTTTCTGCTTCCTTTGCCCCAAGTCTGACAACGCTGCTGGTGCTGTTTAGTGTTTTATCCGGTGGGTGTTCTTTCACACATTTGGCCTTTCGAACTCTCAAATGGTTGACTTTATGTAGTAGGGGCCAACAGTAACAAGAGAGCTTTACAATATATGGTTTTGTATTTGTGGAAGACTGGCTCTCTCAAACGAGCCTTTGCACTGCATGGTTCTGTGTGTGTTGCCTGTCTGAGTCTGTCGTTTCCGACAATGACTGCCAGATAGCAGAGTGGGCAGCTGCTATTCTTGCGGGCTGGGCTAAACATTTGTTTATAGCGCAGAATCCTTGCCCAGGGTACACCCCCACTCTCTGCTGCTGCACCCAAAGGATGGGTTGGCCTTTGGGGACGTTCCCCAAACGCCAGCTGTCCTCAATAAATCCCTTTGGCCGAGAGAGTGGGGATGTACCCCGGTCAAGGCATCTCCACTATAAACAAATCCTAACCCAGCCCGCAGGAATTGCATCTGCCCGCCTCTGCTGTCTGGCAGTCTTGGTCGGAAACGACTGAATGGCATACATAAATGGTTACATTCTTTCACAACTTAGGTAGTCGCTTGGCCAACTCGCGGTTACTATGGGTTTGTAATGTGGCGCGTTATACGGTGGAGCCTCCCTTATAAGACTCCCTCCCACATAAGACCTACTTCTCTGAGACATTGCCCTTCTTTGTAAGTATTAAAATTACCGCTCATAACGGCTCATTCAAATTGTGTCTTATTCAATTATTTGTGTACACAAAATCTTAAAAGTTTTGTTGCATTCGTGCAATTAATGTTGATACAATAGCTCAACAAACAACACCCCCCCAACATTTTTGTGTGTGAAAATCACAGAAACGTGGCTACTCAAAAAGTGTTCACTGATATTGGCAAAGAAAAAACAATGTGCACGATGTCTCATGAGCCCCCTACATTGCTAAGGAAACCCAGAGGAACTGCTGCTTAAACAACTACAGCTTATAATTGCTGCTTGGGTGGACACACCCAATTTTGACACGTTTTAAAGCAGCTGCGCTTTGTGATTGTTGACAACATGGCCACTGCAACTAGGGTTTTTAACGCCCTTGGCAGTGAAAGTGAAGCCCTTGTTGGCCAATACTGAAAAGGGTATTCACTCTTGCGAAAGGCAGCCATTTAGTGGCCTCAAATAGGGTTATTGGCGAGAGTTATTCCCTTGTTTGGTCAGTACTCAAGCATCTACCAAGGGCATTCACTCTAGCAAACCATGGCTGTTGCAGTGGCCATAAGAAAATGGTGCACTAACAGGTAACTGACTTCAATTATTTTTTATTTAAAATATGAAATGATTTGGTTTAGCCACTTTTGGTATTGAGGTCTTGTGAAGAAGAGGTACTTAACTTTTTTTAATTTTATTTTATTTTATTGATCTCTGTGTGTAGGGGAAGACGGGGTAAAAAGCGCATGGGCGGGTAAGAAGCCCACCCCAATTATCTCATGAAATAAAGAAAATTTCAGCTACGTATCATAATTTGGCGTAAAAATGAGTGACCAAAATGTGTTTGGTTTGCACATACACTTACGTAGATTGTATACTGATCAATGAAATATAAGGACCTTTTTTCTAAATCGATGGACTTTCATAAAATTATACTGATCAATGAAATATAAGGAACTTTTTCTGAAACGATGGACTTTCAATAGTCCATGCATGCACACACACGCGCGCGCGCACACACACACACGCACGCACGCACGCACGCACGCACGCACGCACGCACACACACACACACACACACACACACACACACACACACACACACACACACACACACACACACTTTTCGGAATACATCCTCAAAAGCCATTCATTTTCTCTCTCTTTCTTTCGTGTAACAGTCTCCATACCATTGGGCCACAACAATCTGCGTTCGTACCTATTTCATCAAGGCGTGCTATGCTGTGAAATAATCTGTCTCTCTCTCCCCCCCCCCCCCCCCCCCCTCTGCGTTAGTACCTATTTCATCAAGGCGTGCTATGCTGTGAAATAATCTGTCTCTCTCTCCCCCCCTTACCCGCCCATGCGCTTTTTACCCCGTCTTCCCCTAACTATAGATGGCTTGGAGTCAAAGCGGACTATCATAACCCCCTTATTACCTGGCCAGAGGCCGAGGTATTGCGATCGGTGTCTGTGTGTCTGTGTGTGTGTTTGTCTGTGTGTCGATTATCCACAGGTCTAGGGTCAGGCTTGGTGTACACCCCTGTCGTGACCATCATCTGCACGTACTTCCACAAGTACCGCACCATCGCCAACGGCATCACCCTGGGCTGCCCGGGGGCGGGATATCTGGCCGGGCCCTACCTCCTGAGCTGGCTGATCGACAGCCACGGCTGGCGCTACGCCATGGCAGTCTTTGCTGGGGTGTTGGCACAGGTCCGCTATGATAATATTATCAAGAATAGTTGGTAACTAGGGGAAGACGGGGTAAAAAGCGCATGGGCGGGTAAGAAGCCCACCCCAATTATCTCATGAAATAAAGAAAATTTCAGTCAAATTTGCCCATGAGACGAATGCTAGACATTAACGCTCGTCTCATGGGCAAAATGAGACTGAAATTTGCTTCATTTCATGAGATAATTGGGGTGGGCTTCTTACCCGCCCATGCGCTTTTTACCCCGTCTTCCCCTAACTATAGATGGCTTGGAGTCAAAGCGGACTATCATAACCCCCTTATTACCTGGCCAGAGGCCGAGGTATTGCGATCGGTGTGTGTGTCTGTGTGTCTGTGTGTGTGTCTGTGTGTGTGTTTGTCTGTGTGTCGATTATCTTAAAAACTACTCTTTGGATTTTGATTAAAATTGGCAGAGGGGTAGACAGCTTGAAAAGGAAGCTTCCTTTCGTTAATCAACACCGTTCTGACCTTGACCTTGAAGTTTGACCTTGAAAACCGAAATTTCCTTCTTTGGGCTATGTAATTTCCCCCCAGCTTTATTTCGTGAACTAGTGAACAGAATCGCTTCAAATTTTGTGTGGTGGTGTACCATGGTGCAAGGAAGTTTGTATAAAAGTTCAGCTGTATCTCGTGAACTACTGAACAGAATCGCTTCAAATTTTGGGCTATGTATTTTATGCGTTCTGTAAGGGTGGAAAGTGGTGTGTTTATTGGGGGGTGGAGGGGGGGGGGAGAGGACATCACTCGGTGCAAGGAAGTTTGTATAAAAGTTCAGCTGTATCTCGTGAACTACTGAACAGAATCGCTTCAAATTTTGGGCTATGTATTTTATGCGTTCTGTAAGGGTGGAAAGTGGTGTGTTTATTGGGGGGTGGGGTGGGGGAGACAGGACATATCTCTGGCCGGGTTTGCATTGTCACAGTGCGTTGCTGCCGCTCGGCGATGCCCTTGTTAGTTTGTGTGATAGGTCCAATAGTGCGTCAATGGACGATCTAAAGATAGTTCGTTTTGACTCCAAGCCATCGATATATTTTTCCTCTTCGTCGTCTTCTTCGTTCGCTCAGACAGTTTCCTGTCATATGAGCGTATGGATGCGTCATGCTGCCGTTATGCGCCTAACTAAGAAATAGTTAGGCCCAGCATGTCCGACTTCGGCTAAAGAAATATTTTGTAAGAATTAAGAATTCATAGGGGAAAAAAAGGCAGGAGAATGGACCAGTAAGATAGAAAGATAGCGAATGACAGTGAGTAAGCACAGAGAAAAGGCAGTGAGTCAAAGAGAGTGACAGACTAGAGGAAGTTACAAGCACAGAACTTCCAGAAGGTGGGGGAACTATTTATATGAAAGACCCCCCGGTATCCCCCCGGGGGAGGTAACTATATATATAATTATATAGGGTTCTTGATATTATGGAGTATCGGTAAAGGTGCAGATCAGCACACACACACACACACACACCCTTCGATTTCTCCGCTCTCCCCGCATTTTCAGACTTGCCTTTCTGAGGAAATATTAAGGCGTAATTTATCAACTTTTTTATTTTTAGCTAATTATCTTTGTCATTCGCAGTCATAATAAAGGCCACTATTACTGTGTTTCTGATGTTACCAGACCTGTGTCCTGGCGGCTCTGTTGTATCCTCATCGCGCACCAACCGTCGTCACCTGCTGCCCCTGCAAGAGGGGACCACCCCCCTCCGATGACAGCATGGCTGTGAATGGTCTGGACACCGACAAGAGAAACCCTCTCTCCTGCATCGGCACTCGCAACAGTCCTTTACACAAACACCAACCACCCTTTGATAATAATATTAACGACGATTGTAATGCGAATGCGGTAGATTCTGCGACACGCGCTGAATTAGTTTGTTACGTTCCTGCAATGAACGACCTTCAAAGTTCAGAGCGAGAGGCCATGCTTCCAGGAAAAACGGATCTTGAAGACGTTGTTCGAGGTACAACACACGCTGACGTTTATATTCCTGCCAGAAAAGACCACCAAAGTTCGAAACGAGAGGACGTGCTTCCTGTACTGAAAACGGATCCGGAGGACGTTCAAGGTCACGCCAGGACGGAGCGGCCAGGGTCAAGGTCAAGAAAAGGGGTCAAGATGAGTTCAAGGACAGAAGTGGTTGCTGTCGATACAGATTCGAGAATAAACGTACAGGCTGAGAAGAAACCGAGAGTGGGTGTGGCTGAGGCCAGGGAAGAACTGGAAGCAGAGTTGGATGGTGCAGAGCAAAATGCAAGGGCAGGGCTCACGCGGCCTACAGCGGATGCATTCGTCCATGAAATGGAGGAGACTATCCCCGGACAGTCAGTTCAAGGTCCACAGCACCCAGCTGTCACATCCACAAATCTCAGGTACGCTGGAGAGAGAGAGAGAGAGAGAGAGAGAGAGAGAGAGAGAGAGAGAGAGAGAGAGAGAGAGAGAGAGAGAGAGAGAGAGGGGGGGGAGAGAGAGAGAGAGAGAGAGAGAGAGAGAGAGAGAGAGAGAGAGAGAGAGAGAGAGAGAGAGAGAGGCAAACGTATTTTAATCGTTAGGCCTCAGGCCCATAGCAATGGTAGAGAGGGAGAGACGGAGAGAGGGAGAGACGGAGAGAGGGAGAGACAGAGAGAGAGAGAGAGAGAGAGAGAGAGAGGGAGAGACAGACAGAGACAGACAGACATGCAAACAGAGAGAGAGAGACAGACAGACAGACAAACACACACACACAGAGAGAGAGAGTGCGTGTGTGTGTGTGTGTGTGTGTGTGTGTGTGTGTGTGTGTGTGTGTGTGTGTGTGTGTGTGTGTGTGTGTGTGTGTGTGTGTGTGTGTGTGTGTGTGTGTGTGTGTGTGTGTGTGTGTGTAGGCTACATGCTTTTCTTCAATACATCTGAGTGAGCATACTGTCCCGCGTTTGTTTGAAGCAAAACAATGTTGATTCAATATACATAACATCAACATTGAACATCCAAACACGCCCATAATTATTGTTAGGCCTAGATCTAACACGCTTCCAACAATAATTACATTTTCAGACAACGCATGGCTCGCCTTCTCTGCCATAACAGACCCCTTTGGATCTTGTGCCTGAACCAGCTCCTACTCATGGGCGGCCTATCCATCCACATAGTCCTGTTCCCAGCCTTCGCCAGGTCTGTAGGAGCTCGCTCCACGGACGTTGCTTTGCTCTACGCAGCCTACGGGGTAGCCCTTTCGCTCACTAGGGTGGCCGGGGGCTTCGTGTTCAATGCCCTGTCCGGGGTGTTGGTTCACGTGCTGTGCGGACTGCAAGGGGTGGTATCGCTGGTGTTCCTTCTCTTGCCCGTCTTCGGGACGAACGTCACTGCGCTGTTTGTCGCTATGGTGCTCCTGGGTGAGTTATGGTGGTGGTGGTGGTGGTGGTTGAAGTAGTAGTAGTCAGGGGCTGATCAACCCCCCCCCCCCCCCCCCCGTGGGGATACCGGGGCGGGGTGTGGTGGGTGGGGGTGTCTTTCGTACAAATAGTTCCCCCACCTTCTGGAAGTTCTGTGCTTTGTAACTTCCCCTAATCTATCACTCTCTTTGGCTCTGTCTATTCCCTTTGCTTACTGTCATCTGCTATATTTCCGCCTTTACTGGTCCACTCTCCTGCCTTTTTCTTCTTCAAGAAACACTTACGAAGATTTTATTCAGACGAAGTCGGACATGCTGGGCCTAATTATTTCTTAGTTAGGCGCATAACGGCAGCATGACGCATCTGCGCTCGTATGACAGGAAACGGTCTGAGCGATCGACGACTGAAGAAGAAGAAGGGGCGGATCAGATAGTCTAGGAGAGGGGGAGGAGGTGTTGGGATGGGGGTCCAAAGGCTTGGTCGGGTTGGGTGGAGGGCGCGTGGGGGTGGGTGGGGTGGGCGTGGGTCATAGCTGACGATTATTTGATTCATTGGAGGCCTCTTCTGAGAGCATAAGATGTGATAAAAATGTTGTCATGAATTCATATGAGGTGTAAGAATCCAATATATTACGGACCCC
>CM065685.1:16374128-16376628 GCA_017654935.2 Phymorhynchus buccinoides
AAAACAGCATCGATGAACTTTTAAATTGGGCAGAGTTGAATCATATGAGCTTGCACCCATTAAAAACCAAACTTATGATAATTACAACAAGACAAAAACGCCAGAACCTTCCTAACAACTTTTTGACTCTCTTTATTAATGGCAATGCAGTTGAGGAAGTTGGGAGTCACAAAGTTCTTGGCGTTGTCGTTGACAATAATCTTTCTTGGTCCGAACATGTCACTAAAACCTGCAAATCCGTGTCTTCAAAGATTTATCAGTTGTCTAAAATAAAGCATTTCCTAGACCTCCATTCACGTAAGATATTTTTCCACTCATTTATTGAATCGCATATCAACTACGCGTCAACTCTGTGGGATGGCGCTAGTGAAAATATTTTGAAACCTCTTTCAAGTCTTCATAGACGAGCATTAAAACTAGTTCTGCTTAAGTCCTCAAAACTAACCACTTATGACCACAAAGCTTTAGACATTCTACCCTTCCATTTAAAGCTAAATTATAACAAGGCTATTTTTATGTTTAAGATTTTATCAGGCAATGCACCACAATCTCTTACCAGTAGGTTTGTTGTCAATGACCGGCGCCACGAACATAAAATCATGCTCCCTCTTCCAAGAATTGACCTCTTCAAGACAAGCTTGGCTTATTCTGGTGGGGCCCTGTGGAATGCCATGCTGGCTAATACCCAAATTGGAAACACTTTCAAGTCATTCAAAAAAAGATATAAAGATTTTCTGATGACAACTCTTTAATACGTTACCTGATAACCCATTCACCACTTGTTTCCTTCCTAATATGAGTGTCACCACTGTTAACCATGCATGTTTAGTGTTCATAATATGTTATAGTGGTGATTGTGTGTATGCATGTGTGAGTTTGAATGTGAGTGTGTATGTGCGCGTTCATACATGTGAATGTGTATGTGTCTGCCTGCGAATTTTGTGGGTATGTGTGTGTGTATTGTGTATGCTTGTGTGTGGGATGTGCGTGTGTGCGTACTTGTGTATGTGTGTGTGTTGGTGAGTTTATGCGTATGCACGTAATTATTTGAACACTTTTGTTTTGTGTATGTTGTAATGTGCATAACGCAATTGGTATGTATGTTTAATGTGTATGATTTAATGCTAGTGTGCGGGATGACCATGGTGAATGTTGTGGTGAATGTGTTTTTGTTTGCATTTATCCTTACAATTTGATTTATCTTTTTATGATGGTAGTGTATCTTATGTGCATGATGATTATTAGTTGTTTATGACATTTTCTTCTTTCTTTTTTTTTTTCTCATTTAATGAGGGCTAGATGTAAACAAGCCTGTATTGTGCTTATCTTTTCCCTCAATAAAAAAGGTTCGTTCGTTCGTTCGTTCGTTCGTTCTCTCTTGTTTGGGTAGAGGGAAGGGTAGGAAATGAAAAATTGTTTTTGTATGAATTAAGACAGCGCATGGTTGATTGCTTCAAGCAGAATTGGTACAGCAGATTGTGCAACAGTGATAGATATTCAACTTATCGATCATTTAAATCATTGTTGGAACCAGAAATATATTTGATTGATATTACCATTCCTAGATTTCGTAATACATTTGTAAGATTTCGATTTGGAATTAGCGATCTTAAAGTGCATCAAAGATGTAAACATGGTTAAAAAAATTGTCCATTTTGTAATGTAACTGAAAATGAAATGCATTTTCTTCTTGATTTTCAATCATCTGAGAGAAAAGTATATTCTAACTTTTTTTCCAAATTGATCAGACCATCACTTTCGCTTTTTCTTCAAAATGATCAAAGGGAAGTAACCCGTTCAGTTGCAATGTTTATATTCTTTGCTATGAAGAAAAGATAACTGTTGTGTATATCAGATACCTCCGGTTAAATGTAAAACGCATGCCTATGTATATCCTTTTCCCTGTATCCTTTTGATGCACATGTTTTCTTTGCAAATGCAAAATGTGTGCGCGCGCGCATGCGTGTGTGTGTGTGTGTGTGTGTGTGTGTGTGTGTGTGTGTGTGTGTGTGTGTGTGTGCGCGTGTGCGTGCGTGCGCGCGCGTGTGTGTGATTCTATATTTTGTTCTTTGACCTCCTTGCAGATAGGTCGGTGGCCTTTGCAATTAAAAGCTTTGAGTCTCTCTCTCTCTCTCTCTCTCTCTCTCTCTCTCTCTCTCTCTCTCTCTCTCTCTCTCTCTCTCTCTCTCTCTTCTCTCTCTCTTTTTTTTCTCTCAATTGATCTCTTTCTCTCTCTCTCTCTCTCTCTCTCTCTCTCTCTCTCTCTCTCTCTCTCTCTCTCTCTCTCTCTCTCTCTCTCTGTATTTTAGTTTGTGTGTGTGTCTGTGTGCGTGCGTACGGGTATGTTTGTGCGTGCGTGCGTGTGTCTGTCTGTGCGTCCGCGTGCACGCGCGTACATTTGTGTGCACGTTGTGAGTGGTTCGTGCTCGGTCATTCAAATGCATGGTTCGTATTTCCGTTTATAGCCTAACACAATACAAAGACACCATTCCTGCAATGC
>CM065685.1:16381628-16386628 GCA_017654935.2 Phymorhynchus buccinoides
CAGTGGATACTTTGAAACTGTTGCAGGTGTTAGTCCTGTATATTGTGTACATATTGCCAACATTTCACGTTTGTATCTGTTACCATTATTTAGAAAATAATTTTTTGGTAACCTATGCAAATCGGCCAGTATAGAACATTTGCAAGGGGAAGCAACTGGCCAGCATAGAATGAGTTAAAAAGTGGTCCAGGAATGTCCCAGAGTAGCATTCGGTGAGGTTGGATGGGGCTAGGATGGGGGTGAAAAGATATACCCTAAAAAAGATGCTGCTGTTGAATCAGTCTTCATCAATTCTTGTGTGAATGGAAATTGAAAAATGTTAACGTGCGTTGTCCATTTCATGATTTGGGCAAATCGTTTTGTCCATCAGTTTCATGAAACAGGAAATTTCACGGATTGGGGCGTAACAAAAGCATCACTACACACGATCACAACCATTTTTACCACAGATCCCATCTCAACAACAACAACGACAACAAGGATGACGATGATGACGAAGACAACGCAGCAACCGACAGACAGGTCATCACAGACGTTATGAATCCTTGGACGAGGATTTCGTGAATGGACACCGTCCCACTGGTCAACCCAACGTGGAACTCTTTGGACAACTGACCCACGCCGTTCTTAGCCACACAATAATAGAAACCCAGATCGTCTTTCGTCACGCTGGATATCGTCAGCACGGCGTCGCTGACGTCGTGATAAGGGGTGTAGTTGAGACGCGGGGAAGGGGGCAGGGGCTGGTCCCCGGGGTGGAGCCAGAAGATCTCGGGGGGCGGGTGACCGTGGACCGGACATCGGAGGGTGAAGGAGCCGTTGAGGACCGTGGTGACTTGCAAGGTCACCGGCTCCGTCAGGTATGGCCTGCCTGCAAGCAGATTAGAGATCATCATCTATAGTGCTAAATAAAGTTCATTGTGTGTGTCACTGGTACGGTCAGATAGGACCTGCCTGCAAGCACAAAGGTCATCATCTATACAACTTCGTAAATTTCACTCAGTGTGTTACCGAGTTCTGTCAGGTATGGCTTTCCTGCAAGCATAGAGATCTTGATCTATATACTACTTCATAAATGTCACTGTGTGTCTTACTGGTAGCGTTAGGTGAGGCCTGCCTGCAAGCATATTAGAGATCTTCATCTATACTACTTCATAAATGTCACTGTGTGTCTTACTGGTAGCGTTAGGTGAGGCCTGCCTGCAAGCATATTAGAGATCTTCATCTATGCTACTTCATAAATGTCACTGTGTGTCTTACTGGTAGCGTTAGGTGAGGCCTGCCTGCAAGCATATTAGAGATCTTCATCTATACTACTTCATAAATGTCACTGTGTGTCTTACTGGTAGCGTTAGGTGAGGCCTGCCTGCAAGCATGTTAGAGATCTTCATCTATGCTACTTCATAAATGTCACTGTGTGTCTTACTGGTAGCGTTAGGTGAGGCCTGCCTGCAAGCATGTTAGAGATCTTCATCTATGCTACTTCATAAATGTCACTGTTTGTCTTACTGGTAGCGTTAGGTGAGGCCTGCCTGCAAGCATGTTAGAGATCTTCATCTATGCTACTTCATAAATGTCACTGTGTGTCTTACTGGTAGCGTTAGGTGAGGCCTGCCTGCAAGCATGTTAGAGATCTTCATCTATGCTACTTCATAAATGTCACTGTGTGTCTTACTGGTAGCGTTAGGTGAGGCCTGCCTGCAAGCATGTTAGAGATCTTCATCTATGCTACTTCATAAATGTCACTGTTTGTCTTACTGGTAGCGTTAGGTGAGGCCTGCCTGCAAGCATGTTAGAGATCTTCATCTATGCTACTTCATAAATGTCACTGTGTGTCTTACTGGTAGCGTTAGGTGAGGCCTGCCTGCAAGCATATTAGAGATCTTCATCTATGCTACTTCATAAATGTCACTGTGTGTCTTACTGGTAGCGTTAGGTGAGGCCTGCCTGCAAGCATATTAGAGATCTTCATCTATGCTACTTCATAAATGTCACTGTGTGTCTTACTGGTAGCGTTAGGTGAGGCCTGCCTGCAAGCATGTTAGAGATCTTCATCTATGCTACTTCATAAATGTCACTGTGTGTCTTACTGGTAGCGTTAGGTGAGGCCTGCCTGCAAGCATATTAGAGATCTTCATCTATGCTACTTCATAAATGTCACTGTGTGTCTTACTGGTAGCGTTAGGTGAGGCCTGCCTGCAAGCATATTAGAGATCTTCATCTATGCTACTTCATAAATGTCACTGTGTGTCTTACTGGTAGCGTTAGGTGAGGCCTGCCTGCAAGCATGTTAGAGATCTTCATCTATGCTACTTCATAAATGTCACTGTGTGTCTTACTGGTAGCGTTAGGTGAGGCCTGCCTGCAAGCATGTTAGAGATCTTCATCTATGCTACTTCATAAATGTCACTGTTTGTCTTACTGGTAGCGTTAGGTGAGGCCTGCCTGCAAGCATGTTAGAGATCTTCATCTATGCTACTTCATAAATGTCACTGTGTGTCTTACTGGTAGCGTTAGGTGAGGCCTGCCTGCAAGCATGTTAGAGATCTTCATCTATGCTACTTCATAAATGTCACTGTGTGTCTTACTGGTAGCGTTAGGTGAGGCCTGCCTGCAAGCATGTTAGAGATCTTCATCTATGCTACTTCATAAATGTCACTGTTTGTCTTACTGGTAGCGTTAGGTGAGGCCTGCCTGCAAGCATATTAGAGATCTTCATCTATGCTACTTCATAAATGTCACTGTTTGTCTTACTGGTAGCGTTAGGTGAGGCCTGCCTGCAAGCATATTAGAGATCTTCATCTATGCTACTTCATAAATGTCACTGTGTGTCTTACTGGTAGCGTTAGGTGAGGCCTGCCTGCAAGCATGTTAGAGATCTTCATCTATGCTACTTCATAAATGTCACTGTGTGTCTTACTGGTAGCGTTAGGTGAGGCCTGCCTGCAAGCATGTTAGAGATCTTCATCTATGCTACTTCATAAATGTCACTGTGTGTCTTACTGGTAGCGTTAGGTGAGGCCTGCCTGCAAGCATGTTAGAGATCTTCATCTATGCTACTTCATAAATGTCACTGTTTGTCTTACTGGTAGCGTTAGGTGAGGCCTGCCTGCAAGCATATTAGAGATCTTCATCTATGCTACTTCATAAATGTCACTGTGTGTCTTACTGGTAGCGTTAGGTGAGGCCTGCCTGCAAGCATGTTAGAGATCTTCATCTATACTACTTAATACAATTCACTGTGTATGCGTGCATGCGTTTGTGTGTCTGTTCGGGCTGCTGAGCGAGCATGCAGTGGTCCAGCGAAGGTGCAGGCTGAGTGCCTGCAGCTGGAAAGGGGGAAGGTGGTGTGTATCTGTGATAGTAGGTATGAGAGGGGAAGGTTCCGAGAAAGACGCAGAGAAGGCAGCGAGTGATATGCTAAGTGGGCAAACTTTGCAGCATGCTTCCATTGTTAGAGAATAGTTATTGTTCTGGATTGTCTACATTTGTAACAGTTCCTCCATGCTGTGCTGTCATTGAAACAGTGTTGTCTTCTTCTTTTTTTCTCTCTATTATCTTTTGGGCCATACAGTGGCATTGCTCCCGCGCCATTCACTCACAAAGTCCCAACTTGCAGCCACAGCCTGGTTTGTCAGTTCGCAGATTCTGAAATCAGCAGTCCAACGGGAACTGATACGTGTGTTTGTGTGTGTGTGTGTGTGTGTGTGTGTGTGTGTGTGTGTGTGTGTGTGTGTGTGTGTGTGTGTGTGTGTGTGAAGTCAAGTCAAGTCAAGTCAAGTCAAGTCAAAATGATCTTTATTGAGGATAAAGGAGTAAGCTTGACAGCTTTTTTCCATCCTGTCCTCATGTGTGTGTGTATGTGTGTGTGTATTTGTGTGTGTGTGCGTGCACGCGCGTGTGTGTGTGTGTGTGTGTGTGTGTGTGTGTGTGTGTGTGTGTGTGTGAATGCACGTACACGCACGCACACGCACACATACACACACACAATACGACTAACTTTGATATCCTTATCTTTAGATATGCTTGTGAGTTCATCAAGAAGCCGGAGAACCAGCGGGTACCGTCGCTAGTAAATAAAATTAATTTAATCTGAAATCTGATAAACGGAACAAGTCAGAGTGATGTCAAAACTTGGATTAATCTTTGAATTATGCCATAACACCCACCCCCCCCCCCACCCCAAAGCAAAGCACAATAGCAACAACAACAACACGACGACCACCACCACTACCAACAACAACAACAAAACTTTAGTAAAGTTGTTCTCAATCTGACAAAAACAACATCAACGGAACATCACATACATACGAAAATTGTGATAAACATGAATAACTGAGCAAGCTATTTTGCTCATTTTATGAAATAAGCAATTTCACAGATTGGGTGTAACACATAATTATACTCGATACAGTTACGCATTTCGCACAGTCCCTTCCTTCTAGTTTTCAACCCCTATCTCTACCCTCATCACCCCCTTAATTATTTCCGCGACGCATTCCACAGGGATCCTAGTTGACTAAAAATGACATAACGATGTCTACGACTGTTCGCTCTCTTGGTCAGGTGCTCAAATTAGCACTTTTGATTGATTCCTCAGACAATTTCCAATCATTCCGTTTCATCGATCCGCAGATATAAGCCAACCCAGACGCAGACATTTTATTGAGTGACGTAAGATGCGTACCAGCGATGTATGTCAGTCAATGGTTTCTGACCGAGACTTGCCAGATAGCAGAGGGGGGGAGGGGGAGTGGGGGGGGGGGGGGGGGGGGGGGGCAGATGCTATTCTGACGGGCTGGGCTAAAATTTGTTTGTAGTGGAGCCCGCTTTGCCCAGGGTGCTTCCCCACTCTCTCAGCCAAAGGCATTTGAGGACAGCAGGCGTTGGGAGAAGGTCCCCAAAGACCAACCCATCCCTTTGGAAGCGATCATGTACGTTTGTTGGAAACCCTGGCTCCAGCGTGTACCGTAGAGCGAGCGCTCGCCTTGCGCTTGGCC
>CM065685.1:16401628-16411628 GCA_017654935.2 Phymorhynchus buccinoides
TTACATTCCTACATCACTGATCGTCAACAGGTAGTCTCTGTCAATGGTCTTTCTTCTAAACCTTCTTCCTTGGTCTATGGGGTACCACAAGGTTCTGTCCTGGGCCCTCTACTTTTCATTCTCTACACCTATCCTGTCTCCTCTATTGTTCAACAATGCCTGCTTCAGCATCATTCTTTTTCTGACGATAATCAGCTGTACATCTCTGGACCACTCTCGAACCTTCCCACCATGATCCAAAGCACCCAGTCCTGTGTAGCCAGCCTGAATGACTGGATGACAGAAAACAAACTGAAGCTTAATGAAGACAAATATGAACTGATCTTGATCACCCCACCAAAACTTCAAAATCACCCCTCTCTTCCATTCTCCATCAAACTAATTGACTCGTCTATCACTCTCTGTCCTTCTGCCCGCAACCTTGGTGTAACTCTTGATCCCCTGCCCTTTCAACAGCATGTCAGCAATATCTGTCGTACTTGCTTTCTTGAACTCCGCCGAATTGCTTCTATCCGCCATCTCCTCTCAGAAGATACCACAAAAACTCTTGTCTGCGCATTTGTACTATCCCGCCTTGATTACTGTAATGCTCTCTTGTCTGGCTCCCCCTCTCATCTCATCAACAAACTTCAAAAAGTTCAAAATCATGCTGCCCGTCTCATCTTCCGCTCTTCTAAATATGACCATATAACTCCATTGCTCTGTTCTCTCCACTGGCTCCCTGTTCAGCAAAGAATATCCTACAAGATTGCCTCTCACTGCTACAAATCTATCGAGTCTTCCTGTCCTGAATACCTCACTGATCTGTTGCATCTCTACACACCGTCTCGAGCTCTGCGTTCCTCATCTGACACCCGTCTCTATTGCATCCCCACTGTCCGCACTAAAACCTATGGTCAACGCTCTTTCTCCTATCAAGCTCCTGTTACGTGGAATCAGTTGCCTCGCTCTCTCAGATACTCATCCTCTCTGCCCACATTGAAACGCCATCTAAAATCTGTTTCCTAAATAACTACTAATCCCTTCCTTCATAACTTGATGTGTGCATGTCTGAGAGTGAACGTCTGCGCTTGGTGAGCGCATATAATCATCTGTGTGAGTGTGTGTCCGCGTTTGTATGTGCGCGAGTGTGCGCGCGCTCACGCGCGCGTGTATGTATGTAATTCTGTGTCTGTTTGTCTGACCGTCTTTGGGTGTTTGTGTAATTTTTATTTCCCATTCTTTATACTATATGTTAAATATTATTATACGTGGTGTTATATGTGTATATTATATTTTTATATTGTAAACGCCTAGGGCATTAAATCGATTAGGCGTGCTAAATGTTCTAATAATAATAATAATAATAATAATCTCTGATAAAATTATATCATTTAAGCGGCACACTTTACATGACATGAATATAAACATTCTGGCCACAACGAAATAAACAAAATCTAACAATGTAAAAAAGAAAATACTAAATGTGTATACTAAATGCTTATATTTTTAACACTAAACACACACACACACGAACACGCACACGCACACGCACACACACACACACGCACACACACACACACACACACACGCACACACACACACACCACACACATGCACACACACACACACACACGCACGCACACACACACACACACACGCACAAGAAACACACACACACACACGCACGCAGACGCACACACACACACTAAGAAAGAAAGAGAGAGAGAGAGAGAGAGAGAGAGAGAGAGAGAGAGAGAGAGAGAGAGAGAGAGAGAGAGAGAGAGAGAGAGAGAGAGAGAGAGAGAGAGAGAGAGAGAGAGAGAGAGAGAGAGAGAGAGAGAGAGAGAGAGAGAGAGAGAGAGAGAGAGAGAGAGAGAGAGAGAGAGAGAGACAAGGCAACAGGGGCAACGAGGGGCAACGCCTAGTGGGTCTGGTTCTAAAAATACATGGACGCGCAGACATAATGGTGAACATAGGTCAGAGATTTCAAAACAAAACTACAAAGAACAAAACAAAGAGACGTTACTGAGGCAAAATATTGCCAATGACACAGAAGACAGCAAAAGACGTCACTTTGTTACAAAGACGAACAGTATGAATTGTCGTTGTTGTTACTGTATTGTTGATGTACCCTGGCTAAAAGACTCCAGGGTTCATCCCAACAGTCGAAGCACTTAAACACTATGGTACAAATACATCAGCTAGGGATGAGAACATTACATGCGTGACAGTTTGTGATTACCCCGCCACGTGAGCAGCCACACTCCGTCTTAGGGGGGGGGGGGGGGGGATTTTGGAGACTGATGATGTTATACTAGGATCGAGCTTGTCATGGCTAAAGACAATGCCCGCATAGCTACGCATAGCATAGCAACATTTTGATGTAGCCTTGGTGTTCTAACCTATATCAATTGGTCTGATACAGCCTTAACCCTTTCGCCGCCAGCCATTTTTCAGCAAACAAATGTCCATTAAGCTTACCTGGGTAGAGACAAAAATCTGTCTGTAATATTGGGGATTCCTCTGTGACATATTTAAAGCAAGGCCTATCCTTTCCTCCCAAAATTAAGAGAACAGGGTCTTTGGATAACAGACCCTGATTTGATGCCTTTTAGCGACATTGGTGCTAAATCATTGTGGTGCAAAAATGCGATGTTGGCGGTGAAAGGGTTAAGCCAAGGCAGTAATACTAGTATGGATTGACAGACATGTGTCTATAAATGTACAGTCATCCAAAGAGATTCCAGTTACTCCAGCGTGAAATTGGAAGGTCTTGGAAATATCATTGATCGAGTGGAACCGGCACACTGACACCCGGTCTGCCTGTGATGTCGTTGTTTTGTTTTTCTACTCCATCATCCATGCTTGGACAACTCGTGATAATAAACTGTGGTCTTGCCAACCACAATAGAGTCTAACGTTTGTCTGGCGGGTAATGATTGCCGTAAAACAATGAAGGGACGGACGGATGGTGTGTGTGTGTGTGTGTGTGTGTGTGTGTGTGTGTGTGTGTGTGTGTGTGTGTGTGTGTGTGTGCGTGTGTGTGTGTGTGTGTGTGTGCGTGTGCGTGCGTGTGTGTGCGCGCGCGCGCGCGTGCATGTGTGTGTAAGATCAAGAGAGAGAGAGAGAGAGAGAGAGGGGGAGGGAGAGAGAGAGTGTGCGTGTGTGTCTATGTGTGTAGAGAGAGTGCACGTGCGCGCGTTTGTGCATATGTGTGTGTGCGCGTGCGTGTGCGCGCGCGCGCGCGCGCGCGTGTGTGTCAAATTATGCTGTCTTGTTTGAAACGCATTTTGTTTAAAAAAAAAAAAAAGACTACGCGGTGATAGATACTGACTTCAAAAATCCCATATAGCTTTTGTTATTTTTATCATTTTATATAAAACAATAATAATAAAAAAGGTAAACTTCAGGCATTAAAGACGTAATTGTCGCATTTGTTTCAGTTAAGAGAATAACAATGGTGGTGTACTTTTTTACACTCCAACACACACATGAATCAAGTTAAACCGTTAACGTCCATCAAGGGTCATTTTAAGTAGAGATTCCTCAGCTTCTGTCCCCCCCCCCCCCCCCCCCCCCTTGAGGGGGCAAGGGCAGGCCTACACAAACCCAGCAACTCTTCTTCAGCGGAGTGGGTGAGGGGGGGGGAGAGAGAAAGGGCGGCAGTGATAAACGAGTTAACCAGCAGAAAACTAATCTCATCTTCACGTCACGCCGAACCAACTCGTTCCCAGCCGAGGATGCTCCGGGCAATGAGAATGGGACCCAAAGAAGAAGAAAAATAAGGGGAGGGGGAGGTAACGGAGAGAGTAGAAGGGCCTGAAAAAAGGGCGGGTAAAGTGTACTAGGATATCAGTTCATGGGATAAAGGGGGCGGGTGGGGAGGGGGGGGGGGGGTAGAACATTTATGGAAGTGGACTTACACTCCTTAGACATTGGGTTGATATAAACATGAGAAACTGAATGGTAGGAATTCAGCATTATTGCAGAGAATGGCTAGTAGTGGTGAAAGCAAGCGAAGGGGTGGAATAGGATAGATCCTAGAGCTTAAAGATTAGGCGCTATAAAAGTTGTCTTAACCCTTTCACCGCCAAAGTCGCATTTTAGCACCACAATGATTTAACACCTATGTCACTAAAAGGCATCAAATTGGGGTCTGTTATCCAAAGACCCTATTGTCTTAGTTTTGGGAAGTAAGGATAAACCTTATTTTATATATGAAAAAGAAGAATCCACAATACTGCAGATGGATTTTGTTTTCTCTACCCAGGTAAATTTAATGGACATTTTTGTTTGACATATGGTTGGCGGTGAAAGGGTTAATAAATAAATAAATAAATCCTACAACACATCAATGTCCTTAATGATTCAGTGTTATCTTCGATACAAGTAAACCCAGAGCGCCGAATCAGTTTTGTCTCCTGAAAAAGAGAGTATTTCCTTATTGTTTCAACGCTATGCCCGGCAATGCAAGTAAACCCATTACATAGAATAAGTTTGTCTATGGCAAACTTTTTTGTGTGTGTCTTTATGTCCCTTACTTCTATCGAAGACGTCTGTGTTTGGGCACGGATGGAAGTTCAGTTTAACGTCGCGTATCGGCTTTCGCCATGTACGACGGGCTGAACCAACCAACCAGGGTATAAAGAAAAATTTATGTTCCTGAATCACTGTCTTAGCCAAAAGGCCGAGAAAGCGATCAGAATATGAACATGCTACAATTGAGTGTTTGGGCAACCGATTAGTAAGGTCTTATGGCTGACACTTGAGTCCTGAATGTGTCTGACAGCAACGATCTCATCAACAGTCTAAGGGCACACACACACACACACACAGACACACAGACACACAGACACACACACACACACACACACACACACACACACACACACACACACACACACACACACACACACACACACACACATATATATACACGGAAGTTCCGTGCGGAAGCCCATGCGCCATCCGCCAAAAGAAATCTGGAAGTAAGAAACATGAAAGAGCGTGCACTTTACACGAGGAAACCCGTGCGCAATCCCAGCCGCTTATTTCTTATATAAGTGCATGGGGTTTCCGCACGGAACTTGCGGATTGCGGATCTCAGTAATGTGTGTGTGCCCCAAAGAGGAAACCATTTGGGCATCATAAACACGAGAACGTGAATGGTGGAACGGAGAAGCATTACTGATGAGATAGAGAATGGCCTTGTTGGGCAAGTGAAGGGATAAAATAAGACCTAATAGCTTAGGTTCAAAACATCAGTTTCTTTGATGACTCAATGCCACACGTTCAACACAAGCGCAACCAGGGTCGAGTTTCTCTAGATAACGGTCGCCGCGCGAATAACGCTTACGCCAAACGGGGGCCTAAGAAACACTTTAGAAAACGTTTGCGGAAGAATATTACAAGCTCTTGTCTGATTGGTAATAAAAAAAAGAGTATTATTTTAACCAAACTTTAATGGACCAATCAACAACAAGAAATGCATTCACCCCCTACTAGTTCCGGATAGTTCGCCGCTTGCTCGGTGTTTGGCAAGAACGAAACGCCACGCGAACTATCGGCAAACGAAGGGTGTTTCTTAGACCGTTTTCGCCGATTTGAGCGAGCGCAACGTAACGTTAGCCCTTGTGAAACGTTCCCCGAGTACACAGAGTTTTTCTAGGACATGCTTTTTTTTCTTAGCATCCATTATTTTTATCGATGACGTCTGCATTTTGGCAACCAAAAACAACCCACACACTAGAGTCTTGAGTTTGTCTGATATAAAAGTTCGCCATGGAAATAAAAGTGGATTTGGGATGACGGGCAGAAAGACGTTACACATGTCTGGCAGTGGAACCGTTACAACAATGGAGGTTTCTACTACCGTTGCTCCAAGCAGTTTCCCCATCCCGTCTTTCAATAGCTTGGATCGTTCTTTCGCTCCATCTATTATCAGATATTTGGGAGGGTCCCGATTCGCCGTTTCTCCACTCGCCGTATAGGTGTCTACTCGCCGTACTCGCCGTCTTTAGTCCAAACCGCATAGCAGTGTCAAATCGCCGGGGGGTTTCAGTGCTATTTCGCCTTATTCACTGTTTACTGAATTGATGCCATGAATTGTGTTCTTGCTTTTGGCCGTATGGCCGGTGTGGCGTTCTCAAAATGGATTTGTTCTCAACATGTCTGCGCATGTGCGAAGAGTTAGGGATAGGTTTAGGGTTAGGGATAGGGATAGGTTTAGGGTTACGGTAGGGTTAGGGATAGGGTTAGGGTTAGGGCTAGGGTTAGGGATAGGGTTAGGGCTAGGGATAGGGTTAGGGATAGGTTTAGGGTCAATTTAGTGTCGAATACACAAAAGATAAAATGTTACTACTGCTTCTTATCCCTGGTCTATGCGGCGAAATGCAACAGATTGTAAAATTGAAAAACTTATACGGCGAGCTAGAAAACGGCGAGTGGGGAAACGGCGAGTTGGGAGACGGCGATTCGGTACCTCGCCAGATATTTGACGTGCGGGGAAGCTGGTCCATAACAGTCCTGTCCCTTTATGTGGTCTAGGAACAGTGGAATGAGTGATGCATAGCATGTTAACCCTTTCACTGCCAGCCATCTTTGAGCCAACATTTTCCATTAAACTTACTTCGCTACAGAAAAGATTGCGTCTGCAATATTGGTGAGATTTCTCTGTGACACATTTAGAATGGGGTCAATCCTTACTGCCCAAATTTAGGAACACAATATACACTGAATAATAGACCCTGATTTCAAGAGTTTTAATGACATGGGTGATAAATCATTAGGGTGCAAAAATGTGACATTGGCGGTGAAAGGGTTAAGGGGATAGCTTTCAAGAATTATTGTTTCTATCTGGCTGGTTGGTGTGCATTGCTATGCCCCCCACCCCCCCTACATTTCTCGGTTAATTCCATTTTTCCGTTTTTGCCTTTCTTACCAAACATGAAGCTGTATTTAATGAACTTTTTCAGCTAATTATCTTTGTTCACTAATTAATTGCAGTCATGATAAAGGCCACTATCTAATAGACCCCCCCCCCCCCCCCCCCCCCCCCCCCCCACCCCCCCCCCCCCCCCCCCCCCCCCCCCCCCATAGTGCAGTAGTGCAGTACACCGCGGCATTTGTCACAGTCGTGGTTCATTACGTTTTCCCGTCTTATAGGGTTAGGGTTAGGGTTAGGGTTATTATTCCAAAAAAGATAATTATAATAATTGAACTAAAAAACATCAAAACGCTACACTCACACAAGCACATGAAGGTGAAATACACACTACACACGGCGAATAAAACCAAATTTTCGTCTTTAAAAAGACTTTGACGAGGTGACAACACACTAAACTTAACAATGACGGCAGTGAATGGATGACGCATACTAACTAAAAAAAGATAATTAGCTGAAAAGGTTAATAAAATACAGCTTTATGTTTGGTAAGAAAGGCAAAAACGGAAAAATGGTATTAACCGATAAATGCAATGCAGGGGGGGGTGGGGTGGGGGGTGGGTGGGGGGGGGGGGGGGGGGTGGGGGGGTGTGTGGGTGTGGGGGGGGGGGGGCACACATCTTTACCTTTACCGGGCTTGGGGTGAAAACGGACTATCTTTAGACAGTCCATTGACATATTATTGAACTTAGTACCAAAACTAATAACTTTTATATAAAAAAAAAACTGCAGAAATATAAAAAGCAAAACCCCCCTTTATATATTTCTGCAGTCATTGTTTGATACAAGTTATTAGTTTTTGTAATGGGTTCAATAATACGTCAACGGACTATCTAAAGATAGTCCGTTTTGACTCCAAGCCATCGCAGTATGTACAAAGACGATTGCTGTTGACACTTGGGAAACAAAGAAAGCCGTGGAATTATATACGTTTGGTTTTACATGAATAAACAAAATTCGATTTTCCTGCAGACATAGACACGTAGGCCTTTACAATAGTGTTTACACGCACAAACACAAACATTCGATGTAAACTGAAGTAGGGCTTAAATGCGTGCACGCATGCGCGCACACACACACACTCACACACGCGCGCACGCACACGCACACACACACACATACACTCACACACAAACACACAGAGAGAGAGAGAGAGAGAGAGAGAGAGAGAAGAGAGAGAGAGAGAGAGAGAGAGAGAGAGAGAGAGAGAGAGAGAGAGAGAGAGAGAGAGAGAGAGAGAGAAGAGAGAGAGAGAGAGAGAGAGAGGAGAACGGAGAGAGAGAGAGAGAGAGAGAGAGAGAGAGAGAGAGAGAGAGATGCAGACAGAAAGACAGACAAATTTATACTGAGACAGATATATTTCTTCTTCTTCTTCAATCGCTGACAGTTTCCTGTCATATGAGCGCAGATGCATCATGCTGCCGTTATGCGCATAACTAAGAAATAGTTGTGTGTAGCATGTCCGTCTTCGGCTGGAGAAAATCTTTGTAAGTGTTTCTTTCTTTCTTTTTTTAAAGGCAGGAGAATGAACCAATAAGGCAGAAAGATACAAGATGACAGTAAACAAAGGGAAACTAAGGCAAAGAGAGTGACAAATTAGATGAAGCTACAAGCACAGAACTTCCAGAATGCGGGGGAACTATTTGTACGAAAGACACCGCCCCCCCCCCCCCCACCACCCCACGGGTATCCCCACGTCCCCACGGGGGAGATATAGGTGAAGACGGGGTAAAAAGCCCATGGGCGGGTAAGAAACCCATGCCAATTATCTCATGAAATAAAGAAAATTTCAGTCAAATTTGCCCATGAAACGAATGCTAAACATTAACATTCGTCTCTACATGGGCAAAATGTGACTGAAAGTTTCTTTATTTCATGAGATATTTGGCATGGGCTTCTTACCCGCCCATGGGCTTTTTACCCCGTCTTACCCTATATAAGAAGAATAGACTGACAGGAAAACAAGTTATACTATTAACATACTATCTGTATCGTTAAAAAATCGGGACTTTCCTGGAGTTGCACTGCCTCCGGGCATTGCCTCCAGGATCGTTCCCACCATCTTTATATCTACTAATGTCCCATATGTGTCTGTTTCAGACCGGAGGACGTTAAACGGATTTTCAATTCAGGAAAACAAGTTTACAGATAGACTTACAAACAGACAGACATGCAGACAGACAGACATATAGACAGATAGACAGACAATCAGACAGACAAACAGACAGACAAACAGACAGACAGAAGCACTGACGCGAATCCAGAAGCACCAGTGTGCGGTTGCCATCTTGTAGAAGACGCCGGTGGGCGCTGTCACCGATCACGTGACCGTCACGCGACCACGTGATTTTGGCGGAAGTATCCGGTGCACACCTGAGGCTGACGTCATCACCTTCCGTGATGTTGGGACTTTCTATCAACACTGCGTACAATCAAACAAAACGAGTTTCAAGGTCAAAGTCCAAGGTCAAGGTCACCACGATTGTAATATTTATTTATGGGACTATGCCTGCATCCTGATACATTACCACACAAAATTTGAAGGGATTCTATCTTCTGGTTCACAAGATACAGCTTAGGCATACACTATATAGCGCAAGGAAGGAATTTTCGGTTTCAAGGTCAAACTTCAAGGTCAAAATCAGAACGCCAATAATTTATGTTTGAGTGTGTTTTACTCTAGGTGATACACCACCACACACATTTTGAAGCGATTCTGTCAAGCAAATATATGAAAGATATGGCTACCCCTCCCCCCCACCCCCCCCCCCCCCCCCCCCCCCCCCCCCCCCCTATTTTCTCTCACACCAACTACTTTCAAAGTCTACAGATGTTCTTTACCTTGAACTTAATTGGTACCCCGTCACCAGAACGGCCACAAGTCAATGCACCTACATGCCAAGTTTGAAGACTGCAAGCCCAAAACGATGTAGAAGATATGGCCCCAAAACGAAATTTCGCTTTTCAAGGTCATACGCCAAGGTCAAGGTCACTACCTTGATAATTTATGCACGGATCTCTTAACCATTACAAACAAAAGTGGCACTGACCATAAAAAAAGTGGAAACAAACCGT
>CM065685.1:16416628-16429128 GCA_017654935.2 Phymorhynchus buccinoides
TAAATAAATAAAAAGGCTTGTATTGCGAAAGTTTCGTGCAAACGATTTGATCTAAACTCAGGCGGCCATTAGAAAAGAGACGGCACACGTTTTCTCTTTGGATGAAAGAATATGACTTCCAGCACCTCTGCAAAGGAGGAATCGCCGATTTGACAGTTTGAATTATAGGAAACCAGAGCAAAGTGAGTGTTGCGATCTCTGTAAAGGGTGTTTTCCTGGTGATCTCGACGTGTTTCTTACAAAAACTCATTCGTCAGGGTGCCCCTGTAAGGGCTCCTCGGAGTGTGCACTCTAATCGAATGAAACAGATTGTCAATTTCACTCATCTGTACTTTTTACTGACCATTTTTAGTCGGTAAAAGGTCCGTTTTAGCGAAATTCACAGCTGTTTGTCTCGACTTCTTTGGATAATCAGAGAAGGCTTTTTTTTTGCTGACGGCTGACAGATAATAGACGGATATTGGATATCATCACTCTTTTGACTGGGTTTTGTTTCAATGTCGATTCGTATTGACAGAATTGGTCAAAAGGGTAACCTAAAATGGTGGAAAGAGGGTGGTTGGGGAGGGGAGGGGGGGGGGGGGGTCTATGTTTCTGGCACGCCTTGATGCATCAGTTTAACCGAACATCTTTGCATTTGTGTCACTTCATCACGTAACCATTCAAAGATCTTGGCATAACAGTCTGTCTATGGCTTGTACCCACGTGTCGTCATATCCGGCCACAAGGAGCGCCATATTATGGGAGACCGCCATCTTAGTCACTAACTTTGTTTGAAAAATGCCAGATCGATGCTGCGTATTTGGCTGTTCCAATTCGAAACTTATCTAAACTGTATTTATAACATCTGGATGTTTTCTTTACACATTTAGATAACATTTTCACTTTGTTTACACACAAATAAGGACTAAGATGGCGACACTTCCGTTGGAAGGGTCGAGATGCGCACGCAGGTGGGTTGGAGCCATAAGAGGCTACGCCTAATTATTTGGTATTTTTGGTATGTTGGTATTTGGTATATTTCTAGTCACAGCAGACTTATCTCTGTGAAATTCGGGCTGCTCTCTCCCGGAGAGCGCGTCGCCGCAAGTGCAGCGCCTACCCAATTAAAAATAAAACAATTGGGGGGCGGGGGGCACAGGGTGAGGAGGGGGTGTGGGCACACTTGGAAAACCTAGCTATCAATTTGTCCATACCATGCAGCGGGATTTCTCCCTGATGTTACCAGACGTCTAACTGCCGTGGGATTTTTACGTGCGTAAAGCGCACGGGTCAGACTAGCTTTAAGTCCCCATCCGGAGGACTCGACGTTCAGTTCGATTTTTTTCTGTCAAACTAGAAAGAAAGGGCGAGTGGGATCGTTTGACAGCAACATTCTCCTTTCAGACGTTAAACCAAGCATTGAGAGAGAGAGAGAGAGAGAGAGAGAGAGAGAGAGAGACGAGAGAGAGAGAGAGAGAGAGATGAGAGAGAGAGAGAAAGAAGAGAGATGAGTTCATGACGGAGAGAGACGCTCTCGATGACGAAGCGAGAGAGAGAGAGGAGAGAGAGAGAGAGTTCAGAGAGAGAGACGAGAGAAGACCGAGAGAGAGAATCTAGAGAAGAGCTCGATGAGAGAGAGAGAGAGTTTGACAAAACAACACTTTCTTGAATCTGAAAGTAACAAGATGAAGGTGAGCGAAGTTTCTTCCAAACAGGATTATTGTAATCTTCCCCCCCACCCCACGTTTCTTCCTGTCTCCTGTTTTCTTCCTCTCGATCGATTCTATCGTTTACCATTTTTAGCACACACCACTTATTAATAAGCAATAACAGAATCAATACACCGGCAAACAAGATGCGAGCACAACGAGCAAGAATAATACATTCTGATATCCATAATCACAACGAAATCATAACAAAAAAAACACCCCCCAAAACAAAACCAACAAAGCCGTAGTGGAAGACGGGGTAGAAAGCCCATGGGCGGGTAAGAAGCCCATGCCAATTATCTCATGAAATAAAAAAAAAATTCAGTCGAATTTGCCCATGAGACGAATGCTAAACATTAACACTAGTCTCATAGGGAAAACGTGACTGAAATTGTCTTCATTTCATGAGATAATTTGGCATGGGCTTCTTACCCGCCCATGAGCTTTTTACCCCGTCTTCACCTATGCCAATGATACCCAAAAAGGCAGGAAGTTATATGCAAATCACTGGCCGCAGGATTCGGCGCAGTTATCAACAATTCCATGGGAACTATTTCATCATAGCTGATCTTAGTAGATAGAATACACCAGACCCCTTCCCATGCCTTCCCATTCCTTCCCATTCCTTCCCATTCCTTCCTTCCCATTCCTTCCCATTCCTTCCCATTCCTTCCTTCCCATTCCTTCCCATCCCTTCCCATCCCTTCCCATTCCTTCCCATCCATTCCCATCCCTTCCCATTCCTTCCCATTCCTTCCCATTCGACACTCCTCTCATTCCAATCCAACAGAGCACAAGCATGCCCAGGGTCATGGTCTCTATATTTGGGTGGAATGATAGACGAGGCTCGTTGAAATAGACGATTTTCGGGGGGGGGGGGGGGGGACTAGGAGAGAGCACTTCATGAAAAATTTGAGTTGTTTACCTCCATTACTCGGTCAAATACCATATCAACAATGCAACAATGGCGCCGAAGCTTGAAACCGCAGGATGCGAGTCAGCGACTTGCAAACATATTTTTTTTAAAGAAAACATTAGGGGTGGCCAGTGGCCACAAACTGATATCATAAAACTTGCAAAAATGTGACGTAAAAATATAAATGACATCAATTTTTAGAATGACGCACGGTGTTCTAAGTGCTGCATGTCTGCTCAAGCACACGAGGCGAGAGCTGGGGATCTACCTGATGTTAGAGTAACTTCCCCTGTTTGGCTTAAACAAATCTTTAATATTTCCAAAGTACACATATAACAGAAAGCAAAAGAGAGCAATCAACAAGCTAGCGCTTATAGCGTGCTCCTGAAATATTTCATGAAAAATATTTGGTGAATGACAGACTGTGTGAGTACAATAATACATCCCCTGTTTAATCGATTGAATCAGGCAAGATCATTCCCACACACCATGAAATTACTCCCCTTAATTATTTCCGAACAATTCCTATTAATCGCAATTTATGCGTGCGTTTCTTGCGCAGAGGGATGGCGACGAAGACACAAGTTAATTAAAGGCGATTTGTTAGTGGGTTGAAGAAGCTGTTGTATCTTTTTTCAAAGTCTCAGCACCGGACCGAATAGAACGGGATTCGAGCCCCCAAACTCCACTGTGGGGATACTGGGGGATTTATCGGTACAAATAGTTTCCCCCACCGTCTGGAAGTTATGTGCTAGCAACTTCCTCTAAGTCTAGCACTCTCTTTGACTCTGCCTTTTCCTCTTCTTACTATAATATACTATCTTTCTGCCTTATTTGTCCATTCTCCTGCCTGTTTTAAAACAATCTTCCAAATAATGTTCTCCTTTTGAGTCCCCCCGAAATCAGAATGTGTTCGCTGGATGCAGCGGGGAGACCAGTGAAAATTGAAAACCGGACACATAGGCACCTCACCCATTATTCGGCCATATGGCTTGGGGATGACAGAAAAAAGAAGGAGAAGAAAAAGAACCCCCAAACCACAAACCTTTAAAGGGGCACCCTGACGGATGAGTTTTTGCAAGAAACACGTCGAGATCACCAGGAAAACACCCTTTACAGAGATCGCAACACTCACTTTGCTCTGGTTTTCTAGAAATCAAACCATCAAATCGGCGATTCCTCATTTGCAGAAGCACTGGAAGTCAAATTAATTCAGTGAAAGAGAAGGAATCGTGCTGCCTTCTCATTTCCTAATGGCCGCCTGAGTTTAGACCAAATCGTTTGCACGACATTTCCACAATACAAGTCCTTTATATATTATTTAATTTTTATTTTTATACAGTTTTACTACGAAAGGAGTTTTCGCTCACAACAAAGGAAATAGCTCCTTTTTTTAAAAACTTTTTTACTGCACTACAAAGAAGAAAAAGCTTCAACATAAAAAACACATGAGTAGGCCCACTCTCCACCCACCCCATCCACAAATGGCCTTCTCTCTCTCCGGCAAACTCCGCCAAGGAGGAATCGCCGTTTTGACGGTTTGATTTCAAGGAACCCAGAGCAAAGTGAGTGTTCTGATCCTTGAAAAGATGCTGTCTTTCTGGTGATCTCGACGTGTTTGGTGCAAAAACCTCATCCGTCAGGGTGCACCTTTAAGACTACGAGAGTGAAACAGCGGCTCTAAACCCCTCGACCACATCCGCCTCGATCTCCACTTAAACAAATAATATGTAAGGTCTAATGGCACAATTCCAACTGCTCTATATTCAATGCATCCTATAGGGCTCAGCGTATTTGAAAACTTGATTCGATCCGCAACAAACGAATCGCCTGTCATTACAAACCAATCGGTCTGGTGCTGATGTCATGACATGGCATCGCTGACGAGAGAACGTTACGCCATCAAGCCCTTATCTCCCTCAATACCATTCGTCACAACTGTCTCTGTCCCCCCCCCCTCCCCCCCCCACTAACAAATTGCCTTTAACTTGTCTCTCTTTGTCCCTATCCTGCCGAGCAAGAAACGCATGCATACATTTCCATTCATTTCACTGAGCTTCATCATGTATTCCCCAAAAAAATCGAGACCATGGCCCCTGGATGTACGAAGGCTAATCTATGTGTTGCGGTGTACCGGTGGGTGGGGAAAAGAGGATGGAGTTGGAATGGAAGAGTGGGGGCGGTTTTCTGCGAAAGTATGTAGGCTTGCAGGGGGGTTGTGTCTAGGCGTCCACGTGTCTATGTGTCCACATTGTGTTTATATGTCCAACGTTAGTATATATATATATATATATATATCCACGTGTCTATGTGTCTATATCACCTGAACCGCCTGACAGATTCGCTTCATATATTGTGTGAAATTGTATCATGGTACATAGATAGTCACATAGACAACATGTGACCCTGCTGACTTTGACGTTGGAAGTTTGACCTTGAAAACCTACATTTCATGTTCTCATGTGGCCATATCTTTGAATTCGTTAGACTTGCTATGTTCAAACTTGGCATGTAGGTGTACAGTGCTCATGACACACTGATAAGCTGTTAAATAGTGAAAATGTGGAATGTACGTCAAAGTGACCACTGGTCACTGGCAGTGACCACTGATGATCTGCATTATACAAGTGCATAAATTATCTGGTGACAGGAAACACAAGCTGTAAAGAATCAAAATTTGATTTTTTTAAGTCAAAGTGACCACTGGTCATTGTCACTGACCCAGTGGTCATCAACACTGCACAAGGTACCCTAGTACTCGTGACACACTAATAAGCTGTTAGATAGTGAAAATGTGGACCACTGGTCAGTGGCAGTGACCACCGACGATCTGCATTATACAAGTGCGTAAATTATCGACCCCTGGACGCATAGACACGTGGACAGATAGACACGTGGACCCATAGACACGTAACCGGCTGCAGCACCCTTTGTTGCTGTGATGGAATCTCCGGTGGTATTGCTGACGACTTAGCTGATACGGAAAGTCAGCGTGATTTGCATATGACTTCCTGCCCTGTGCTCGTATTTGCATATATCTTTCTTGTCGCTTCATAACGGCGTACATTGTGGGGGTTGGTTTTCATGGGGGTGGGGGTCGGGGGGGGGGGGGGGGGGGGGGGTCGGGGAGTCGGGGGGGGGGGGGGGGGGGGGGGGTGGTCGCGTGTTGCTTTCTGTGCTCTTATGTTTTGTTTTGCTAGCATGTGGTGGTGGGTTTTTTAAATGAATTTTGTTTTTGATAAGACTGGATTCTCTTTCGGGAATATTATTTTTTATGCGTGTATCAAAAGTTGGTTCTATATTCAGTGCATGAAGACAACACCATCAACAATAACAACAGCAACAACAACGACAACAACAACAACAATAACGACGACGACGACGACGACGACAACAACAACAACAAATGTATTAGAAAAGAGAAGCGACAAGAGGGAATTGTGGAAATTGTTCAATCAAATAAAACAAAACCAAAACAAAGAACATCAAGTCTTCGCATTCATTGTTTCTAACAATTTCATCAAAGCTGGGATGAGAAAGAGACACAGCTAAGAAGAAGAAGAAGAAGAAGAAGAAGAAGAAGGAGAAGAAGAAGAAGAAAAAGAAAAGAAGAAGAAAAGAAAGAAGAAGAAGAAGAAGAAGAAGAAGAAGAAGAAGAAGAAGAAGAAGAAGAAAAAGAAAAAGAAGAAGAGAAAAAGAAGAAGAAGAATAAGAAGAAGAAGAAGAAGAAGAAGAAGAAGAAGAAGAAAAGAAGAAGAAGAAGAAGAAGAAGTGGAAGAAGAAGGTGGAAGAAGAAGGTGGAAGAAGAAGGTGGAAGAAGAAGGTGGAAGAAGAAGGTGGAAGAAGAAGGTGGAAGAAGAAGAAGTGGAAGAAGAAGGTGGAAGAAGAAGGTGGAAGAAGAAGGTGGAAGAAGAAGTGGAAGAAGAAGTGGAAGAAGAAGGTGGAATAAGAAGGTGGAAGAAGAAGAAGAAGAAGAAGAAGAAGAAAGGAAGAAGAAGAGGAAGAAGGGAATCAATCGGACAGAGGAATAGAAGGGATTACCTCAGAAACGATTCCTCTTGAAAGTTAAATTGAACAGTCTATGGCCCTTTTGGGAAAAGCGAAATGTTGAAGTTTTGGGGACATTAGTATTCCTCGGTTATCCTCCAATGAGAGACTTAGTGCGATTTTTCTCACGCCAGAGGGCATGACGCTCGTGTGGGGCTAATCCTCTCTATATTTTTAGTTGGGGATAAAGAAAGAGAGAGAGACAGTGAGTGGTCCTACCATCACTCTCTCTCTCACTACGCCCAAGTAAGAAAATCGCGTGTGCATTGACTGCCCTCTGGCGTGAAAAATATCGCCATAGGTTGACCATTGCCTTTCACGGTTCATTACTTGGAATCCATGCAAAATGTGCTCGAAGTAAAAACCTTTTTTTCAAATCAGCAAACAAAGGTGTTTTTTTGTTTTATTTAATATGTTGTCTTGTCTGATTCTTTATCTTTATGTGAATAATGATTTTCTGAAATCATAAAGCGGCTATATTCACATTTATGCCCGTCAAGAACGATAATTAGTAACAGAAAAGAACATAGCGATTGCTTTTTCAGTCAACAGATTATCGTTCTTGACGGGCATAAATGTGAATATAGCCTTAAAGCAATGTGTAAGATTAGAATTGAAATCATATAGAACAAGTTAATATATAATGAAGAAAATGTAAACTTGCTCTCTCAACCCACACAGTTTCTACTCACTCGTAGCTTTCACCAAGCACCCGCCTGGCTTCCTCAGCGCTTACACACTGAAGGTGGAGACTTGGAGTTCAGTCAACACGCCGGTGAGATGAACTCACGACGTGCGACTGAATAACTTAAAGGGGCACCCTGACGGATGAGTTTTTTTTTGTAAAAAAAAACCACGTCGAGATCACACCTTTTACAGAGATCGCAACACTCACTTTGCTTTGGTTTCCTAGAAATCAAACAGTCAAAGCGGCGATTCCTACTTGGCGGAGGTGCTGGAAGTCAAATTCGTTCACCCAAAGAGAAGGCGTGTGTCGTCTCTTTTCTAATGGCCGCCTGCGTTTATACCAAATCGCTTGCACGAAATTTTCGCAATACAAGCCTTTTTTTTTTAATTTTTTAAAATTTTATGCAGTTTATCTAAAGGAGTTTCGCTCACAGCAAAGGAAAGAGCTCCAATTTTTTTTTTAATGCACTACAAAAAAAGAAAACGCTTCAACCACAATGAGTGACCTCCACCTACCCCATCCAAAATGGCTACTCTCTCCCGCATCTCCGCCAAGGAGGAATCGCCGTTTTGACGGTTTAATTTCTAGGAAACCAGAGCAAATTGAGTGTTCCGATCCTTGAAAAGGCTGTCTTTCGGGTGGTCTCGACGTGTTTCTTGCAAAACCTCATCCGTCAGGGTCCACCTTTAATATTATGTCTAAGCTCTTTCTTAAGCATAAACGACTAAAAATGTAAGGCTAGAACTCATTGTTATTTATGTTCAATTTGTTTCTTATATTAGTTAGCAGAATCGACTAAAACAGGTTTCAATGAGTTGTCATTACTACGGTATCACGCGATAAAAAAGAGTTTCAGATCAATTCTAAACTTAACCCTTTCACCGCCAACCATATTTCAACCAAATATTTCCGTTACATTTACCTGGGTAGAGAACAAAAGCCATCTGCAGTATTGGGGATTCTTCTGTGACATATATAAAATAAGGTCTAACCTTACTTCCCCAAACTAAAACAATAGGGTCTTTGGATAATAGACCCCAATTTGATGCCTTTTAGTCACATAGGTGTTAACCCTTTCACCGCCAAAGTCGCATTTTAGCACCACAGTGATTTAACACCTATGTCACTAAAAGGCATCAAATTGGGGTCTATTATCCAAATACCCTATTGTCTTAGTTTTGGGCAATAAGGAGAGACCTTGTTGTATTATATATGTCACAGAAGAATCCCCAATACTGCAGATGGGTTTTGTTCTCTACCCAGGCAAATTTAATGGAAAATATTTGGCTGAAATATGGCTGGCGGTGAAAGAGTTAAATCACTGTGGTGCTAAAATGCGACTTTGGCGGTGAAAGGGTTAACAGGGTTGATACAGTAGATACAGTATTAGTTCGCATTTAAGCATGGGTTTTTTAAATGACTTCTTAACAAGTGCAAGACCAGCCTATAGCGAGATTTGTGCATGATTAATACATACCAGTGGAACCTCCCTTATACGACCTTAACAAATCATCCTTTCCTCTTCTATAATTATACTCATCACGCTGTGCCATGGCCGATGAGGTTTAACCGAGGCGTGGTCACCGCTACAGCTATCTGTATTAATCCCAAAAAATCGGGACTTTATACTGGTTTCGTACTGCCTCCGGGCATTGCCTCCAGTATTGTTCCCACCATATATTTGTATTTACAAATGCCCCATGTGTGTCTGATTCGGACCAAGAGGACGTAAAACACTATTTTCGTCGTCCTTTCTTCTTCTTCTGCCTTCCAAAAATACTGATGGCCGCTTGATCAAACCCGAATTTTGATGGTTTTGATGAAATGGGCGGTTTGTTGAAGGTCGTTTTCTGTTCCCCACAGCTTCGTCTGCATGTCTGTCGAAACTGGCCATACAGTCGATCTGTAAAAAAAAATCATCCAAAATGAGGTCTTATAAGGGAGGGGTCTTATAAGGGAGGTAGTTTTAATACCCATAAAGAAGCGCAATGTCTCAGAGAAGTAGGTCTTATGTGGGAGGGAGTCTTATAACGGGAGGTCTTATAATATAAGGGAGGTTCCACTGTATAAAGCTTTAAGTTTGTAGTCACGTGTTTACAGAGATTTCCACTGACGGGCACTGTCTACATTTCTAGGTGTTTTTTTCACCAACTCCACCCCAAGTAATAGGGGAAGACGGGGTAAAAAGCGCATGGGCGGGTAAGAAGCCCACCCCAATTATCTCATGAAATAAAAAAAAATTCAGTCAAATTTGCAGATGAGACGAATGCTAGACATTAACGCTCGTCTCATGGGCAAAATGAGACTGAAATTTGCTTCATTTCATGAGATAATTGGGGTGGGCTTCTTACCCGCCCATGCGCTTTTTACCCCGTGTTCCCCTAACAGATCTTAGTTCTCTTTCTTTGTATTCTGTCTGTTGTGGGTGTAAACTATTATGGATCAGCCTCTTCAAATTCAAACCAAGTCTCCTTTGTTTATGAAAGAATTAAACTGATTTGTTTACGTTCTCTCTCTCTCTCTCTCTCTCTCCATCTCTCCGTCTCTCTCTCTCAGTCTCTCTCTCTCTCACTCTCTCTCTCTCTCTCTCTCTCTCTCTCTCTTCTCTCTCTCTCTCTCTCTCCTCTTCTCTCTCTCTCGACTCTCTCTCTCTCTCTCTCTCTCTCTCTCTCTCTCTCTCTCTCTCTCTCTCTCTCTCTCTCTCTCTGTACCAAGGACAGATTGGAAGACTAGGCGTTGCCTAAAATCTTTATCCTTGCAAAATAAAGTTCAAGTTTTCAAGTTTTCAAGTTTTCAAGTTCTCTTCTCTCTCTCTCTCTCTCTCTCTCTCTCTGTCTCTCTCTCTCTCTCTCTCTCTCTCTCTCTCTCTCTCTCTCTCTCTCTCTCTCTCTCTCTCTCTCTCTCTCTGCTTGTGTGTGTGTGTGGCGCGCTCATCTCGCGCGCGTGTGTGTGGCGTGTGTGTAGTGTGCAATGTGCGTGTGTGTGTGTGCATGTGTGCGTGGTGTGTGTGTGTGTGTGTGTGTGTGTGTGCGTGCGTAGTGTGCGTGTGCGGTGTGCGTGCGTGCGTGTGTGTGTGTGTGTGTGTGTGTTGGTGTGTGTGTGTGTGTGGTGTGTGTGTGTGTGTGTGTGTGAGAGAAAAAAATCAAGTTTTTCTATCTAATTTAGAAAACTGCCCACTACCTCAACATCAGATACACGATCAAATACTTTGGTAAAGGTCAAGATGTGCACCCCCCCCCCTACATTTCTCGGTTAATTGTATTTTTCCGTTTTTGCCTTTCTTACCATACATAAAGCTGTATTTTAGGAACATTTTTAGCTAATAACCTTTTTGGAATACTAACCCTATCCCTAACCCTAGCCCTAACCCTAACCCTACCCCCCACCCTATAAGACGGAAAAACGCCACGAACCACAACTGTGACAAATCGCGGTGTACTGCAGTACATAGTGGGGGGTAGGATTAGGTTTAGGGCTATGGTTAGGGATAGGGTTAGTATTCCAAAAAGGTTATTAGCTAAAAATGTTCCTAAAATACAGCTTGTATGGTAAGAAAGGCAAAAACGGAAAAATACAATTAACAAAATCCTAGGCAGGTGCAGAGATAAGGACAAAGACATGCACAGAGACAGACAGGTACGTAGGTATAGAAAGATTGTTGGATGGATGGATGGATGGGTGGATGGATGGATGGATGGATGGATAGTATTGTCAATTTCAGTTTCACTTTAAATTCAAGATGGCATGTTGAGTCGTGGTCTCAGTGAAGAATAAATCACGCAAACGTTGGACAGACGGATGGATGGAAGGATGGATGAATGGATGGATGGATGGATGGATGGTTGGATGCATGGATGGATGGATGGATGGATGGATAGCATTTTCATTTAGATTTCGTTCTCCATTGAAGTTGTCAGGGTGAATCATGGTCTCGGTAAAGAGTCAGTCACATACATAATAAAAAAAAATGGACAAACGGATGAATACACGAATAAGTGGATAATTGGATGGATGGATGGATAGACGGACGGACAGACAGGCGGATGGATGGATGGATGTGTGGATGGATGGGTACATGGATGGATGGCATTGTCCTCTTTGATTTCACTCTACCCCGCACGTCACGTGTCAAAATCACGGTTTTCACGTGTTTTCCCTCTTATAGCTAGTAGGAGCCGGCTGGATTAAGTCCCTTGTTTTTTTCTGGGTCGGTGTGGCCCACATTCAGACTTACCTCGTATACGATCGAGGTTGCTCTTTAAAGTGATGTCTCGTTTTCAGACTTTCCTCGTATACGATCGAGGCTGCTCTTTAAAGTGATGTCTCGTTTTCGTGCAAGAGGCAATTGTATGGCAGCAACACTTGGTCAAAATAAGATTTCTTACCAGCTATAAGAGGGAAAACACGTGAAAAGCGTGATTTTGACACGTGACGTACTGGGTCTTTAAGAAAATATTCCTAGCATAAGAGGGAATGTGACACGTGACGTGCGGGATCTTTAATGCGGATTGAATCACCAAGGTACATTCTACAAATGCATATAACACTAAAAAGTAAAGGGTTTCTTCCAAGGAAGACAATTTCAACGAATACAGAGTGAGTCAAAGTTTCTTAAAAGGGTTCAAGTGACTATGGTGATAACGAGGAATGGGTCCCCAACGTAGACTTCGGCACATGTCTACGTATAACAGAAGAAGTCATCTTTGAAGGAAGACAATTTCAATTAATAAAGAGTGAATCAAAGTTTCTTAAAAGGGTTAGAGTGGTGGTGGTGGTGATAACGAGGAATGGGTCCCTAAAGTACACTCTGCAAATGCATATAACAGTAGAAGCCATCTTTCAAGGACTAGGAAGAAACTTTCAACGACTTATGTGACCCAACACCACGCAAGGGACATTAAGTCGCTGGGCTAGTTTCTAAAAATAGGCTTGGAAAGTCAAAACTCTCTTCCTGTTTTGTCAATTGTGAGTTATTGGGTATTGTCGTGTTTTCTTTCATGTTGTCTTTAATATTTATAAAGGACAGTCTTTGATATTGCCTCTATAAACGGTCTTATAAGTGCTTTAAAGGTCAATACATTTTCTTCAGCAGAGACTGTGTTTTCTCAAAATGGCCAACGCTCACCCTACTAACTTTAAATGCTCGTAACTCTGGAAC
>CM065685.1:16444128-16446628 GCA_017654935.2 Phymorhynchus buccinoides
GGTAATAGACAAAGATCATCTGCCCTGAGTCAAGCCCTTTAAAGATCCACCCGATCACGTGTCAAAATCACGGGATTCACGTGTTTTCCCTCATATAACTGGAAAGAAATCTTGTTTGGGCCAAGTCTGATTCCCATATAAATGGCCCCAAATTGAAAGCGACACATCAGTTTAAAGAGCAGCCTCAATTTGAATATGGGGAAATTCGAATGTGGGTCACAGCAACCCAAAAAAAAAACAAGGGACGTAACCCTGGCGCGTCACGGGGTCTTTAAAGCACGGTGTACATCTCGTGTCCTGGCTAATACAAAGCATCTGTTTTGTTTCATTCTGTGTTTTTCTCACACCTGCTGCCATGTCATTCACACCGACTGGCTGTGCGTTGTGTACGCATTTGGTCCGCTGTCGCCCATGTTGTTTGGGTCTTGGGGGAAGGGAGACCAAAAGAAGCAGAACCTGCTTGTGTGCATAACCTGTCAGCGAGTCAAAAGCAACAAGGCGTGTGCTACCTGTCACACGATTGTCAAGCATGCTGGGTCCTCGGTAGAACACAGATGGACACCGAGCATAAGATTATTAGCACTGATGTTCCCGACATGTTTACACCTCCTGTCTCAGCGGTCGGGGACAGACAGACAGACAGACACGTCAGTGGTGTTTCAGTGAGAGCCAGGCAGCAGGGGGAAGGTGGGTGGGTGTGTGCTAATTGATTTCTTGACGGGGACCCGTTTCTTAATGTCGATTATGGCCTTTACCACTTTCCAAATATAGAGATGAAATGCCGAATTTATGTCTTTGACCTAAATATATATTTTTTATATATGCACTGCTCAGAGAGGGGGGCAGCAGAGAGAGAGAGAGAGAGAGAGAGAGAGAGAGAGAGAGAGAGAGAGAGAGAGAGAGAGAGAGAGAGAGAGAGAGAGAGACAGACAGACAGAGAGAGAGAGAGAGAGACAGACAGAGAGAGAGAGACAGAGAGAGACAGACAGACAGAGAGAGAGAGAGAGAGAGAGAGACAGACAGACAGAGAGAGAGAGAGAGAGAGAGAGAGAGAGAGAGATAGAGAGAGAGAGAGAGAGAGAGAGAGAGAGAGAGAGAGAGAGAGAGAGAGAGAGAGAGAGAGAGAGAGAGAGAGAGAGAGAGAGAGAGAGAGAGAGAGAGAGAGAGAGAGAGAGAGAGAGAGATGACAAATGACATTGAAATGACAAATATTTGAATTGCTATATATATAGGCTCGTGACCAGTTACAATTCAGTTAGAACAAAAGCAAGGTTTAAGGAAATGAAGAATATGTGATTATAAAAAAAACCTTGAATGAATAATAAGTAAAACAAGAACATACATGCATACTTACAAACATGCATCACAAATAGAAGAAATACATAGTACATAAACTGGTGAACATCAAAACATGAATACGTAGAATGAGATGAGAGAGGGAGAGAGAGAGAGAGAGAGAGAGAGAGAGAGAGAGAGAGAGAGAGAGAGAGAGAGAGAGAGAGAGAGAGAGAGAGAGAGAGAGAGAGAGAGAGAGAGAGAGAGCAGATGGGTGGGTAAAGCAAGAACAAATATACAGATACATACATAAACACACAGAGTGTAGAGTGGCACAGAGGTATTGCGTTCGCCTCGTGTACAAGTAAACCTGAGTTCGAACCTGGGTACAGGGGATTTTTCCTTTCACTTTACACTAGGCCTTACGGTCTTTCGGATGAGACGATAAACCGAGGTCCTGCGTGCCCATGCACTTAGGACACGTTAAACTCAGTGGCAACGAAAAAGTTGTCATTTGGTCAAAATTTACCCCCCTCCCTCCTTCCTCATCAGTCACACAAAAACTGGCATGCAACAAAAAAAGTATACCCTCACCCCCCCCCCCCCTTTCCTTCAACATCAGTCACACAAAAATCGCAAAAACGCGCTCTCCAGGTGGGAGGAACCCGAATTTCACATAGACGCTTCTCTGACTAAAAAGTACCTAATACCTAATAAACACACAATGAGAGAGAAAGAAAGAGAGTTGGGAGAAGAAGAAGAAGAAGAAGAAGAAGAAGAAGAACAAGAAGAAGAAGAAGAAGAGAAGAAGAAGAAGAAGAATGAATGAATGAATGAATGTGAGTGAACAGACAACGAGACCACAGAACAATAGTGGACAGAGGGACAATGGCAGAAAAATAAGACAAAAGTAAAATGTAGCACACAGTCTTTGAGAAACAGAAGTAAAGACAGCACTTCTGTATGCAGCTGTGTGTGTGTGTGTGTGTGTGTGTGTGTGTGTGTGTGTGTGTACAAGTGTGTGTGAGTTATGAAACCTGAGGTAGAGAGAGGGTGTGTGTTGTCTGTTCGTGCGTGCACTTGCGTGTGTGTGTGTAGTGTGGTGTGTGTTACGGTCGTGCGTTGCGGATGAGACGATGTGCGTGTGCGCGTGTGCGTCCTGTGTGCGCGTCTATGTGTGTGTGTATGTGTGCGTGTGTGTGAAAGAGTGAGAGAGTGAGCGACA
>CM065685.1:16466628-16471628 GCA_017654935.2 Phymorhynchus buccinoides
CTCTCTCTCTCTCTCTCTCTCTCTCTCTCTCTCTCTCTCTCTCTTTCTATCCCTTTAAATTAACGTGTGTCTCTCACACCCCCATCCCCACTCCTCAAAGATTTCTGTGCCAAGTTTCAGGTTTTGTGAAGTCTTTATTATTTATTTATTTTTGTTATATCGGATTGCGTGCCCTATTAATTAAGCTTACAATTATTGTTGACAGCAAATCAGAACTTGTGTGTGTGTGTGTGTGTGCGTGTGTGTGCGTGCGTGTGCGTGTGTGTGTGTGTGTGTGTGTGTGTGTGTGTGTGTGTGTGTGTGTGTGTGTGTGTGTGTGTGTGTGTGTGTGTGTGTGTGTGTGTGTGTGTGTGTTTACGTTTCTTCCAATCTAACAGTAATAGACTCTTCGCTTTTGAAGATGAAAATAACGTGGATGTATTGATTTTGTGGGCAAGCCACTGGTGATTAGGCCTACATAAAACCAATCTTGAATTTGGCTGCAAGGCATCCTCTGGCAGAAGATAAACTAAATGAATTTCATTCAACGTATTACCTCATGGGGATACTGGGAGGTGTGTGTGTGGGAGTGTGTTTTGTACAAATAGGTCCCCACCTTCTGGGAGTTTCGTACCTGTAACTTCCTCTAATCTATCACTCTCTTCGATTCTGTCTTTTCCCTTTGCTTACTGTCATCTACTATATTTCTGCCTTACTGGTCCATATACCTCATGAGAATACTGGGAGTTGTGTGTGTGTGTGTGGGGGGGGGTGGGTTTTGTACAAATAGGTCCCCACCTTCTGGAAGTTTCGTGCTTGTAACTTCCTTTAATCTCTCTCTCTCTCTCTTTGACTCTGCCTTTTCCCTTTGCTTACTGTCATCTACTATATTTCTGCCTTACTGGTCCATTGTTCCTGCTTTTGTTCTAGAAATTCTTACAAAGATTATATCCAGCCGAAGACGGGCATGCTGGGCCTAGTTATTTCTTAGTTAGGCGCATAACGGCAGCATGTTGCGTCTACACTTAGAGTACAGGAGAATGTCTGAACGATCGGAGAAGAAGAAGAAGAAGAAGAAGAAGAAGAAAGAAGAAGAAGAAGAAGAAGAATAAGAATTCAACAACAACAACAACAACAACAACAACAACAACAACAACAACAACAACAACAACAACAACAACAACAAGAAGTAAGGACATGAGTGAATTTCGCGTGCAAATACACAAATAAGACTTCAATGCGGTTAGAACATAAATTGCGCATGGTTACGATATTGAGTAATAAGGATCTGTAGGTGGTGTGACTAAGACATGTTTACATGAAAAAGTAAATTTGCTATAAGAATGACGTTCTAAAAGACGTCTGTTAAGTCCTCTCGCGGTGGTTTTGTTCTTCCATGCACATTCTTCTAAGCTGACCATGTTTCTGCATTTAAAAAAAAATGTATTGCAAGTATTTATTTCATTACTCGCCATGTTACATTACCACACAAAATGTGAAGCCATTCTACCCACTGGTTCATGAGATACAGCTCGGACATGAAGGAAGAAGGAAATGTCGGTGTTGTGAGTCTTCCTTGGCGGAGGTTTGCACTAGCGGTTCAAAATTCAGGATCTGAGTAGGTTGTGACATGCTGATCAAGAATATATATGGCTATGGGAGACCCTCGGCTTATTGTAGGTCATGGTATCCGCGAGAGGACAAATCTCCGCGAAAGAATTTAACAGACGTCTATCGTTTCATGGACTCTGTTCTTATTGCCCATGGGACAACCACCATAAAAATGATATAACATAGTAATATATAATTAAAAAGGAATGCTGGGGGAGGGGAGGGGGCCCGGGCTAACATTGCACAAAAAAACAGTTATTGAAAAAAACCTACAAATGGCCGCCAATGTCACATTTATGCACCACAATGGTTTAACACCCATGTCACTAAAAGGCATCTAATCGGGGCCTGTTTTCCTAACACACTATTTTCTTAATTTTTGGAGACAAGGATAGGCCTAATGTTATGCATGTCACAGAGGAATTCTCAATATTGCAGATAATTTTCGTTCTCTACCCAGTTAAATTTAATGGTATTTTTGGGGCTGAAAATGTCTGGCGGCGAAAGGGTTCAATCCTTCAAACCTATTCCTAATTATGCTGGAAATGCCCAAGATATGTTTTAAGAGGTAAGTAACAAAAGCCATTTCTGTTCCTGCATTAGGTCAAAACATAGTTTATAAAAGTCATGTTTTGGAAAATAATGAAAGTGAATACAATAATCATAATGATGAACTTTCAAAATTAGTATTAAAAATAATAAATTATATTTTCGTTTATTTTTTCATGTAGCCAATCACTTTCACATGAAAAATTGAATGCATACAATACAACGATGAACTTTTAAAATGAGTAAACGGTTTACATTTTCCGTTTATTTTCGTTTATTCTGTCAATCAATTTCACATGAAAATAAAAAGGAATACATAACAGCCTGAGCTTTGGGTTTCCTCCCTCAAGCTGTTGATGTTTTGTTGTTGTTGATCTTTTGTTGTTGTTGTTGCTGCTGTCGATAACGTTGTTGTCATTCTCACTGTTGATAATGACGATGACATTGTTTACTTCTTAAACTAATTCAACTATTTTGTTTACTTCTTCTCTCTCTCTCTCTCTTTCTCCAGAATTTTCCATTATGTTTTGTTGTTGCTGCTGTCGATAACGTTGTTGTCATTCTCACTGTTGATAATGACGATGACATTGTTTACAACTTAAACTAATTCAACTATTTTGTTTACTTCTTCTTCTCTCTCTCTCTCTCTCTCTCTCTCTCTCTCTCTCTCTCTCTCTCTCTCTCTCTCTCTCTCTCTCTCTCTCTCTCTCTCCAGAATGTTCCATTATTAAAGACCGCCCCCAGGCAGGCAGGGAGGCAACTGGCAAGTCCACCCACCCAAAAAAAAAAAAACAAAAAAAAAGAAATGGGTGGGTCTTTACCTAATGACACAACAGACGCGGGGCTAATGGCGTAATCGCGAGTGACGCTAATCACAAGGAGCATCAAGCTGTGGCTAATCAACGCGGGCACGCCACAGGAGCCAAAGCACCACCACCACCACCACCACCACCTGGAAAAGCTGTTACGTTTACAGGCTAAGATAATGCTTCAACCAAAAGTAGATGAGAGTTGACAAGTTGCCGTCCCCACTTTACCCTTGGCTAGGACAACGAGTTAAGTCCCCCAAGACATTAAAGAAACTAAAGTCTCTTCCAATACAAGCCAACCCAGTAAAGCTAGTATGCGTCAAAGTCCTCCCCCCGTCTCTTTTGGTACAGTCTTCCCAAAGACTATGTAATTTATGTTACGCCCAATCCGTGAAATTGACTATTTCATGAAATTGGCAAAATGCTTTGCCCAATATATGAAATGGACAATGTATATCCTATTTTTTTAATCCCCATTCACGCAGGTATTGATTAAGATTGATTCAATGGTATCACACTTTTTCTACATTGTATTTGCACCCCTATCCTGCCCCCCCCCCCCCCCCCTCCCCCAACTCGGCCATGTTGATGCTAAGCTTGGGCCACATGTTGAATCAAACGTTTTGTCAAATTAAGTCTGAATAAAATAATTTTACCTGATCTACAGATGAGATTTCTCATTCATTTGAACCAATTCTTGATCTATGTGTGCTAATGAACAAAAACTATTTTTCATTCATATTGTTTTTCTCAATTGCAAGTTATAAATTGGCTATTTCACGAACTGGGCAAACCATTTTGCTCATTTCATGAAATGGGCAATTTCATGGATTGGGCGTAACATCTATAATATAATACGCTAAGGCCCGAAGTGTCAAAGAACGTAAAAACTCGGATACCGCGCAAATGTCGGACTTTTGCTTGCCATGCCATACAGTTCCAGAAGAACGCGTCAGGACGCGATTCCGCTATGTCTGGTTCAAACATTTTGCTTCTGAAAGTTGATTTTGAAGGCAAAATGTATGAAATTTTCTTGAAATTTTTGTGTCGTCTGCGTCGCCCGAGCTGTGTCGGAAATTACCGAATCTACGTCGGAAAACACGAAGAATGCCGAACCTGTGTTTCGTAACTTCCGCCCTTTTCTTTGCATTTCAAAAATAATATTTCTGGACCCGTGCGGAGCACGAGTGTAACTAGCAGTAGGGGAAGACGGGGTAAAAAGCGCATGGGCGGGTAAGAAGCCCACCCCAATTATCTCATGAAATGAAGCAAATTTCAGTCTCATTTTGTACGAGCGTTAATGTCTAGCATTCGTCTCATGGGCAAATTGGACTGAAATTTGCTTTATTTTATGAGATAATTGGGGTGGGCTTCTTACCCGCCCATGGGCTTTTTACCCCGTCTTTCCCTATATAAACTAGGTCTGGTCTTCCCATCTCATCTTAATTCTGATCGCTTCTCGGCCTTTTGGCTAAGACAGTGATTCAGGAACATAATATTTTTGTTTATACCCTGGTTGGTTTGTTCAGCCCGTCGTACATGGCGAAAGCCGATACACGACGTTAAACTGAACTTCCATCCCATCTCATTGTCAGCATTATGTATTAACATTTCATGTGGCGGTAAAAGCCGATGAGGTTTAACCGAGGCGTGGTTACCGCTACAACTATCTATATTGTTAAAAACTCCGGACTTTACTGGTGTTGCACTGCCTCCGGGCATTGCAGCCATTATTGTTCCCACCATCTTTGTATTTACAAATGTCCCATATGTGTCTATGACCGAGAGGACGTAAAACACCATTTTTCGTTCGTTCCCATCTCATTGTCTTACCTCCCTGTCTTTTTCATTAATCTGTTGGCTTACTCTCTCTCTCTCTCTCTCTCTCTCTCTCTCTCTCTCTCTCTCTCTCTCTCTCTCTAGGTAAACTCGGCACGTCTGAAACGACGGAATGGAACGAAAACCCGTTACGTTTCTTGTGTTCTAATTCACTATTTATGGGATTTTATTTTATTTTCTTCTTCTTTTAATTTGCGGGAGGGGTGAGTTTTG
>CM065685.1:16479128-16484128 GCA_017654935.2 Phymorhynchus buccinoides
TCTATTTCAACACTTCTGTTATTTGACATCCTGTTGACACTCGTAATATATAAGCTTGCTTTGGGATTCTAGACAATGGTGTTTGGTTTTAATTTAAACCAGTAACGAATCGCTCTTAATTAAACTATCTATACTGATCAAAATTTGCTAAGGAGGTTATCTTCAACATGCAAAATTATCAAAAACAAAAATAAAGCCATTATTTGTTTTTTCTTATTTAGCTTAATTAATATTTCAGGGCTTCCCATTTTGGTCAAAAACGAGGTTCGAGAATGATTTGATTTGCTTACCTCAAGGACAATTTGTGATACCTCCTCAAAATGCATAAAACAACCGAATTTGTTTTTGCTTTTTGTGGCAAGAAAAGTCATGGATAAGCATGTGTGAGACCCCTTCACTGCAATTCCAGTTTGGAAACACCTTCTCGTGTTCTGGGGGAGTTCTTGAAGCTCCTGCTGATTCAGAGTGTTCCACTTAGCTCCTCTACCAGGCACTGTCCTGGGTCCTGAAGACCTCTGAGTTGCTGCGGATGGCTGCTAACGGCTGCCTGGAGCATGTTCCAGCATTGTTCTATCATATTGAGCTCTCTGGATCGGGCAAGTTACCTCATATGGACGACGGTCTCTTGCTGCAGGTACGTGTAAACAGCCCTTGCTCAATGAAAAGGTGCATTGTCATCCATGAGGATGAGGTCATCTGGGATCGAACCAGCAGAGGGTTTGATGTGGACATCAATGAACTCATCCACGTAGAGAACGGCTATCAGAGATTCCTTTAAAATAAATTGTCATAATGTTTTCCCGGCCGTGCTGATACAGGCCCAAACCGTCAAAGACCCACCCCAAGATCCGTCATGCTCTCTGACTCACGTTTCCAGGTAACGCTCTCTTGAGAACCTCCACACCCTGCCAAGACCATCTGTGAAATTAAGACAGATCCTGAACTCGTTGGTGAAGAGAATTCATGTCCAGTCTCATAACGTCCAGATGACGTGGTTCTGGGCTCTCAAAAGACAGCGCTGCTTATGAGCTGGAAGGACCAGTATGCCCAAACATGTCCAGGGGGAGTGAATGTAGGGGAAGACGGGGTAAAAAGCGCATGGGCGGGTAAGAAGACCACCCCAATTATCTCATGAAATGAAGCAAATTTCAGTCTCATTTTGCCCATGAGACGAGCGTTAATGTCTAGCATTCGTCTCATGGGCAAATTTGACTGAAATGTTCTTTATTTCATGAGATAATTGGGGTGGGCTTCTTACCCGCCCATGCGCTTTTTAACCCGTCTTCCCCTAGCATAATGGGATCGTTCCTCACAGTTTGGGTGGAAATGTTCCGCACTGAGGCATTCAGCAAATCAAAATGCTGCCAGAGAGCGTGTGTGAAACGATTTTGACAGACATAAAAAAGCGGAGAACGTCCATTATTTATTACCTGCCAGCCATATTCTGCCTCCTTCACGACGTCAGCAGTACCAAGCTCATGGCAGCGATTCCAAGTTCTGGAGGCGATTCAGTGTGATATTCCAAACACTAATGACACAATGAGTTTGTGTACAACTGTTCTCCTGCATGCCAACACAGAAAGACAACTCTTTGCGTGTCAAATGACGTCATTATCTCACTTCGGCCATCAAACTTTGTCTCTTATCCGACGTCTACGATGTGAGCAAGAAATGTCGTTGATTCTGACAATTTTAATCACTTTTACGTTTTCGCTCCATTTTAGCGAAATTAGACTTTTTTGTTTTCTTTGTGTGTGTGTGTGTGTGTGTGTGTGTGTGTGCTCGAAATTCACATGATGCACGTGAACAGGAAGTCGGGGGAAAAAAAACAAGTTTGAGTGAGCTTGTGTTCACGGAAGATTGCTGTTTCCGGTCATGTAACATTTATTGCTTACAATTACACCACCTCTCAGTAAGCAAGGTTATAAAAGTCTATCCTTGCTAAAATTGTCTTCATAATCTCTATCCCCCCCCCCCCCCCCCTCCCCCATCCTTAGCCCTGCCAGAAAATTCTTCTAAAGCAGAAACTAATGATAATTTCGTCCGGAATCCAGGAAACCCTCCTAGGTACGGCCCTGTGCTTAGGCATTATGTTATGTGTTCTTAAATTCTACGTTTATGTGAACTCTATTAGTATGGGACTATAGGGTCTAACAACATAGACCATTTCAGACTTCTGACTTCTCTCTCTGTCTCTCTGTCTGTCTCTCTCTCTCTGTGTCTGTCTGTCTGTCTCTCTCTCTCTCTCTCTCTCTCTCTCTCTCTCTCTCTCTCTCTCTCTGTCTCTCTCTCTCTCTCTCTCCATATATCTATCTATCTCTTCTTCTTCCTCTTCTGCTTTCCCAGGCCATATGGCCACAATGGGTAAAGGTACGTATGTGTCCGGTTTTCAGTTTTCACTGGTATCCCCGCTGCGTACAGCCGACACATTCCGATTTCGGAGGAGCTCAAAGGAGAACAAAATTATTTGGAAGATTTTTTTTTTTTTAAAGGCAGGAGAATGGGCCAATAAGTCAGAAAGATAGTAGATGATAGTAAGCAAAGGGAAAAAGCAGTCAAAGAGAGTCACAGATTAGAGGAAGTTACAAGCACATAACTTCCAGAAGGTGGGGGAACTACTTTTACGAAAGACCCCCGGTATCTCTCTCTCTCTCTCTCTCTCTCTCTCTCTCTCTCTCTCTCTCTCTCTCTCTCTCTCTCTCTCTCTCTCTCTCTCTCTCATTAACTCTCTGTAGGCTATCTATCAATAACGGAATGAGCCTCACTTACCCAGAACCACCCCAACGTGGCTGAGACAGGAACACAGCAGGAGGCAACAACAGCTGGTCCATTTCATCTCCATGACGTCACGGGGTCACTGCGATGACGTCACAACCCGCCGCGCGCACAGATATGACGTCACAAATCGTCCTGAGTGACGTCACGAATGACCTAGAATTATTACGTCGTACATAACTCGGACACACCAGCACGAAAGCTTTTGTTCCTCAGCTCCAAGAGAACAAAGGGAATGAGTAGGGTGTTATGATAAATAAGTACCTGTCATTAAATATCTACCTCTCGCATGCGAACTGTGTCCATCTAACCCTAACCCTATCCCTAACCCTAACCCTAACCCTAACCCTATCCCTAACCACGGAAAGAACCAAGAAATAGAGCAGGAGGGTGTAAATCTACATATTTGCCGAGAAATCGATGTACAAATCCATGCACTTAGTTTCGTAAAATTCACAATGGCGGACAAACAAACGATTCTGATTGGCTACGCTAGGACTACTTCCGGCTAGGACTACTTATCTCATAGAGGTAAAAATACACCACCACACCGGCTATCAGCCACTGCAAAGAATGCCTTTTGCAAGAGTGAATGCCCTTGGTGGGTGGGGGGAAGATGGTTGAGTACTGACCAAACAAGGGATTAACTCTCGCCAATAAACCTATATGAGGCTACTGAATGGCTGCCTTTTGCAAGAGCGAATGCCCTTTCGGATACTGATCAACAAGGGATTAACTCTTGCCGTCAAGGGCGTTAATAACCCTAGTTGCAGTGGCCAATAGGAAAAGGCAGTTTTAAGCGTACTGTAAATTTAAGATTTGAGAAAAGTCACTGGTTTTTAATTGCCTTCAAAATTTAAAAAAGAATTGAAAAATACAATAACTCGCATAGGCCTATTCGTCTTAAAGTCTTGTTATCGGATAGTTTTGAGCAAATTAAAACTGAAACTGAGTCTCTTGGTGGATATATTCATAACACCGTGCCCGCGCTTTCTTGGCTTGTATTTTTGTGTCCATTTGTGTAGAAGCCTACATTATTGATTTGTTTACTGACAAATAGTAAATGTAGTTAAAATGCACGGCTTTCAATTTCTGTCACTGCTGCAAAATGCGATGGGTGTGACAGCAGCCAAACTTTAATGGTATCAATGCACGTTAACATTTTTTCAATATTTCGCCATGGCAACACAGGTATATCACCGTGTTGCCATGGGGGAAGGAGTGAAAAATGTTGACGTGTATTGAGACCTTAAGACACCATACAGAATTAATACAACGCACGCACGCGCACGCGCACGCACACGCACGCACACACACACACACACACACACACACACACACACACACACACACACACACACACACACACACACACACACACTTTTTTAGGATGTAAAAAAGCTTTATCAAGCTTATTCTTTTATCGTCAATAAAGATCATTTTGACTTGACTTGACTTGACTTGACACACACACATACACACACACACACACACACACACACACACACACACACACACACACACACACACACACACACACACACACACACACACATATGAGCCTACCGTCCTGAAACAGTCAAATACCACGATCTACTACGAAAATCAATCAACTGAAAAATAATTGTTATCGGCGAAACAAAATCTACAAACCTCAAACGAAAACGCATCAAAGTCACAAAACCTATCCGATGCTTCTCCTTTTTAATAATAAAAAAAAAAGTCAACAAAAATGAGACAACTCGAAAGCGCTTTTTTTCTCTCTTGGGAAAACAACAACAACAACAGCAACAGCAACAGCAACAACGAAACAAAAAGAGTTATTGAACAATGTCAACGCCGCTTTGTCAGAAGTATCCATTCTCAGTAATAGATATGTCTTTAGAAAAAAACCTAAAGAACCCTATCGAAAACCATTTCACAGCCACGCGTCAGTCAATAAGACCGGACTTCGCTAGAAGTTGTCAGCTACCAAATCACACACACACACACACACTGTCTCTCTCTTCCTTTAGCTCTTCTCTTCCTCTGTCTGTCGAGTTTAGCATCATCATCAGCAGCAGCAGCAGCACCACACACGTGCGCTACGGTCGCAAACCAACTCTGTGTTGTGTGTGTGTGTGTGTGTGTATGTGTGTGTGTGTGTGTGTGTGTGTGTGTGTGTGTGTGTGTGTGTGTGTGTGTGTGTGTGTGTGTGTGTGTGTGTGTGTGTGTGTGTGTGTGTG
>CM065685.1:16489128-16509128 GCA_017654935.2 Phymorhynchus buccinoides
ACAAAATATAACAAGCATTATCCCCCCAATATATATTCGCAATAAGCCAGTAGAAGAAGTCAACACACATAAAGTTTTAGGGATTACTCTAGATAACAACCTTACTTGGTCCTCCCATATTAGTAGCTTAAGCAAACGAGTATCTCAAAAAGTTTTCCAACTCTCTAAGATAAAGAATGTTCTTAATATTGATGCACGTAAACATTTCTTCCACGCATGCATCCAGTCTCACATAGATTATGCATCAACTCTCTTTGATTCAAGTAGTGCTAACACCCTAAAGCCGTTGATAAGTGTTCATAAACGAGCTCTAAAAACATGTCTTTTGAAATCGTCTTCATTAACATTTCAAGATTACGTCTCACTAAATATTCTTCCTTTCACAGATAAGCTTCGGTATAATAAAGCAGTCATGATGTACAGAATTATAAACGGTTTAGCACCTGCAACCTTAATCAAAAGATTTCCGCTCAACCAGTCTAGATATGCAAACAGTATTCTTGTCCCCAAGCCCAGAACTGATCTTTTAAAAACCAGTTTAACGTACTCGGGTGGAACTCTATGGAACTCTTTGCCATCTAATTTAAAACAAATAGCTGGCATGAATTCTTTCAAAAAGGCATATCAAAATATTCTATTTCAAAATCTTAAAGATCAAATGTAATTTTGTTTTCTGTTTCTTCTTCCTCTTCTATGTTTTACTATTATTACTCATGTGATATGTGTATTGTGACATACTTCAGTATACCCTCCCTTCCCCCTTATTTTCCCTCCTTACCCCCCCCCCCCCCCCCCCCCTCACCTGTCATTACCCCAAGCGTTTCTCTTTCTTTTTTGTGTAATCCATTTGCCTTTTCACTTTTGCATGCGTTAGTTAGCTTTGTTATTGAATGTTCTGTTTGTCCCAGGGCTGGGTGGAAAAAAGCATTGTATTGCTTATCTCATGTTTCCCTTGTTAAATAAAATTTCGTTTTCGTTTTCGTTTTCTCTCTCTCTCTCTCTCTCTCTCTCTCTCTCTCTCTCTCTCTCTCTCTCTCTCTCTCTCTCTCTCTCTCTCTCTCTCTGTTTCTTTTTCTTTTCTCATTTTCTTACGTTGTTGTTGGCAAGATGAAAGCAAGCCTGTACTGTGCTTATTCTTTTCCAACATTAAAAAAGATTCGTCGTTCGTTCGTTCGTTCTCTCTCTCTCTCTCTCTCTCTCTCTCTCTCTCTCTCTCTCTCTCTCTCTCTCTCTCTCGCTCTCTCTCTCTCTCTCTCTCTCTCTCTCTCTCTCTCTCTCTCTCTCTCTCTCTCTCTCTCTCTCTCTCTCTCTCTCTCTCTCTCTCTTTCAAAATTTCACTCTCGAACACACACACGCACACACACTTTACCTACCCCCCCCCCCCCCCTCTCTCTCTCTCTCTCTCTCTCTCTCTCTCTTCCCCATCTCTCTCTCACTCCCTTTCTCACTCTCGCTCTCTCTCTCTCTCTCTCTCTCTCTCTCTCTCTCTCTCTCTCTCTCTCTCTCTCTCTCTCTCTTCCCCGCTCTCTCTCTCTTTCTCACTCACAGGGAAAGACAGAGGGAGTTACACACACATACAGAGAGAGAGAGAGACCAGAGAGAGAGAGAGAGAGAGAGAGAGAGAGAGAGAGAGAGAGAGAGAGAGAGAGAGAGAGACAGAGAGACAGAGAGACAGACAGAGAGACAGAGAGAGACACACACGCACAGAGACAGACACAGAGAGCTGAGTCGTGGATCATTTTCATTTCGGAAGAATGAGAGACAGTCTTCCAGACAAAACCAATAGGGACTCGAACCATCAGTTCCATTTGAGACATACTTATTAAGAGGATCAGGATGAGACTTGATTTGTGTGGTCTAAATCTTCTATTTTTGTGTGTGTGAATCTGCCCTTTACATGCAATAGCCCAATAAAGTCCAAGCAGGAGAAAATAGTCGAAGCTACACAGACACAAACACCCCTCCTTCCCTCTTCCTTTATGTTCTTTCTTAGTTCCCGAGCGAAGCTTCGGGAAGTATTGTTTTTGTTTCATCCGTCCGTCCGTCCGTGCGTGCGTGCGTGCGTCCGCAGGTGTGTGTGTGTGTGTGTGTGTGTGTGTGTGTGTGTGTGTGTGTGTGTGTGTGTGTGTGTGCGTGCGCGTGCGTTCGGCGCGTTTTCTCCCGAACCGCTTGACAAAATCGCTTCAAATTGTGTGTGGTTGTGTGTCACCAAGAGCGGAAGCATCCGCGCATAAATGGTCGCAATCGTGACTTTGACCTTGGCGTATGACCTTGAAAACCTACAATCTGTAAAGGGCCATAACGTCTACACCGTTGGACTTCAGAGTCTTCAAATTTGGCATGTAGGTGCATTGATGTATGGCGAATCTGACGATGGTAAAGCGAGCAGGGTCAAGGTCAAGGTCAAGGAGACTGGTAGGCCTTGAAAGTGGTTGGGTTTAAAAATTGGGTTTTAAGCCATATTTTCCACATTTGTGCTTGACAGAAACGCTTCAGATTGTGTGTCGTGGTGTATGACGTAGAGTAGAAGACATCCGAGCATACATTATTGACGTGCAGACCTTGACCTTTAAGTTTGACCTTGAAAAGCGAAATGTCCTTCTTTGCGCTAGATATTTCTTGTCTGACCTGTATCTTGTGAACTAGAGGATAAAATCCCTTCACATTTTGTGAGAATGTGTGAGACGAAGAGTACAACACATTGGTACATACATTATGCATCGGGAGTAAAATGTCACCGAGCCGCAGACATGTTTCCGTTTTTCTTCACCCTCTTATGTCTCGCAAAATACTGCATGGAATCACTCCACATTTTCTGGGGGGGGTAAAGATAAGAGTAAAAAACATTGCAGTACAAATTATGCCACGTATGATTCAAATGTCGCTGAGCGGCAGATATGTATTACGGGTGTACACCCCACTGATTTAGGATGTACATCCCAGTGAAGGACAGGGTGTAATACTAAGAGTAAAAACATTGTAGCACAAAATGTGCCATTTAGGGTTTACATGTTGCCGAGCGGCAAACATATCTCAGTGTTAAGGGTGTACACTCCACCGTTAATACTGGAGCGCAGATGCGTCATGCTGCTGTTATGTGCCCAAGTTCGCCCGCTCGGGAACTTATCTGCCGCTCGGCGATCCACTTATTAAGTTTTCTTTTTGTTTTTATTTCCTTCCTCCTGTTATCGTAGATAAACCCCTTGTGAAGCTGAGTTTGTTTACAATAGTGGGTTCTTTGGAGGGGAGGGATGCTTTCAGTGGCTGCTAATATTATTATGTTGATGATTCGTTTATGTGATTAATGATGATAGGTTGTAGTATGTTCGATTTGTTTATTGTGATGTTTCGTTTCAAAACTGATTGCTGTCTTGTTGTTTGTTGTCACACCTATTATGAAGAAAGAGCCTTTAATAATGAATGCAAGGGCAAAATGTTTTTACAAAAGACGCAGACAACCCATGGACACACGGATACACACACGCGCGTGCGCGCGGCGCAAACACACACATACACACACACACACACACACACACACACACACACACACACACACACACACACACACACACACGCATGCACGCTCACTCACACACGGAAGGCGAGGAGAGACAGACAGACAGACACAGACTGACAGACCGATAGACAGAATGAGAGAGGCAGAAAGATAAAGACATGGCTAGGCCTACAGACAGAGCGAACAGACAAACACCCAGCCAGATAGGCAGAAGACCGAAACGGTGTAAGTATAATTATACTCCTTTTGTTTTTAAATGATACAATAAAATGGGAAAAGCCAAAGTGATGCTTGACATTCTTCCTGCGTGGTATTCAAACGATTACATTTAAATTCAGTGCGTATGATTTTGTACAAATCGTAAGTAAGTAAGCTTAATAATTATGTACCTAATTCTCTACAGAATGGAACTATTGACATCGAGAGAGATTCAGCTGTGTCATTTTCGTTTCTGAAAATTAAAAGTCGATTATTTGTCTGTTCAAACATGTCATAAAGATGTACGTGTCTACTGGCAAGTTGAAAACAGATCACAAAGAAATAACAAATAAATAAATAGGATCGTTCCCACCATCTTTATAAACAAATCTACTAATGCCCCATATGTGTCTGTTTCAGAGAAGATGACGTTAATCAGATTTTCTTCTTGAAAGTAATCACTCCTAACTTACGGCGTAATAGTATTCATCCCAAACTCCAGGTCCTTTAATGAAACAGAGAAATTGAACAAAACGAAATCCGTTTCATACACATCAACTATTCGCTTCAACAACGACGCGGGCACGTCTCTGTAATGCTTTTCCACCAAGGACTGGCTGGACTTCAAACGGTACCCAGCTGTAGACCGGTCAGGAAAGCTGACCTCGCCTTCGGCATTCACCATTCTCAGCACGTGCGCCGTGTCTTCTTCCACCGTGTCCAACCTCCCCACGAAATCGTAACGCACCGAGCAAGGAAAACACATTCGATGGAACAGGTTCCAATGCGCGTCTTTCAGACCACTCTTTCTTCTCGCGGACCTGTCGACAAGGAATTGCAGAAACTCGCTAAAACTGATCATCACTCGATCCAATGGGACGCCGCTCTTATTAGTGTTGTTGTTGCTGTTGGAGTCTAGTCGTTTTAGAACGTTAGGGTACTGCTGAAGAATGTGCCGCACGCGGTTCTTCCTGAACTTCACGGACGCGCTGTAGTTGCTGTGGAATTTGTCGCGCCAGGCGGAGAGAAGACGTTCCAGAGGGTGTCTGACCACCATGAATTTGAAGTAGTTCCGGAGGCGGTAGCGGATGGCGGAGAGGTTGTAGCGGCTGAGGCGCGTCAGCATGCGGCTGTAGGGCGAATGGTGCGGGCTGATGCTCATCATCCGTGAGGCGTTGACGTGGCCGGTTAGCACCAGGAAGACGCGACCCCAGTTGGTGCAGCCCACCTTGGGTACAGAACAGTACAGCATCTGTGGTGGGACAGAGTGAATTGGACACAATTCGTCATGCAGGCTGTCTGTTGATGTCACAAACACAAAGATCGTGCACTCACTTTCTTTCTCTGTCTCTTTCTGTCTCTCTGTCTGTCTGTCTGTCTCTCTCTCTCTCTCTCTGTCTCTGTCTCTCTCTCTCTCTCTCTCTCTCTCTCTGTCTCTCTCTCTCTCTCTCTCTCTCTCTCTCTCTCTCTCTCTCTCTCTCTCTCTCTCTCTCTCTCTCTCTCTCTCTCTCTCTCTCATTCAGTCAGGTTTATTGTCCAGGGGAAGTAAGCGCTGCCAGCCAGTTTCAGCACGTGAGTTACTCAAGTTTTCAAGTTTTCTCCGTCTGTGTTTCTCTCTCTCTCTCTCTCTCTCTCTCTCTCTCTCTCTCTCTCTCTCTCTCTCTCTCTCTCTCTCTCTCTCTCTCTCTCTCTCTCTCTCTCTCTCCCTCTCTCTCTCTCTCTCCGATGATTCAGTCAGGTTTATAGTCCAGGGGAAGTAAGCGCCGCTAGCCAGTCCAGCCTGTGAGCTACTACCCAATGAAAGTTATCATGTTAAATGAAATAATAAAGTATTCTTGAATCTTGAATCTTGAATCCATGATTTACTACCCTTTACTACTTTAGCATAATTATACAATCTTACGTAAAAGTGAGTCTCCCTTGGCGGAGATTTGAACTTGAAGTTCAACATTTTTATGGAACCATCTGTGTACCACGATACACCACCATACACAATTTGGAGCGATTCTGTTCACCGGTTCATTAGTTACAGAACACACACACACTCAAACACACACAAATACACACAAACACACGCGCACGCGCGCATGCGCGCGCACTCAAACACACACACACTTTATCTCTTTCTCTCTCTCTCTCTCTCTCTCTCTCTCTCTCTCTCTCTCTCACACACACACACACACACACACACACACACACACACACACACACACACACACACACACACACACACACACACACACACACACACACACACACACAGATACACATTGAATTTCATTATATATATATAAGATTTTCCTCAGCAACCTTATGTTGATCGTCAACGAGGATTTGGCAAAAGTCGGAGGGTGATGTTGGTTTAGCAGTGACATTCTGCTTCTGACATTGCTTCCAGACATACTCCGCCAGAGTTTCACCCTGATCATTGACTCTCCTTCCAGAAGGTGGTGGGGCCCGACGATGGGTGTGTACGTAGGCCTTTAGGTCTAATGGCTGCACAGACACACAGAGAGATAATATATCAACAATAATCGGGGCTCCCAATCGTTGCACAAAGCAAGGGGTCCCAGGGACTCCTTCACTTACAGCATAGAGGGTCCTAGAGGCGGGAGAGAGGGTCCCAGTGGCATTGCGAATGCTAAAAAGAATGTTTCTAGTGCATCCCTGGGACCCCCTGCACATTCTTTTAGAGGGTCCTTTAGAATTTTAGTGCTTCATAGACCCCCAAATGGGGGTCCCTGGGAGCCTTGAATAATAATTTGATTGCCATTAACTTACATTAGCGGCTTGCCTTGTGACAAGGGGGGGGGGGGGGGGGTACACTACTCACCGATCCTCAGACCCTGAAGAACTAGCCAACAACTACAGGCCAGAACAGGGCCAAACAGACCAACAAAAAGCATATTAACTCTCTGGGCAGAGGAATTTAGGGTTGTTAAAGACCCACCAGGTCACGTGTCAAAATCACGGGTTTCACGTGGTGTTTTCCCTCTTACAGCTGGTAAAAAATCTTGTTTTGACCAGGTTTGACTCCCATACAAATGCCCCCCCCAAAAAAAAATTGAACACGAAACATCATTTTAAAGAGCAGCCTCAATTTGAAGTTGGGGGCATTTGTATGTGGATCACAGCTACCCAGAAAAAAACACCAAGGGACTTAATCGTGGTGGGTCAGTGGGTCTTTAAATAATAAAACCGTTCATACAGGTTGTCATCCAGCGGGGGGGAAAAACAACAACAACAACAACAACAGTAACACGCATTAAAGTGTAACAATAATATTGACATTCCAGCTTGTTAAACCATGAATGTCACCAATACTACTACACACTCGGGCGCAGAGTTGGACATTAATGGCTAATATGCACAGAATGGATTTTGTACCGTGCGGATACCGGTGTGTGTGTGTGGGGGGGGGGTGTATTTTGCATAAATAGTTCCCCCACCTTCTGTAAATTCTGTGCTTGTAACTTCCTCTAAGCTGTCACTCTCTTTGACTCTGCCTTTTCCCTTTGCGGCTTACTGTCATCTACTATACTTATCTTTCTGCCTTCACGGTCCATTCTCCTGCCTTCTTTTTTTTTTTCAAGAAGCACTGACTTTCAAAAAGATTTCCTCAAGCCAAAGTCGGATTTGCTGGGCCTAACAATTTTGTTTACTTAGGCGCATAACGGCAGCATGACGCATCTGCGCTCATAATTGACAGGAAATTTTCTGAGCGATCGAAGAAGACGAAGAAGTACCTTATAATGTATTACATAATGTAAGCTTAGTTTAGTGGTAACAGAATTTATTTTTTTAACAATTCCAAGGAGGTAATTTCTTGTTAGTTTGTCCATCTCGGCCTATTTGTCTGTGAACAAAATGTACTCAAAATGTGGGCCCACTCAAAACAGATGAACCCTTTCACCGCCAATGTCGCATGTATGCACCACTGTGGTTTAACACCCATGTCACTAAAAGGCATCAAATCAGGGCCTGTTATATGAAAACCTTATTGTTTTAATTGTGGGAGCCAAGGATAGGCCTAATGTTATACATTTCACATGGAAATTCCCAACACTGCAGATACATTTTTAGTTCTATTCTGTTCAGTTTAATGGGGGGGGGGGGGGGGGGGGGGGGGTGTTGGCCCCCCAAAATGATTGGCGGCGAAAGGGTTAAGCTTATGATATGTTGTGGAGAGTTCGGATATCAGACAAAAAAAGACTTCTCCAATACATTTTCCAATAAAACATCTCTAACTGCGTTCAGTTTTCGTTTGGCTATAATGTCGCTTTTCTTTGCTGTTTAGCAAAATGGCAAAAAACGTTTTTTTGAAGGAAACTTCAGACATTTGAAGGATATCTTAAGGTATCCTACTAGACTATGCAAAATGCTCTGTGAAGTTTAAAAGATAAACCTTCCTCCGAAGTCGGAGTGTGGCTGCCCACGTGGCGGGGTAATTTTAAAAAAAACCCGGTCACACACGTAATGTTCTCATCTCTAACTGGTGCATTTGTACCATAGTGTTCAAAGTGCTTTGGCTGTTGGGATGATCCCTGGAGTCTTAAGCCAGGATAAGACAACAACAAAAGATAAACTTCTTTTTTTTAAAGAACAAAAAAAAATTTGCAACCACAAATTTCTTCATAACCTCATTTTTAATGAGCATGTTATCATTTTGATTTTTCGTATTTTTTTAGACAAAAAAATAGGAAGGACCAGAAGAGTTACCTATTTTCAAGATGCTCTGGCTGTCCTAAAAACAAACTGTTTTCTTAGAAACCCTCCCTGAAAAAAAGAAACTCGTACTGGAAATGTTCAACTGTCTGCAAACTGATTTATTTTTTTCAATTGAGAATTTTTTCCTCCCAGATTAAGTTCAAGGCTGTAATGCTTCCTGTCTCTCTGAATCCAGATATGAATGAAAATGGCATATGGATAACGAAAACATTGAAATCGCGATGGTTTTGGTTTTTTTAAACATTGAAAAAGGATACATCCGAAAGTGTGTTGCTATAGAAGCTATGTTTTACTACATCTGTGTAGAGAGAGAGAAACTAGGGGAGAGCACTTCGTAAAAAATAAAGTTGCTTACCTCCATTACTCGGTCAAATACCATAGCAACAATGCAACAATGGCGTCTAAACTTCAAACCGCAGTATGCGAGTCAGCGACTTGCAAACATTTTGTAGAAAAGTATGGAGTGGCCAGTTGCTACAAAGTGATAGAACTTGCAAACTGTGACGTAAAAATATAAATGACATCAAATTTAGAATGACGCACTGCGTTCTACATGTTGGGTGTCTCCTCAAACACACGAGGCGACGGCTGGGGATTTACCTGATGGTAGAGTAACTTCAACTGTTTGACCGATTGAATTAGGCAAGATAACTCCTACACACCATGAAATTACTCCCCTTAATTATTTCCGAACAATTCCTATTAAGGCATCTTAGAAACTTTCCCAAAAAAATTCTTTAATGCAACTTTTCAAAACCTTTTTACGTAAAGAATCCTTTTCACAAATCTAAATAAAATCATAATCATTGCTTGGTTTTATTATTTAAAAAACGTTGATAAGAATATTAGTGGGTTGTAATTGTATTTATTGTACTTAACTTGTAGGCCTACGTTATACCAAATTACCCATACCTACCTCACCCCTGCGGTAGACACCTATAAAGAAAGTCGCCCAAAGCACGAGCACGACGAAGAACAATGGCCGAATCACCCTCATGTTTGTAAATTCAAACGTTTTACATGTTTCACCTCCCACGGGAGAACTGCAACTGTTACCACACGGATTATTAGTAGGCCTATAACAGGGTCCACTGATTGCATTGATTGCAGCACAGGAAGGGAGGGTAGACCTCTCTCTGTGTGTGTGTGTGTGTGTGTGTGTGTGTGTGTGTGTGTGTGTGTGTGTGCGAGTGCGCGTGCGTGTGTGTGTGTGTGTGTGTGTGAGAAAACTTGAAAACTTAAACTTTATTTTTCAAGGAGAGAGAGAGATTGATTGATTGATTGTTGAATTTTATTTATAGAGGGTAATAGAGTAAGCAATAACATGCTTTTTTACATCCAGCCCTCTGAGAGAGAGAGAGAGAGAGAGAGAGAGAGAGAGAGAGAGAGAGAGAGAGAGAGAGAGAGAGAGAGAGAGAGAGAGAGAGAGAGAGAGAGAGAGAGAGAGAGAGAGAGAGAGAGAGAGAGAGAGACTCAGACTCAGACTCAGATACTTTATTTTACAAGGATAAGAATTTAGGCTGGGCCTATTTAGGCTGAGAGAGAGAGAGAGAGAGAGAGAGAGAGAGAGAGAGAGAGAGAGAGAGAGAGAGAGAGAGAGAGAGAGAGAGAGAGAAGAGAGAGAGAGATATTTACCTCGTTACAATCAGTTTGTTTTACTCCGAGTGGCTCCACTGTATGATTGGCAATAACATTCATTAAAATGAATACGATGGAACTAGATTTCTGAAAACCATGGATATTATTATAAAATTGGCGCAGACACTTCTCAGGTTTGGACTGACGATCGGAGCCATGCGGGATTTCACATTGTTTTCTACATTGATTAAAAATCACCCACAGACGAGGTTTTCTTCTGAATCACTATCTGATTAATGTCTATCAGACGAGGAGGAATTTTGTATTCGGTTTTAGTGCTGCAGCCTTGGAGATTATAGCTGGCCTTTAATCAAAGCCTCCTCAAACGTCACGATATCCGCCGAAGTCGGAGTGTGGCTGCCCACGTGGCGGGGTAATCAAAAAACGGTCACACGCGTAATGTTCTCATCCCTAGCTGACGCATTTGTACCATAGTGTTCAAATGCTTCGGCTGTTGGCATGATCCCTGGAGTCTTTTAGCCAGGGTATGACAACAACAACAACAACAACAACAACAACAACAACAACGCCAACTATCCTATAGTCCTCACGACAAGTCTGAGAGAGTTTTAGGCACACATGCCTTTGGCATGGCATCTCCTCGTTCAAGGTTTAAGAGAAAAATCAGTTGGCCCCAAAAATAACAACACCCCAAAAACATAGCTAGGCTCCTAGCTTAGCTCCAAACCGGGGAGGAAAGACCTGCAGGCCCTTCACCATCACTCCCCCCCTCTCTCTCTCTCTCTCTCTCTCTCTCTCTCTCTCTCTCTCTCTCTCTCTCTCTCTCTCTTCGCATACAATGTGCCTAATATATGTTAGAAATGGTGTCCTCAATTTAATGCAAACTGTTACCTGTTACATACCCTATGATGCATTGATTTGCCCTGTTCTATTATGTATGTTTCCTTTATACACATGCGCGCTAGTGTGTAAGTATGGTTGCATGCTTGTATGCACACGCGAGTATTAAAACATTATGCAAGTTTTATAAACCCATATTTCAGCCTATCTATGTTTCATAATACCAACTGTTTTGCTACCTTTGTGTAATAGTATGCCTTGCCATGTTTGTGTTCTGTGTTAGTATTATATGTATCAAGGACAGATTGGAAGAATAGGCGTTGCCTAAAATCTATATCCTTGGAAAATAAAGTTTAAGTTTTCAGGTTTTCAAGTTTTCTCTCTCTGTCTCTCTCTCTCTCTCTCTCTCTCTCTCTCTCTCTCTCTCTCTCTCTCTCTCTCTCTCTCTCTCTCTCTCTCTCTCTCTCTCTCTCTCTCTCTCTCTCTCTCTCTCTCTCTCTCTCTCTCTCTCACACACACACACACACACACACACACACACACACACACACACACACACACACACACACACACACACACACACACACACACACACACACACACACACACAAAGAAGACACAATGTTCTCGCCACATTTTTTGATATTAACAAAGCGTATGATCAAGTTTGGCATGAACGACTACTATATAAGTTAAAAACTATTGGTCTCTCTGGTCATATCTATAACTATATTAAAACATTTCTGACCAACAGAAGTATGCAAACAAGAATTGGTAATACATATTCCTCAAAGAGGCTCCTTGACATGGGTATCCCTCAAGGCTCTGTAATTGCGCCTCTCCTTTTTAACATCTTAACTCATGATCTACCAAAATATATTTTAAAAAATAGTAACTTAATTCAATACGCAGACGATATTTGTTTATGGATGAATGCTACTTTGAAAAACAAAACATCAAAAAGGTCTTTAAACTATATTAGAAGAATATATCAAAAAGATCTGGATAACATTGCTAATTTTATGTCTGACAACGGTTTATGTCTTTCTCCTGAAAAATCTCATATGATGCTATTTGATGCAGGAGGATCTGTTCATAAGGCTCTCCCCTTTAAAGTAAATAACATCACACTAAATTATGCTACAGATATTAAATTTCTTGGAGTATATATTACATCTAAGCTTTCTTGGAATCTACATTTGGAACATGCTGTAAATCAAGCAAGAAAATGTTGACAAAATCAGGTGTAAATCAAAAGAAGTTGGCTGTGCGTTTTCCACTAAGTCCCATTCCAAACTGGGAGCTAATTTGATTATAACTACACAACTATATCTAAAAATGATAACATTAACATTCTTGCCTGTGAGGCTAAATCGCATATCAACAATTGTTATTCCAATCATTTCAAAACTTTTACTGACGGTTCTTTACTAGACAATAATGCAGGCTGTGGATTTGTCATTCCCACTTTAAAAATCGAAAAATCTTTTTATCTTGGTAAAGACTTCTCCATTTTCACAGCTGAATTAGTAGCAATTTTAATGGCTATTCAGTATGTTATAGATGTTCCATTTAACTTATACGGTGTTCTTTTTTGTGTAGATTCTAAATCTGTTCTTCAATCTTTAGAATCAACAAGTCCAAAAAAACAGGGCTGAAATCATTACAGAAATTAGAATACTTATCCATATTCTTATATCAAGAGGCATCACAGTTGATTTTTGTTGGATCCCATCTCATTGTTCGATTTCTGGAAATGAATGGGCTGATCGTACTGCTCGGGCAGGGGCAAACAAATCTGCTAATTCTACGGATATTCACATTCCCTGGAGTTTGCAAGAAGGCTATTCTCTCTTACAAAGAGCTTCTTTTGAACATTTTGATAAAATCTACAAAGAATCTATGCTTCACAAAATACATAAACCTGAATCTTCCATAAAGTGTTGTTTAAACTCCCGATCATGGAAGTCTCAGAAAAGAGATTCCTTAGTAAATTATGTATTTCTTAATAGAAATGTAAACAAACATCCAAGACGCCTTAAAAAGTTTGTTTCACTACTTTATAGACTTAAGCTAAATGCTTTTAAAACTACATTCACAAAAAATCTTCAATGTGTATGCGGTGCTATTGATAATTGTACAACAACACACATTCTATATTATTGCCCTTATTTTGAATCTGCCCTTTCAGAATTCAGAAAAGATTAATCCAAATGTATATTCCAAGATGCTGTATCTCTTTTGAATTTTGTACAAACTTTAATGTTAAGTCCATTTGGCTCGTTTCTATGATTGCTGTTGGGTTTTTGTTTATAGAATGTTTGCATTTTTATTTTATAATAGTTCAATTCTGGAGTTTTTATTTTATTTTATTATTATTATTATTATGTTTTTTTTTAAAAACTGTTTTAACTAAGCATGCATCCCCTAATGTTACTTATAAATATGAACTTTAAGCACACACAGATACACGCACAGATACACACGCACATACCCACGCGCACACATTCACACACACACTTTCATGTCTAATATCACTTCTAAGTGAAAAGACGTTAAATTAAAGAAGAAGAACAACACACACACACACACACACACACACACACACACACACACACACACACACACACACAGGTCTACCATCCCTTCCTGTGCTGCAATCAATGCAATCAGTGGACCCTGTTATAGGCCTACTAATAATCCGTGTGGTATAACAGTTGCAGTTCTGCCGTGGGAGGGGAAACATGTACAAAGTTTGAATTTACAAACATGAGGGTGATTCGGCCATTGTTCTTCGTCGTGCTCGTGCTTTTGGCGACTTTCTTTATAGGTGTCTATCGCAGGGGTGGGGTAGGTATGGGTAATTTGGTATAAAGTACAAGTTAAGTTCAATTTACAAAAAAAAATTACAACCCACTAAAATTCTTATCAACTTTTTTATATATATATATATGTATATAAAACCAAGCAATGATTATGATTTTATTTATATTTGTGAAAAGGGTTCCTTACATAAAAAAGTTATGAAAAGTTGCATGAAAGAATAACGGTTTTGTTTTGTTTTTTTAAGTTTCTAAGATGCCTTAATTGCACAGATGTAGTAAAGCATAGCTTCTCTTCTTCTTCTTCTCCTCAGGCAGTCAACTTCATCAGGCTGAAAATTCTGCTGCACTTTGGGGGGTAGTAAGAAGACAAGAAATTAGAAAGCTGAGGAGATAGAAGTAGCCTAATGGAAAGGAAAGGAAACATAAAATAAACTTAGTGTGGATCTGTTAAAAAAAAAAAAAAGGTGGACCATAGCCTTTATTTCTTAGTATCTGGGCAAGACCAATCCGGCTGCCGTAGCGGTCCCCGGGGGCGAACCCCGACCGGCACAGCTCCTGCCCTTCATTCACCACTACTTTGATCTATGGCCCCTAGTTCCCTGGTTTTAGTTACAGTGGAGGTGTTTGTGGAGGCCTCTTTTGAATGCCTCCAATGACTGAGAGGAGGCAACTGCTTCTGGGAGGCAGTTCCACTGTGGGATGGTGCGGGGGAAGAATGTGGATTGTCTGTACTGTGTTCTGTGGCTTGGAATATCGTAGGCACTAGAGTGGGATTGATGGAGGCTTTTCTGCTGTTGGTGAGTATTTGGTATTTATGGACAGAAGACCTGTGTGGAATTTGTAGAATGTGTTCAGGCGGGCTTCAGTTCTGCGGTTCTCAAGAAGGGGCCATTTCAGGGTATTCTTGAGGTCTGCTGATCTTGTTGTCGCATGGAAGTCACGGGCCACCCATCTTGCAGCTCGGCTCTGGATTTTTGTCTAAGGCGTCGATGCTGCCCTTGTTGTGGGGGTCCCAGACTGGGCTGGCGTATTCCAGGAGGGGGCGTACCATAGCCTTGTAGGCCTGCTGCTTGAGCTTTTTATTATTTATCCGCAGGGCCCTCTATAGCATCCCACTTTCGGATTTATCCTTTTTCGATGTTTAAAAACAAAACAAAAAAACTATCGCGATTTCAATGTTTTCGTTATTCATATGCCATTTTCATTCATATCTGGATTTAGAGAGACAGGAAACATTTCAGCCTTGAATTTAAATGTGGCAGAAAACAACAACTGAATTCAAATTAGTTTGCAGACAGTTGAAAATTTTTAGTACAAATGAGTTTCTTTTTTCATGTTGGGTTGCTAAGAAAACAGTTTGTTTATAGGACAGCCAGAGCATCTTGAACTGCTGCACATTCTGGATTCGTCTGGTCTGGATTCGCATAGGATTATTTCTTTTGTTCCTTTTTGTTGCTATGAGTGGGTTTTTTTTCCCTTGTTTGTTTTATTTCCTTCCCTACTTGGCCTTGTCCATTTCATTTTCGATTTTCGGGACAAGGGGGTAAATGGAAGGACGAGCAGTATTTATTTAAAGTATACCATTTTGTGTTCTTTATCCGTACATACTTTCATACTTCTTCGGAACACGTCGACACACGCACTCACATTCATAAACAGCACACCAAACGGAATGAATGAGTCAATACACCACACACTAGGTCAGACAGAAACCGAGACATTTTTGCATAGAAAATAACACTAAGCGTTCGCCACAAAATAATGTCCATTGTAGTAGTTCACACACATACAAATGTAAGAGAGAGAGGGAGAGAGAGGGAGAGAGAGGGAGAGAGAGGGAGAGAGAGAAAATATGTTGAAAAAAGAAAGAAAGACTAAAGATGAGCCGCCTAAAAATAAATCATTAAAAAATAAGAAGAAAAGAAAATGAAAAGAAAGGCAGGGACAGTGGAGGGTTAAAAAAAATTGAATAAGAGGAAGATTAAAGAGGTTTGTGCTGTGGTTTGTGGTGTGTGTGTGTGTGTGTGTGTGTGTGTGTGTGTGTGTGTGTGTGTGTGTGTGTGTGTGTGTGTGTGAGTGTGTGTGTGTGTGTGTGTGTGTGTGTGTGTGTGTGTGTGTGTGTGTGTGTGTGTGTGTGTGTGTGTTGTGTGTCTGACCTTGAGACAGAGACAGAGAGAGAGACATTTGGTTTTGCTGGTTGTGTGTGCACGCATGTGTGTGTGTGTGTGTGTGTGTGTGTGTGTGTGTGTGTGTGTGTGTGTGTGTGTGTGTGTGTGTGTGTGTGTGTGTGTGTGTGTGTGTCTATGTGCGTGCGTGCGTGCGTGGGTGGGCACGCGCGCGCGTGTGTGTGTTTGTGCGTGAATGTAGACACAATTATGTGTTGCACACACACACTTATGTGGTGTGTGTGTGTGTGTGTGTGTGTGTGCACGCATGCACGCACACGCGCGCACGCACACACGCGCGCACACGCACGCACACACACACGCACACACACACACACACACACAACACACACAGCACACAACCTCTTATTCAACAAACCTCTTATTCAATCTGAGAGAGATTCAGAGTTATTCGAGAGAGAGAGAGAGAGAGAGAGAGAGAGAGAGAGAGAGAGAGAGAGAGAGAGAGAGAGAGAGAGAGAGAGAGAGAGAGAGAGAGAGAGAGAGAGAGAGAGAACACACACACACAGCACAAAACACAGCACAAACCTCTTATTCAATCTTCCTCTTATTCAAGTTATTCAAGATTGAGATAGAGAGAGAGAGAGAGAGAGAGAGAGAGAGAGAGAGAGAGAGAGAGAGAGAGAGAGAGAGAGAGAGAGAGAGAGAGAGAGAGAGAGAGAGAGAGAGAGAGAGAGACGAGAGAGAGAAAGAGAAACACACACACACACACCACAAAACACAGCACAAACCTCTTATTCAATCTTCCTCTTATTCAAGTTATTCAAGATTGAGAGAGAGAGAGAGAGAGAGAGAGAGAGAGAGAGAGAGAGAGAGAGAGAGAGAGAGAGAGAGAGAGAGAGAGAGAGAGAGAGAGAGAGAGAGAGAGAGAGAGAAAGAGAGTGTGTGTAATTTTGTGTACATAATTTTGTCTACATTCACGCACACGCACACGCACTCGCACACACGCACGCACGCACGCACACACACACACACACACACACACACACACACACACACACACACACACACACACACACACACACACACACACACACGCTCGCGCGTGCTCACGCACGCACGCACGCACACACACACACACACAACACACACACACACACACACACACACACACACACACACACACACACACCACACACACACACACACACACACACACACACACACACACACACACACACACTCCGCTTAGTAGGACGCCGCTTATAAGGAAATCCGATTATAAGGAACACAAGTTTTGGGTCCCTGCCGAAGTTGTTCTTTGTTATTACTTATTGAAAGTCGGATAATAGGAAGTCGGTTATAAGGAAATGCCGCTTATAAGAAACACGTTCTTAAGTCCCCACGCACTACTGACGTCGGATATAAGGAATTTTGGTAAAGGTAAAGATGTGCCACCCCCCCCCTGCATTTCTGGGTTAATTGTATTTTTCCTTTTTTGCCTTTCTTACCATACATAAAGCTGTATTTTAGGAACATTTTCAGCTAATTCTCTTTTTGGAATACTAACCCTAACCCTAACCCTAGCCCTAAACCTAACCATACCCCCCACCCCTACCCCCCACTATGTACTGCAGTACACCGCGATTTGTCACAGTTGTGGTTCGTTGCGTTTTCCCGTCTTATAGGGTTAGGGTTATGGCTAGGGTTAGGGATAGGGTTAGTATTCCAAAAAAGGTTATTAGCTAAAAAGGTTCCTAAAATACAGCTTTGTCTATGGTAAGAAAGGCAAAAACGGAAAAATACAATTAACCGGAATTTTTATGCAGCTCGACATTTAGCTTTTCATAGTCACATTCTCTTAATTTTTTTTCATTGCCATTTTTTGCGTAAACTAAAAGTTTACAGTTATTGCAAACGGTTTTATAAGCACAAACATACCTAAATGTATAAGATTTTGCTTTGCAGAATCAATATTACAAAAAGGCAAATGTCTGTCTGTCCGTGTGAAACACAAAGAGGGCCTTATAACTTGGCCGTTTCTCAACCGATTGTCTTGAAATTCGCTGTGAAGCTTGCTGTGGCCAGGGCAATGGCGATGATGGTGGCCGTTTGCGTGGAGCGACATTACAAATGCGCAAAACTTGCCATTACAAAATGTGCGTCTCGCTATAGCTCTCCTGCTTTTGAAAGGATTGGCTTAAAATTTATTGTGTACATGGAACATAAATGCACACACGTATCAAATTTCAAACCGATCCATTTAAAAACAAGACATTTAGCAAGAAGCATGTACAGGTTATGGGTACCCAGCGTTACGGTTACGCAACATTGTGCATGGGTACTCGGTGTTACAGGTACGATTACGTTACAGAATTGCGTGTTGATGCTTTTTTTAAGTACAATTTATTAAATTGTGCGCAGTAATTGCATATTTAATCGCTTGTTTTTTATTTCTTTACTCTTGATTAAAACATCAGAAGAATGCGCTTGTGTTTTGTGTTTTCTACTATTTGTTCTTTCTTTTTATTTCACAATATGGGTTATAAGAAACAAAATGAATATAGTGTCCTTATAACCGAAGTTCGGTTACAAGGAACAAAAAATTTGGCTCCCTTCGAGTTCCTTATAAGCGGAGTAAAAATATGAAGGAAAGTGTAAGACATTTCAAGGGAGATCACTCTTACCAACGCGGATCACTCTGCCTGATTTGATTTACGCAGTAGGTCTATTAGTGGCAGAGCGAGAGATTTGTAGGCTAACGGTACATTTCCATAGCACAAGTCAATGGTTTTGTCTTTCCGTGTAGGACAAGTGACGTATTGTTCAAATGATGGTAGGCCTTTCTTTAGAGTGCACGAGTGTGTAGTAGTATTGGTGACATTCATTCTTTAACAAGCTGGAATGTCAATATTATTGTTAGACTTCAATGCGTGTTACTGTTGTTGTTGTTGGTTTTTTCCACCCGCTGGATGACAACCTGTATGAACGGTTTTATTATTTAAAGACCCACTGACCCACCACGATTAAGTCCCTTGTTTTTTTGGGGGGTAGCTGTGACCCTCATACAAATGCCCCCAACTTCAAATTGAGACTGCTCTTTAAAATGATGTTTCGTTTTGAATTTGGAGGGCATTTGTATGGGAGTGAAACCAGGGCCTGTATTCACGTTGAGATAGCATGAGACTTAGCATGATGCTAACTTAGAAGCTCTTCCAATGTCCTATAGGATTTAATAGGACTTTTGGAAGAGCTTCTAAGTTAGCATGATGCTAAGTCTCATGCTATCTCAACGTGAATACAGGCCCTGGTCAAAACCAGATTTCTTACCAGCTATAAGAGGGAAAACACCACATGAAACCCGTGATTTTGACACGTGATCGGGTGGGTCTTTAACAACCCTAATTCCTCTGCCCAGAGAGTTATGCTTTTGTCTGTGTCTGTTTGGCCCTGTTGTTGCCTGTAGTTGTTGGCTAGTTCTTCAGGGTCTGAGGATCGGTGAGTATTGTACCCCCCACCCCCTCCCCTCCCCTTGTCACAAGGCGAGCCGCTAATGTAAGCTAATGGCAATTCAAATTATTATTCAGGGCTCCCAGGGACCCCCATTTGGGGTCTATGAAGCACTAAAATTCTACAGGACCCTCTAAAAGAATGTGCAGGGGGTCCCAGGGATGCACTAGAAAAATTCTTTTTAGCATTCGCAATGCCACTGGGACCCTCTCTCCCGCCTCTAGGACCCTCTATGCTGTAAGTGAAGGAGTCCCTGGGACCCCTCGCTTTGCGCAACGATTGGGAGCCCTGATTATGGTTGATATATTATCTCTCTGTGTGTCTGTGCAGCCATTAGACCTAAAGGCCTACGTACACACCCATCGTCGGGCCCCACCACCTTCTGGAAGGAGAGTCAATGATCAGGGTGAAACTCTGGCGGAGTACGTCTGGAAGCAATGTCAGAAGCAGAATGTCACTGCTAAGCCAACATCACCCTCCGACTTTTGCCAAATCCTCGTTGACGATCGACATAAGGTTGCAGAGGAAAATCCTATATCTATATAATGAAATTCAATGTGCATATGTGTGTGTGTGTGTGTGTGTGTGTGTGTGTGTGTGTGTGTGTGTGTGTGTGTGTGTGTGTGTGTGTGTGTGTGTGTGTGTGTGTGTGAGAGA
>CM065685.1:16516628-16554128 GCA_017654935.2 Phymorhynchus buccinoides
ATATATCACCATACGACATTTTAAGCGATTCCATGCAGCAGTTTATGTGATATTGTGACAGAAAACAATCCAAGGTCAAAGGTCAAGGTCAGCATGGTCACCGAGATCAACAATACTTAGCATTCCATATGATCTTAGGGTATAATGTACCTACTTACCAAATTTGGGGACTATATCTGCCAGAATGTAAAATATATAACCCAAACAAAATAATTCACGATGTTGAAGGTCAAAGGTCAAGGTTAAGATCAAGATGGTAAAGGTCACCCTGCATACAATAGGCTACCACCTTAAGCTAATACACCAACATTGGGGATCATAGCTGTGAACATGCATGTGAAAGATATGGCCAAGACCAAAAGTGTATGTTAGAGGTCAAAGGTCAAGATCATTGGTTACTTTTATTATGCAAATAGTATTTCTTAGGATTAATTCATCAACCCAAACAATGAGGAATCGACGACCTTATCAACGAAGCAAAATACATTTTATGAAGAAGAAAAGCGATGGGACTTTAAAAGCCTAACGGTTATATCATCTCGTCCCTATTATCTGATCTGATCTGATCTGATCTTGAAAGCTTGCATAAACATCTGTGTGTATGCAAAGTTTGAACAGTGTACATCGAGTGAGCCAAAAATGGGACAATAGTTATGATACAATGTATAAGCCTCTTGACAGGTGTGTGTCCTGCAGCTGCTGGATGACTTCCGATGAGCTAAATTTAGACTTCACAACTAAAACAGGATCTAGGTAGGGCTACGACTCTGGCACTCTGCTTGCGTGTTCCTTGTCCATAAAAGTGATTTACCGTGCCTGGTATGCGTGTAGAATAATGAGGGGAGATAATAGAAATAGTGCTAGTGTATCTATGTTTTTCATTTGTTGTTTGTTTCATTCAATGATTCACTGATTGAATTGAATTAGTCTAGCTGGGTCCTCTCATCTCTTGTTTCAGTTTCACTAAAGTCTAGTACATGTGGGCCTATGTTATTTCAAATGCTTGTCTCCACACTGCCCATATACATGTATGTTTCTGTAGTATAGCTATATGTATAAATTGTACAGGTACTTAGTCACAAATAAGTCTTGCATCTGGACAGACACCCCCCCCCCCCCCCCCACCCCACCCCACCCCCCTCTGTGTGTGTACTGTGTCCATACTCCATTCACATTTAGACCTTGAGAGTAGAGAGAGAAAAGTTCTACGACAAATAAGGGGGAAAACTGAAACAGTCAAAACTGACCAAACGGTACCACACAAACAAATACACAAGTGATAGGAAGAAGAAGAAGTGACGTTATTTTATTGACGAGACAAAACAGAACATGTAATAATACTTCAACAAAAATTTATTTATTATTACATAGAAAATACAACAATACTTCCCCTCTTCATAGCCAAGCAGTCTCCAAATGATCAGGTTTAGACAGAATTTTTTTTTTTAAAGGACCAATTAGGTGATTAGGTGACATAAAAGAGTTAATTAAGACAGAGCACTTTCCGTGACAATAGTGAATAGAGACAATAGAACATCTTCTCTAGATTCAAAATGCCATTAATGTGGTCCACATTATGATATAATATATGGATTTTCATTGTGTCAGCTAGCAAACTAATTTCTAAATGGAATTGACCGTTGAAAACTGAAATGCCATAAATTATATTCAACCAACTTATTCTGTTTTCAGACTTTAGCATTCTTTTGCTGCCCCGAGATATCAAGCCAGCACGACCTGCTCTGCCTGTTGATTGGTCAGTTATCTGCCTGTAAACATTTCCTCATTATGCTTCATTCACAACCAGCCAAAGTCACCCAACAACCAAGCAGCCCAGTAACTGCCCTGAGCTCTATCGATGCCGATTCTAATATCAAAGACTGTGAGACTGGCAGAGTTATCCAGGAGACAGAGGCAGAGGAGACAAGCAAAGCGGTAAACTGTGTTAGACTTAGAAGAAAGAAGAGTGAAGAAGAACATGACAGAAAGGATGAGAACATTGTCGACATGGATGCAGGCCACTTGCATGAAAAGAATGGGGATGTTGTAGACAAAGAAGTGGCAGAGCTCTCCAGAAACACAAATTCAACATCGGACAAACAAAACGCTGACTCTCGCAAGCGTACGGCGGAGACAGCCCATCTGGATAATGGCCATGAATCGGAAGCTTCACTCTGCAGTAAAAAACGTTCCTTGTTGACGAAGTCTGATGGTGATGAGGAAGGCATCCACGTTAGGGAGAATTCAGGGTTGACAGCAGAGCAGCTGATTGAGCATGTGCAGTCCATGAAAAAGAGAGGGCTGCTGGCTGAGTACCATCGGATCCGGGCAGAGCCACCCGTCGGTACTTTTACTCATTCGAGGTGATTCTAATTCCTTTCAGGCATGGTACTTTGCAGCGAATTCTCTGATTCAGAGAAAAGTGAATGTAAAAAAAACAAATGTCAGAAAGAGTTTTGAGTTGAGGAGGAGGAAATAAAGGTTTTACGCCCTCTTTGGCCTTTCGGCCATGTGGGGCATCTCGAGTTGAGGAGATGTTATTTCCCTCCAATTTATAGCAGTTTTTATTTGTTGATCTTCAAGAAGTATTGCCTCCTATATCACTATACTTCTATAAATAACTCTTTACTCCTTGATCACACCAAGACTGGCAAGAGACAACATCTCCTGAGCCTCCAAATGTATTCAAAGAAACATGATTTTCCTCCTGTACCATGTCTGATTTTGTTCTCTTGGAACTATGGAAGTGGATTGATCTTAGTAAAATGTTTTGTGAAAAAAGAAGTTTTTTCTTCATATCTAGATTTTTTCATAGTGGAATGAATTTCTCTTCTTTGTTTTTTTTTTTCAGGCTATTTAATAAATTTATATTGTTTCAGTTTGTTTAGCCCTTTCGCCGCCGGCCATTTTTCAGCCAAAGAATACCATTAAGCTTAACTGGGTAGAGAAAAAAATATGGTAACGGTAAAGATGTGCCACCACCCCCTACATTTCTCGGTTAATTGTATTTTTCCGTTTTTACCTTTCTTACCATGCATAAAGCTGTATTTTATGAACATTTTCAGCTAATTCTCTTTTTGGAATACTAACCCTAACCCTAAACCTAACCCTACCCCCCACTATGTACTGCAGTACACCGCGATTTGTCACAGTTGTGGTTCGTTGCGTATTTCCGTCTTATAGGGTGGGGGGTAGGGTTAGGGTTAGGGCTAGGATTCGGGATAGGGTTAGTATTCCAAAAAGGTTATTAGCTAAGAAGGTTCCTAAAATACAGCTTTATGTATGGTAAGAAAGGCAAAAACAGAAAAATAAAATCAACCGAGAAATGTAGGGGGGGGGGGGGGGTGGCACATCTTGACCTTTACCAAAAATATTTCTGCAATATTGTGAATTCCTCTGTGACGTATATATAACATTAGGCCTTTCCTTACTTCCAAAAATTAACAAAATAGGGTCTTCGGATAACAGGTCTGGATTGGATGCCTTTCACTGTTTCAGTGACGGGTGTTAATCCTTTGTGGTGCTAAAAATGCGACATTGGCGGTGAAAGGGTTAATGGGAATGTTAAGTATTTTTGAAGATTATTTCTTGGTTAGATTTTTATGCTTCTGCTAAAACTATGACATGTACTGTGTAAAATAACTTCTTGTTATCTTTATATTATTATTATTAATAATAACAGCATAATCCATCTTTCAGGGCACGACACAATCTCCATAAAAACCGCTACACTGATGTCCTGTGTTACGACCACTCCCGGGTTACGCTGGCTCCGACTGCTGGCACATCAAAATCCGACTACATCAACGCCAACCTGGTGGATGGCTACAGGTGCAAGAATGCCTACATCTCCACACAGGGTAAGCTTTGACAGCAGGGAGCAAGTTTGCTAGTATTAGGTATTTTATAGTCACAGAGTCGTCTCTGTGAAATTCGTGTTGCTCCCACCTGGAGAGCGCGTCGCAGCCAGAGGCGCGTCACCCCATTTAAAAAAAATTCTTTTTGCATGCGATTTTTTTGTGTGACTGAAGAGGAAGGAGGGGGGGGGGGGGGGGGGGGGGTAAATTGTTACCAAATGACAACTTTTTTCATTGCTACTGGGTTTAACGTGTGCTGACAGTGGTATCATGTTCGCTTCGTGTCAAGTAAACCCGAGTTCGAACCTGGGTACAGGGGATTTTTTCCTCTCATTCTGCACTAGGCCTTAACGGTCTGAATGTGGAGTTTTCGGATGAGACGATAAACCGAGGTCCCGTGTGCCCATGCACTTAGCATACGTTAAACCCAGTGGCAACAAAAAAGTTGTCATTTGGTAAAAAAAATGTACCCCCCCCCCCCCCCCCCTCATCAGTGAAAAAAATCGCATGCAAAAAAACCCAAAACAAAAACATTTGGGTGGCGCGCCTCTGGCTGCGACGCGCTCTCCAGGTGGGAGCAACCCGAATTTCACAGAGACGCCTCTGTGACTATAAAGTACCTAATACCTAATACTAATACACACACACATTCCACCAAGTTTGTTCTTCTATTTTTTTTTCTTATAGGAACCGGGGGGAAAAGAAACCAACAGAAAAAGAAATGTCATGTGGAGGTCATGTTTTGGTTACACCAAAGATTCTAAAAGGGTAAGATGGACTACTTAAGAGTTACGGTGAACCGGGCTGATAGAGTTATCGTTAGTGGGAACAGTACACCACACACAGTGGAGGCTATCCAAAAACTCAGACTGGAATTTGAACGGAGAATTCAACTGGCCTATCGACGTGTAATGTGTACTGTTTTTAAGGGACATAACCAGTGTTTATAGGGAAAAGAGACCGGATGTTAGTCTTTTCTTTTCAGTGTCTTTGAAGTAAAGTCTTGATTTTGATCATTATTTGACAGTTTGATTTCTGTTACAAAAGTCTGCATTATTCATAATATTTTATGAGGTTTTGTTTCTGAATAGTTATTGTCGTGTCATTGCCATTGTGTTTTCAGCATGATATAATATTTGTGCTCCTTTGCTGCATCCTAGGTCCTCTTCCTAAGACATCTGGAGACTTCTGGAGGATGGTATGGCAGCACCATTGTCAGGTCATCGTCATGACGACCAGGTCGGTGGCTGCGATGATGAAAATATTGTTTCAAAGAGAGAATTTGTGTCTAGTATTTACCCTTGAGAAATTACCATATTTTTCGGACTATAAGGCGATACTTTTTTCTAAGACTCAGACTCCTGCGCCTTATAATGTGACTGATGAAATAGTAAGAAAAATATAGTACAGACAAACCTCTATTTTAAGACTTCCAAAATGTCCGGAAAAATCGGTCGTAAGTTGGAGGGGTCGTATGACGGAGGTTTTCACTGGCAGCCGTAGAAAGAAAAAGTTCAGCACAGTTCATACTCTCTTCTTCATGCACACATACAATGACATATTAAAACTGGATTTGGGTCTTTCCAACTCCATAGGATTGTGCAATCGATATATTACAGTTTCACTTCGCCGACTTCTGTTAATCACCTCCACTCTCGTCCAAAGTCAGTGGTTTTCTTTTTCAAAGTCAGTGGTTTTCGTGCTTTTCCTACGCTTTCCGCCATATTTTCTACAACAAGGGAAGCGACTCCGCTTTCAGGCCCTTGACCGTGGTTGTTTCCCTTTGCTCGAAGTCTATGCCGACGACAACAACGGTCGTAAAAACCAACAAAATGGCGGTCGTAAGTCGCGTTTTAGAGGAAGTCGTTTAAGAGAGGTCGTTTACATAGTAAAATGCATCCGTGCCAACAAATCCGGTCTCAAATGAGAGGTGGTCGCTTAACAGAGGGTCGTAAAATAGGGGTTTGTCTGTAACAAAATCTGAAATTTGGGGGGTGCGCCTTATACAAAGGTGCTCCTTGTAGTCAGAAAAATACGGTAATGTGCCACAATTGAATTGATATATCATATTTTTCAGACTAGTATAAGGCAATACATTTTTCCCCCCAAACTGAGACCCCTGCGCCTTATAATACGACTAATGACATACAGTGGAACCTCCCTTATAAGACCTTCAAAAATCATCCAAAATGAGGTCTTATAAGGGAGGTAAGTTTCATACTCACAAAGAAGGGCAATGTCTCAGAGAAGTAGGTCTTATGTGGGAGGGAGTCTTATAATGGGAGGGTCTTATAAGGGAGGTTCCACTGTAGTAAGAAAACTATAAGAACAAAATGTGAATTTTTTATGTAAAATTTGGGGGTGTGCCTTCTATATAGTCAGCAAAGTATGTGGTAATCAGAAAGACATGAAGTACTGAAAGGAAGATGCACACATAATGCGAACAAACAATGGGGAGCCCTGAGCTTGGCAATGTAAAAGCATAAGTGTAGGTACTTGGTACTTTATAGTCACAGAGGCATCTCTGTGAAAATCGGGTTGCTCCCACCTGGAGAGCACGTCGCAGCCAGAGGCGCGCGCCACCCATTTTTTTATTTGTTTTTTTGCATGCGATTTTTTGTGTGTGATTGATGAGGAAGGAAAGTGGGGGGGGGGGGGGTGTAAATCTTTAAAAAATGACAACTTTTTCGTTGCCACTGGATTTTAACGTGTGCTAAGTGCATGGGCACACAGGACCTCAGTTTATCGTCTCATCCGAAAGACTCCACATTCAGACCGTAAGGCCTAGTGCAAAGTGAGAGGAAAAATCCCCTGTACCCAGGTTCGAACTCGGGTTTACTTGACACGAAGCGAACGCGTTACCACTGTGCCACTCTACTCTGCCAGATCTTGTTCAACCTCTTGCATTCAATGTTGACTGGATTCTACAGCTAATTTTTGTATTATCACATTTAACTACTGTGTTGTGTGGTTGTTTTTTCATTTATGTTTCTCAGAACGGTAGAGCGTCAGCGGACAAAGTGTGGGCAGTACTGGCCGTGCGAGGAGCTGACGGAAGAACAGTTTGGGGAATTCACCGTCACCAACGAGTCTGTGACGTCTTTCAACACCTACAGAGAGACCAGGCTTGTCTTGCGCAATAACAGCGTAAGTATGCCGTTCGTATCCAAAAATGCAGTTGAACTTTTTTTCTCCTTTTTTTTGTTTTTGTTGTTTCACTGAAAATGGATGAGAAAAAGTTGTTGTTTTTAACCTTTTCGCTGCCAATGTCGCATTTTTGCACCACAATGATTTAGCACCCATGTCATTAAAAACCTTGAATTCAGTGTCTGTTATCCAATTTATTTTTGTGTTCTTGATTTGGGGAGTTAAGGATAGGCCTTTGTTTAAACATGTAGTAAAGAAATCCCCAATATTTCAGACAAAATCTTTTCTTTACCTATGTAAGTTTACTGGATAATTTTGGCTAAGAAATGGCTGGCAGTGAAAGGGTTAAATAAGAGAAAAATAAGCATAAGTAGTACAGTGGAACCTCCCTTATATTTATAAGACCTTCCATTATAAGACTCCCTCCCACATCAGACCTACTTCTCTCAGACATTGCCTTTGTAAGAATTAAAATTACCTCCCTAATAAGACCTTGATCATTTTGGGTTATTTTTGAAGGACTTACAAGGGAGGTTCCATTGAAGTAGTAGTAGTGATTAGGGCTAGAAGTGGGCCTCGCGGCCCTTTTACGCCCTTTGTCATTTGTGACTTGGATTTGTTTCAGGGTGGCTTGCTTTCTATAGCTTAACTATAAATTTAACACACACAAAATAGAATGGAATTTTTTCTATTCATTGAAAGAAGTAAAAAACATTGACATTACAATACATAAACACAATTATTAATTTTATAAAAGAAGAGTTTTTGTTGTTGTATGTTTAACTTCAAACAATTTTGTGCATTGTCGAATTATTTGGATAATCGTAATGTCACCTTGAGTTAAATAATTCTAATTTAGAATGAACACTTGGGAATATGAAACTTAGATCATCCTGCTTTCATTTATAGACTTTAGTTCACTTCCAAAGTTTCGGTAGTTTCAGCACTAGTAGTGGTGGTGGTAGTAGTGTACAGTCATACCTCTCTTATAAGACCTTCAAAAATCACCCAAACTGAGGTCTTATAAGGGAGGGGTCTTATAAGGGAGGTAATTTTAATACTTACAAAGAAGGGCAGTGTCTCAGAGAAGTAGGTCTTATGTGGGAGGGGGTCTTATAATGGGAGGTCTTATAAGGGAGGTTCCATAGTAGTAGTGGTGGTGGTGGTAGTAGTCACAGCAGTTGTTGCTGATTGTTATGTGTATTTTTTGCTCATGTCATTGGATTTTTGTTTCATGTTTTTATTCCATTTCTATTATATGTAAAGCGCCCTGGGACGGTATTCATGTCGAGATAGCATGAGACTTAGCATGATGCTAACTTAGAAGCTCTTCCAATGTCCTATAGGATTTAATAGGACTTTTGGAAGAGCTTCTAAGTTAGCATCATGCTAAGTCTCATGCTATCTCGACATGAATACCGTCCCTGTAGCCTACATAGTAGGATGGGCGCTATATAAATTTTCCTCATTGTTATTATTATTAAGTCTAGGCAAACGGAAAGAACACAAACTCTGGAAATTGCGTTTTATTCTATTGCGTCTTAAACAGTGGAACCTCCCTTATAAGACCTTCAAAACACATCCAAAATGAGGTCTTATAAGGGAGGGGTCTTATAAGGGAGGTGATTTTAATACTTACAAAGAAGGGCAATGTCTCAGAGAAGTAGGTCTTATATGGGAGGGAGTCTTATAATGGGAGGTCTTATAAGGGAGGTTCCACTGTATTGCATCTTACAGTGGAACCTCACTTATAAGACCTTCAAAAAACCATCAAAAATGAGGTCGAAGGGCAATGTCTCAGAGAAGTACCATATTTTTCGGACTATAGGGCGATACTTTTTCCCCAGACTCAGACCCCTGCACCTTATAATATGACTACTAAAATAGTAACACAATATATCGCCGTCCGCATGCAAAAGAGACGTAACTCAAAATTGGTCATCTTCGATGTGTTGGACTTACCAGTTGATCTAGACAAGCTGCATCATCTAACAAAGCTGTAAAACAACAATTTGCAAAGATAAAACACCGATGGTGACGCTAAAGGAACAAAAAATGACGTTATGTGGCCCGAAATGACCAAAATATTGAGTTTTCCATTCCTCATGTGAAGTGACGTCATTCGACTTACGTCTGTATTGCATGCGGGCGGCGATATATATTATAATAATATAATATATAACAACAAAATCTGAAATTTGGGTAAAATCTGGGGTGGGGGTGGGGGGTGCCTTATACAAAGGTGCGCCTTATGGTCCGAAAACTACGGTAGGTCTTGTATGGGAGGGAGTCTTATAAGGGAGGTTCCACTGTATTCACTATTGGCAGACGTCGGAATCCAGGGAGGTGCGTCACCTGCAGTTCCTCAGCTGGCCAGACTTCGGGGTGCCCCCGGCCGCAGGCTTCCTGGAGTTCCTGCTCCGTGTGCGCGGCGTACAGCAGGCCGCCGTGGACAACCTGCAACCCCCCTGGAATGGACCGGTCCACGGGCCGCCCATTGTGGTCCACTGCAGCGCCGGTATTGGACGCACCGGTAAGGGGTGGCGTTTTTAACCCTTTTTTGCTGCCAGCCATTTTTTTTTAGCAAAAAAATGTTTTTTCATTAACTCGTTCGCATCGCAACGATTTTGAATTGTTAAAAAAAACTCTCAAATCACTCCAACCATACATACACACAAACAAAACGTACATAAACAAAAGGAGAAATGAAAGAAGATTACGGGGTTTTACTTCAGGTTTAGACATAGGGAAGTGGTAGATCAGACTTTTTTTTATATATATAGACTTTATAAAGAAAAACTCTCTACATCCCCGTTTGGTTTGCCCACAACAAACCACTACAAAAGCAAAGTCAGAGGCAAAATTGTGGTCTAAGGGAGCAAAGCGAGTTTAGAAGTGACCAAGGTATGGTGTGCACACAGATTTACTTCCCTGGAAGCAAATGCATCAAATTGACAGCTATCTATTAATTCCGGACATATATGGCCGTTACAACTTGAATGAGTTTTAAACCATAATGGGTGGAGAAAAGATTTCATCTGCAATGTTGGGGATTACTCTGCGACATGTTTAGAATAAAGCTTGTCCTTACCTTCTGAAATTAACTCTTCTAGCACCATATGGGCGTGTACATTCGCCCGGTGCATCACACTTCACTCCTACCAACTGCAAAGACATTCACTGGCAAGCACCCTGCCATGCATTTGTCTACTTTCAGAGATTATAAAGTTAGTGAGTTTTCCATTAAAGCAATGCACACGCGCGAAAAAAATCGTTACTCCCCTCTTGTCGGTTGAGATACAACGGATAACCAAGAACATAAAAAGACAATACACAGCACTAGAAGAGTTAACTCATTCAAGTCGTTCCAGCCATATATGTCCGGAATTAATAGATAGCTGTCAATTTGATGCATTTGCTTCTAGGGAAGTAAATCTGTAAAAACAAAATGTACACACAGCATCTGGACCAATTTTGTACACACAACATCCGGACTATCTTTTAGTCCATTGTTGAGAGTGTTCGTAAAAAGGATAAATAAAATCTGAGGTATACCCACCAAGCTAAACTTGGGCGATTTGGTGTTTTTTTCTTCCCCAAAAAACCCATTTGTGGTCATTCACTGATTCCAGGCACCTTCATCACGGTGGACGTCTGCCTACGCCGGCTAGCGGACACAGGCAGGGCCCACATTCCCAGCACAGTGAGGCGGGTTCGCAGTCAGCGCGCGGGCAGCATCCAGATGCCGGACCAGTACGTCTTCTGCTATCTGGCCGTCATAGAGCACGCCCGTCGCACTGGCCTGGTCTCAGAAACGGTGTCTCTGCTTAACAGTGAGGACAGCGACTGAGTTCGATTTTACCCGGGGCTTGTATTCACATTGAGACTTAGCGCACGTACACACAACATCCGGATTTTCCGCCCGGAAATAATCAATAAGTAAAAGAAAGAAGGAAAAAATAAGCACTTGTTTCCATATTTCCCCCTAATCCGTATATTTTGTTCTTCTTTCTTTTACTTGCTTATGGGTTTTCCGTGCATAAATTCCGCGTCTAGTGTGTCCCCACCCTTATCATCATATCTTAGAACTAGAAGTCCTTCTACTAATTTAGAAGGACTTCTAAGATATGATGATAAGTCTCGTACTATCTCAATGTGAATACTGGCCCTGCTTTCTTCCTGATAAACTCGACTCATGGTGCTCGGTACCGGTACCAAAGATGCTTAGCTTGAGGCAAAGACAGGGCACTTGGGTGGCTCCCAGCTTGAAGTTGAAGCCACATTTCGCTGGCATCTGTTCCTAGCAGTACCACTCCTTCTTTAGCATGCCGGTCCAAGGGGAATGGCAGGTTCAGCAGGGCGATCAAACAGCTACCACTGGCTCTATTGGCCACTGCAACTAGGGTTATTAACGCCCTTGACAGTGAGAGTGAATCCCTTGTTGCTCAGTACTGAAAAGGACATTCACTCTTGCGAAAGGCCTCAAATAGGGTTATTGGCGAGAGTTATGCCCTTGTTTGGTCAGGATTAAAGCATCTACCAAGGGCATTCACTCTAGCAAAACATGGTTGTTGCACTGGCCAGTAGCATGTCAGTCCAGGGGAGAGTGGCAGGGCGATCAAACAGCTACCACTCACTCTTTAGCATGCCGGTCCAGGGGGAAATGGCAGGTTCAGCAGGGCGATCAAACAGCTACCACTCACTCTTTAGCATGCCGGTCCAGGGGGAAATGGCAGGTTCAGCAGGGCGATCAAACAGCTACCACTCACTCTTTAGCATGCCAGTCCAGGGGAGAGTGGCAGGGCGATCAGACAGCTACCACTCACTCTTTAGCATGCCAGTCCAGGGGAGAGTGGCAGGGCGATCAAACAGCTACCACTCTTTAGCATGCCATGCCGGTCCAGGGAGGAGTGGCAGGATTTAACATGTGGCTTCACTATACACTATTACTTTGAGTAGTGCAATAGGTCAGGCTGTGAGCAGTCTTTAGTAAACTCAGTGTCTTTGTTGATGCTACTGATAGATCTCATACTGCTGTACTTTTATTTTAGCCTGTTTTGGGGTGTGTTTTTAATCTGTTGAAATAGAAATCTAGTTTTTCAGCTGCAGAGGTTTTAGTTATTACGACAAAAAGAGAGGCATGTATTTGGCTCACTCTATAGTATGATAGTTGTTTGGTTGTGTGTCTGTGTGTGTGTGTTGCGTCCGTGGTCCAATCTCCAAACTTTAATGTTGACATTTTCTCGGGAAATAGAAGGCGTACATTGTTCAAACTTTGCACACATATAGATGTCTATGCAAGCTTTCAAGCATTAATGATTTTGATCATTAGATACTTAAAACAACACTGTAAACAGATAACATTTTAGATTAGTGGGTTAGAGAGTATTCAACAGGCAACATGAGTTAAGAAAGTATTCCACAGTGAAAGCCTCGGTAGCTCATTGGTAGAGTGTCTGTCTCTCATGCCAATGGTTCCGGTTCCGATTCTCAGCACGGGCACTTTCTAAGAAAAGTTGTATCCATTAACGATTGTTTCATTTGTACTTTTAAATTTTATTGGCAATCTTGTACTTAAGACACACCCCATCAATCTTTGTTGTTGTCCCACATGTGCCTGTTCGAGTGAGCCTTGAAGGCTTTGCCTCTTGTTTTAATCTATGTGGCAGTTATTTTGACTCGTAGATCAGGCAGATGTAAAAGAAATCTAGCCAATTACTGTGGGTTTGTTACCTTGCATTTATATCTTCCTATTTCTGTGAAAAAAATAAAAAATGAAAGGTTAGTAAGCTGTTGATAACTCTTCATTTGAATTTTTCAAGGTGTCCTTGTGAAATGAAAGTAGCAGAGTCGGAGAAAGAAAAAAAAGTGCAGGGCTCCCAAGGACCCCCAAATGGGGGTCTATGAAGTACTAACATTCTAAAGGACCCTCTAAAACAGTGTGCAGGGGGTCCCAGGGATGCACAAGAAAAATTCTTTTTAGCATTCGCAATGCCACTGGGACCCTCTATCCCGCCTCTAGGACCCTCTTTACTGAAATTCAAGGAGTCCCCAGGACCCCTTGTTTTGCGGGACAATTGGTAGCCCTGAAAGTGAAGAAAAAAACCACCTGACGGGCAGTTTTATTGTAATCTCAATCAAGGAATGATATGAAGACGTTCACAAAAATATTTTTACAGAAGGCTCTTACCAATGTCTTTTGACTGACATATATTGTATCAAGTACGGCCTTTGTTAATGCCTTCAGATGAAGGGGAATAACCCTGGAACATAGTTTGCTTTTATACAGTCAGGAGCGTTGTATCCTCAGTTTATTTTGCCATGTTTTCCATTTGACCATTTTTTTTATGTTATTTTTTTTCTTAATTCTTCTTCGGCAGTCAAGATGTTTTAAAAAAAAGATGGTTTTGCTATAGAATCTATGTCTGCTTTTGTACTTAATAGTATCTAGTTACTTGTGATTGATACATGCAAGGCATTGACCAAGTTGGAGACCAGGGACGGTATTCATGTCGAGATAGCATGAGACTTAGCATGATGCTAACTTAGAAGCTCTTCCAAAAGTCCTATTAAATCCTATAGGACATTGGAAGAGCTTCTAAGTTAGCATCATGCTAAGTCTCATGCTATCTCGACATGAATACCGTCCCAGTACAATATCAGGCATGGGAATTGGAAAGGTAAATAAAATGCTGAAAAGCGGGGGTCTAGGGGCTGCAGAAGGCCCCTAGTAGGGGTCCAGGGGGTAATGCTGAAGCTTTTTTTGGCATCTGAAGCCCTAAAACAGCATTAGAAAGGATAAATTTGTTTTTTTTTCGGTGGACATACTTTTTTCGGCGGAAAAGCAACGTCATTTCAGCGGAAATCTGCTGTTTGGTGGACAATTCCCATCCTTGATATTTACCGTAATATGCGGGCTATAAGCCGCTACTTTTTTCCTTAGCTTTGGTCCATGCGGCTTATAGACTGATGCGGCTTATCTGGGGGGGGGGTCCATTCTACATTTATCAGTATGATTACATCTGTTTCTGGACACATGACATTCTTCAGCCTATTTTGAGCTGATTCAAATCTCATGTTTGAAGTGTCTGAGAACATTAAATACTTATGCTCTGATAGGAGAATTTCTATGTTTGTGTTGTTGTGTGCACATACAATTTTCTGAGCAGCTTATAAACTGGTGCAGCTTTTATGTGAATAAATACCTAATATTTTGTCAATTTAAGGGATGCAGCTTATATACAGGTGCGTCTTATAGTCCAGTTTTTACGGTATGTAGTATAATGTTTTTGTGTTTTTCAATGTGTTTCTTCGGGAAGAAAAAGGAGGAGGAGGGAGAGTGGGAAGACAGTAGGAAGAAAAAAGAAGGAGAGCAAGAGAAGATTAACAAAACGAGATGGAGCGAGTGAGTGAGAAAACGAATAAAGAAAAAAGACAGAACTAGGGGAAAAAAAGCAACAATGCCAGCTGGAACAAAAACCAATGCTGTCCCTCCCTACTTTTTTTTTTTATAATCCAGCTTCGATCGCCATTTTGTTTATGTGATGCAAGAAGAATTGATCTGGGATTGGAATAGTTATGGATAAAGATTGGGTTTTTTTCTATTTGTAGTTTGCAATGTCAGATAAACGTATGTTCGCTTTAGATTATAATGGGATTATTGGTGCTGACAATTTGTTGTTTGTTCCTTTTGTAACCACCTCCCATCTAACATGTGCGGAAGGCCTGGATCAGTCAGACCTGTTTACTCTACTCTTTTCAAGTAGTATTCTACTCAATTTGGACCTCTACTACATGTACTCTTCAAAACTGAAAATAATGCTCTTTACTTCATGGTTACTACTCATTTTCAGTGAAGATTATTTGATGGTTTAATGAGTAAAACTACACATTTTGCACCAAAACTAATCATTTCAGCTATCCAGACTACCATATTTTTCGGCTCATTAGGCGCTGCTGTGTATAAGGCGAATAGGGCAATTTTCAAGAAAAATCTGAAAAAATCCAAGCAAAACGCGCCCTCGTTTATAAGGCGATACACACCTCACAAAACAAAGTCGAAGTTTGAAGCCCGTACACGTCCTGTAAACGCTTACCGACCGCCATTATTGTTGTCATAAACAAGAGTTGGCTCCCTTCTCAAATAATCGAAACTTCCATTTTTGCGACTTCCGGTTGTTGTGTTTGGACAATTCTTCGCGAAAACTGGTAGAATTATGGCATTTTAAGCTCTACAACGATGCTTTTTACATCCAATGAAGGGTTGTGGCATCTGGGATGGTATCTCGGACGATAACAGGGATTTTGAAGCATTTTAACGTGAGTATTCGTCGTATCGGCGACTCGTTATCACTTTCGATGTTGTGACTTACAGTAGACTGTACTGAACACAGCAATCGTTGCCTCTCTTCTCTTCTCACGATTTTGTTCACTAATAGGGCGCCCTCGTTTATTAAGCGCATAGGTCGAAATTGGAGAAAAAAATATCGCCTTATAGTCCGAAAATTTACTCAAGATTTGTGTAAGGTGTAAACAGGTCTGATCAGTAAATTTTGTGAAGTAAGAAAAAAAGAGGGCTTTTTTTCAGATTAGCGTGTACATGTATTCCAAACAAAAATGGCAACAGTACTCAGGTCTCAGTAGAGAGAAATCCTTGACACTGCTTATTAAAATGAATATATTTACATCGTTGATTTTATTTTGAACTACTCAACCATTGTCAAGTGAATAAATTATCAAGTGGAATTCAGTGTACTCACTATTTTGTCTTCATGTACTTTTTTGTTTGTCTTTTTAAAAAAATGTCAGGTATGGGACAAAAAACACATTAAAAAAGACAGAAATTGAATTTTGCTATGGTTCTAGGAGTTGAAGGTTGTCCTAGGTTTGTGAGAGTGTACGATAAGGCACTTGGTCTATATATTGTCATACATTTGGACAAAATGTCGTTAACCCTTTCACCGCCAAAGTCGCATTTTTAGCACCACAGTGACCTATGTCATTAAAAGGCATCAAATTAGGGTCTATTATCCAAAGACCCTAGTATTGTCTTAGTTTTGGGAAGTAAGGATAGACCTTGTTTTATATATGTCACAGAACAAACCCCAATACTGCAGATGGATTTTGTTCTCTACCCAGGTAAATTTAATGGACATTTTTGGCTGAAATATGGCTGGCGGTGAAAGGGTTAAGCTGGCTTTATTGTTTATGCTCATGGTGTTACTTATGCTCGCATTGTGCATGTACTCTTTTGCATGCATGCATGTGCACATACCTAAACACTTGTATGTGCACACACACAAGCACACACGCACACACACACACTTGCATGATCATACTGACATTACTAACAACATTATTCCCATTTATTACCAACATCCATAATACTTTGAAAACTCTTGTTCTTCCCCAGAATTGTAACTTCACATATCAATTATGCATACTTGTCTGACATACAAATTCATTTTTCACTTTATGCTCGTACACACGCACACAATGACATATACATGGATGCAAACCTTGCCTTGGATACAAGGCTGCGCCTGTTTTTCTAAATTTTGACCACACACACAAACAATTGATTCAAAGTTCAAGGGAAAAAAAGAGTTGAATTCTCACTTTACAAGCCTGGAATAAGCTTCAAATTGAGTATGATTTTGCTTTTTTTTCAGCGTCCGGGGGGGGCTCAATGACCCTTGGACCCCTGCCTTGCCTGTTTTTGGATTTTCTCCAGTTGCATCCATATTTATACCATAAATTATACAAAAATCAACACACTATGCACAGTACAGCCCAAAATCTAAAACAAATGAGATATATATGTATAAACAAATGGGTAAAGGTCAAGATGTGCCACCCCCCCTACCTATCTCGGTTAATTGTATTTTTCCGTTATTGCCTTTCTTACCATACATAAAGCTGTATTTTAGGAACATTTTTACCTAATAACCTTTTTGGAATACTAACCCTAACCCTAACCCTAACCCTACCCCCCACCGTATAAGACAGAAAAACGCAACGAACCACAACTGTGACAAATCGCGGTGTACTGCAGTACATAGTGGGGGGTAGGGTTAGGTTTAGGGGTAAGGTTAGGGTTAGGGTTAGTATTCCAAAAAGGTAATTAGCTAAAAATGTTCCTAAAATACAGCTTTATGTATGGTAAGAAAGGCAAAAACGGAAAAATACAATTAACCGAGAAATGCATGGGGGGTGGCACATCTTTACCTTTACCAACAAATGCTTGTCCACTTTTCAATAAAGGCATTTTTGACAAAGTGTCCAATCCCATCCCATCCAATCCAGCTAGGTACTTTATTATTTCAAAAGAGAGAAATGTTCACGTCAGGTGCAACAACATAACAAACACGAAAAACATTAAAACCAAAATACTAACATTAAAATTCATAGCACACACACACACACCAAGTGGCGATACCACAGGGTCTTTGGTATAAATAGTTCCCCCACCTTCTGGAAGTTCTGAGCTTGTAACTTCCTCTAATCAATTACTCTCTTTGACTCTGCCTTTTCCCTTTGCTTACTGTCATCTACTATCTTTCTGCTTTACCGGTCCATTCTCCTGCCTTTTTTTTCTCAAAGAAATACTTTCAAAAAGATTTCCTCCAGCCGAAGTCGGACTTGCTGGGCCTAACTATTTCTTAGTCAGGCGCATAACGGCAGCATGACGCATCTGCGCTCACAATTGAAAGGAAACTGTCTGAGCGATCGAAGAAGAAGAAGAAAAAAAAATCATAACATCAATTTAGAAATTCATGTGAACATAACTTCTTGCAGTAGGTGATCTTTTCTTAAAGACCCACCAGATCACGTGTCAAAATCACGGTTTTCACGTGTTTTCCCTCTAATAGCTGGTAGTAAATCTTGTTTTGACCAGGTTTGACTCCCATACAAATGCCCCCAAATTGAAAACGAAACATCATTTTAAAGAGCAGCCTCAATTTCAAGTTGGGGGCACTTGTATGTGGGTCACACTCACAGCTACCCTGAAAAAAAACAAGGGACTTAATCGTGGTGGGTCAGTGTATCTTCAACCCTTTCATCGCCACTGTCGCCTCTTGGCACCACAATGATTTGACACCCTTGTCACTGAAAGGCATCACATGAGGGTCTGGTATCCAGTGACCTTATGTTCTTAATTTTGGGAGGTAAGGAGAGGCCCTATTATATGCATGTCACAGAGGAATCCCCAATATTGCAGACGAAATCTTTTCTCTTCCCGGGTAAGTTTAGTGGTGAATTTTGGCTGAGGAATGGCTGGCGTTGAAAGGGTTCAAGCAAAGTCTCCGGGGCTAATACAGACTGAACATTCTACAAACTCTCCCAATATCATGCAGGTTGCACGTGTCTTTTTAGTTGGGCACATGCAAAGTTCACGTCTCCACACTGCCCTGGATGATCTGTCGCATTTTCTCCGCGTCCTCTTTCACCTGCTGGTTGTTGGGCTCGATCTTCAGAGCAGCTTCATAGTCTTGCAAACCTGCAAACAGCCAAACAATAAGGAAGGAAAGTGGCAGAGTGGTTGTTAAGACGTTCGCCTGCCAATTTCAATGCGTGAGTCTCCCCGTGGGGATACCGGGGAGGTTCTTTCGTACAAATAGTTCCCCCACCTTCTGGAAGTTCTATGCTTGTAACTTCCTCTAATCTGTCACTCTCTTTGACTCTGTCTTTTTTCCCTTTACTTTCTGTCATCTACTATCTTTCTGACTTATTGGCCCATTCTCCTGCCTTTTTTCAAAAAAACTTCCAAATGATTTTCTCCTTTGAGTTCCTCCGAAATCGGAATGTGTTGGCTGTACGCAGCGGGGAGACCAGTGAAAACTGAAAAACGGACACATACGTACCTTACCCATTATGGCCATATGGCCTGGGAACGCAGAAGAAGAATAATGTGCGAGTGACCTGGGTTTTAATCCCGGCCTCGCCCTTTTCTTTCTAGTGAGATGGGAAAATTGAACAGAACGTCAAGTCCTTTGGACGAGGACTTAAAGCTAGTCTGACCCGTGCGTTTTACACAGGTAAAATCCCACGGCAGTTGAAAGTCAATAAGAGCAGGGAGAAATCCCGCTGCCTGGTATGACCACAAAAAATAATCGGCTCTGCGCTTCCGGCGACACGCTCTCCAAGTGGGAGCAGCCCAAACGTCAGAGAGAAGTCTCTGTGACTGAAAATACCAAATACAATTTGACATCAAACCAGAAGACACTGAAACTGAAAACCTTCGCAAATAAGACACAACTAGCAAGCATTCATTGATCACCAAAGTTTCTTCATACTGTCACTAGGTACTCTTAAAAAATAAAATAAAAAGTTTGTCCCACATATTTTTTGTTTCTGGCCAAACAGAACTAAACCAGAAAAATTGACCATTTTGTACTTGACGCATAACACCGGGGGGGAGGGTGTGTGTGTGTGTGTGTGTTATGCTTTACTCGGGACCCCCACACCCCACACCCCTCAAATTGAAATTCGTCACTGAAAAGCAACATTCTGCCATTCTCAGGAAGGAGATAGGGTTAGGATCAGCCCTGGATTACTTTCATAAAAAAGAAAGAAGCAGAGAGAGAGATTGAGGGTTGTAAACATGGGGTGCCTTAACTGGCAGACAAGACAGTCGGAAAATGAATGTCACAATTTGCTTGACCATTGAAAGGGATGCAATTACTGGTACAGTGGAACCTCCCTTAAAAAAACATCCAAAACAAGGGCGTCACCGAGCGGCAGACATGTCCGTCACCAGCAATGCCACGCACTTGCGACACCCCGTAGAGTGTCACATCCTGACACAAAATTGGAAGGGATTCTGTCTTCTAGTTCACGAGATACAGCTTGAAGAAGAAACATATAGCGCAAAGAAGGAAATTTCGGTTTTCAAGGTCACACTTCAAGGTCAAGGTCAGCATGGTGATAATTTATGCTCGGATGTTTTCTTCTCTAGGGTATACAGTACCACACACAATCTGAAGCGCTTCTGTCAAGTACCAATGTGGAAAATATGGCTTAAAACCCAATGTGTAGACCCCTACCACTTTCAAGGCCTACTGATCGCCCGGACCGTGGCCATTGACCTTGATCGGTATGCCACCATCAGAACGGGCATAAGCCAAAGTACCTTCATGCCAAATTTGAAGACTCTAACACTAACGGTGTGGGAGTTATGGCCCCTGAAAGATTTTCGGTTTTCAAGGTCAAGGTCACGACGGCAATATGGTTTGCGCGGATGCCTTCCTCTCATGGTGACATTGCCACACAAAATTTGACGTGATTCTGTCAACCCGTTCGAAAGATATCCTTGGGACAGACAGAAGAGAGAAAAAATGACCCTCCGATTTTCAGGCTCCAGCGATCTTTTTGACCTTGACCTTGACCTTGATCGGTATGCCATCATCAGAACGGGCATAAGCCAAACCACCTTCATACCAAGTTTCAACATCCTATGTTGATCGGTGCCCGAGATATGGCTAAAAATAGATTTTCGGTTTTCAGAAAGAGTCAAGGTCAAGACGGCAAAATGGTTTGCCGATCTCTTCCTATTAAGGAGGCACACCTTCACACAAAATTTGACGCGGTTCGGTCAAGCGGTTCGGGAGATATCCTTGGGACAGACAGGAAAAAACACAAACAAAAAAAACAAAACAAAAATACAAACCAGCCCATCGCAATAGTCCGTCTTGGTGACGGACTAATGAGGTCTTATTAGGGAGGGGTCTTGAAGGGAGGTAATTGTAATAATGGGCAATGTCTTTTTTATAATTGAACTAAAAACTTCAAAACGCTACACTCACACAAGTACACCATGCCAACATTGTGAACTACAGTCACTGGATCCTTCAGGATTCATGATCAAAGGTTAGTGGCACAACGGCGAAAACAGTGAGGTCACAATGCTGGCATGAAAGGGAGTCTTATAATGGGAGGTTCCACTGTATTTGACTAATCAGATTACTGATTGTACTGTATATCTTTACATATTCAAACAAACCTTTACGGCAGAATTTTGTCAGGGCCAACCACTCTTTGTGCGCAAAATATGCGAGTGTAGAAAGTATGCAGTAGTAGGTACTGGCGACAAGCTTGCAAAACGTACCTTCCACATACATCTCCAACTGACAAAACGCTGTGCCGCGACGCACCAGTGCTTTCAGACGGCTCACCGCATTCTGTGGAACAGGAGGGCTCAACAAATCCATCGCCTGCAAGGAAGAAAGCAACAACAAAACTATTGTGAGAAAGCACCGATAGCGCATACCTCCATCATTAATTAACCCTTTCATCGCCACTGTCACCTCTTGGCACCACAATGATTTAACACCCATGTCACTGAAAGGCATCAAATGAGGGTCTGGTATCCAGTGACCTTATGTTCTTCATTTTGGGAGGTAAGGACAGGCCCTATTTTATGCATGTCACAGAGGAATCCCCAATATTGCAGACAAAATCTTTTCTCTACCCGGGTAAGTTTAATGGTAAATTTTGGCTGAGGAATGGCTGGCGTTGAAAGGGTTAAAGACAACTCAATAAATGAAGCTTTACACTGAAAATTCTTTGCCCTTGTCTCGTGCACTGAAAACATGTACCACCTATATAATAATTATCACGAAGTAGTAGTATAAATTATAGCCACTGAACGTGTGTTCTGCCCCTGACTCGTCACTAGAAGACGCAATTGATTCAGTCCTACAATCATCTCCCTTGCGCGTCACAAAGAAATAGTATAATGTCCCATTGTCTTTGGGCCGCCATGAAGAAACGTGGAAAAGAACAATTGAAAAAGAGCTGAGGGGCAAAGGACTGTGTTCAGCAAATGCCCCCAATGTAGCACCAGACAGATCAGAGGTAGAGACAGTCCCTTGCCCGTCCATCGCCTGAAGTGCACAGAGAGGATGGAGTGTGAGCAATCAGTCCCGTGCCCATCCATCGCCTGAAGTGCACAGAGAGGATGGAGTGTGAACAATCAGTCCCTAGCCCATCCATCGCCTGAAGTGCACAGAGAGGATTGAGCATGAACAATCAGTCCCTAGCCCATCCATCGCCTGAAGTGCACAGAGAGGATGGAGCATGAACAATCAGTCCCTAGCCCATCCATCGCCTGAAGTGCACACAGAGAGGATGGAGCGTGAGCAATCAGTCCTGTGCCCATCCATCGCCTGAAGTGCACAGAGAGGATTGAGCATGAACAATCAGTCCCTAGCCCATCCATCGCCTGAAGTGCACACAGAGAGGATGGAGCGTGAGCAATCAGTCCTGTGCCCATCCATCGCCTGAAGTGCACAGAGAGGATGGAGTGTGAGCAATCAGTCCCGTGCCCATCCATCGCCTGAAGTGCACAGAGAGGATGGAGTGTGAGCAATCAGTCCCGTGCCCATCCATCGCCTGAAGTGCACAGAGAGGATGGAGTGTGAGCAATCAGTCCCATGCCCATCCATCGCCTGAAGTGCACAGAGAGGATTGAGCATGAACAATCAGTCCCTAGCCCATCCATCGCCTGAAGTGCACAGAGAGGATTGAGCATGAACAATCAGTCCCTAGCCCATCCATCGCCTGAAGTGCACACAGAGAGGATGGAGCGTGAGCAATCAGTCCTGTGCCCATCCATCGCCTGAAGTGCACAGAGAGGATGGAGTGTGAGCAATCAGTCCCATGCCCATCCATCGCCTGAAGTGCACAGAGAGGATGGAGTGTGAGCAATCAGTCCCTTGCCCATCCATCGCCTGAAGTGCACAGAGAGGATTGAGCGTGAACAATCAGTTTGTTCAAAATTGTCAGGTGGAGCAATACCAACCAGTGTTCATTTTAAAACAAGTATCAATGTTTTCTAGTTTCCCCCATCATCTGGAAGTTCTATGCTAGTAATTTCCCCAACTCTATCACTCTCTTTGACTCTGCCTTTTCTCTTCCTTTCGCTTTCTGCTGTCTACTTATTTCTGCCTTATTGGTCCATTCTCCGGCATTTTTTCTATAAAAACCCTTCCACATTTTTCCTTTTTACAATTTATGACATGCCAGGTTTTTTTAATTATTGTTCACTGGCTTCCAGACGTGAGACTTTGCGCACTTGAGTGGGCGGGCACCTGTTGTCCATTCTGCAGTGCTTATTTGCTTATATGGCCTTTTTTTATGTATTTTAGCTTACTAGTATGTGTTTGTTATCCTTTTTACTGTTTTTTAAAAACCTGGATTCGATAAGCAGAGCAGAATGGCTCGACGTTTCCAGCACTGGAATTATGTGCTATAGGGTACAATAATAAAAGTGTCATGTTATGAATTGTACTATATTTGTTTAATGTTTTCAGGTTTTTGTACGCTGTTAATATTCATTGACTTGTGTTTTGCTATACGTGGTCGAACTTTACTCCCACCACTTAAAACATGCACACATACGCATAGCATGCATATAGTATACACACATGGACCTATGTAATGTGTTAGAGAATATCCCTCCCTACAAAGTGGCCTTGTAAGCAAAGAGCACTCACCTTGGAACAGTCTTCTACACACTTGAAGAGATTTCTCAGCTTCAGGTGACATGCTGCTCTGTTGGAATACAATCTTCACCAAAGTTAAGGAAAATCTTTCTCTCGTCAAACTATAAGCATATTTTTTCGTTATGTCCCTTTTCATCTTAAAAAATGAATGGTTTCTCATTTACAAATTTTGTTTGTTCTGCCAGACAAGAAAAAGCAAAAATGTTAACAAAGCAATGCAAAGTACAAAACAGAGTTGGTGCCACGTGTTGGTGGGTTTTATTCATTTTAAATTGACAGAAATTTTTCTGTGCTACAACAATGGCATAATTTGGCTTTTAATTTATGAAGTATTTAACCCTTTCACCGCCAATGTTGCATTTTAGCACCACAGTGGTTTAACACCCATGTCACTAAAAGGCATCAAATCAGAACCTGTTATTTGAAGATCCTATTTTCTTAATTTTGGGAGGTAAGGATAGGCCTAATGTTATGCATGTCACAGCGGAATTCTCAATATTGCGGATAATTTTTTTCTCTACCCCGTTAAGCTTAATGGTATTTTTTGGCTGAGATATTGCTGGCGGCGAGAGGGTTAACAAACATGGCTGACAATCAGACCACAAAAAAAATGTTTTTTAAATAACACAATCAGCAAACACTTTAAATTGAAAACTGAGTGAATGGCATGAATATGTCAAGCTATAAGCACATGCCCAATATTTAGGTAGACATTACAAAATAAATGTAACTACACACACACACACACACACACACACAAAGCCAATTTAAGGATACGAAGGCATTTTGGGGTTGAGACGCAAAGCATGGGTGTACACATTGACAGCAGCCTGGTAGTTCCCCGCAGCAAAGAAGGAACTGAAATGATCACAGAAGGAAAACAAATTGTAAAGCATGAATAAAATGTGACCAACATTATATTCTGACATTTTATATTATGTAAAAAATAAATAATCAAAAGTTATAAACCTTTGATTACATGTCGTTTTTCTCTCTTCTAAAATCAGTGCAAATTCTTGGAAATTAGCAGAAGTCATGGTAAACTTTAAAAAATTACAAACACGAAACCTAAACATAGATTTTATTTAGAATTTTCACAAAAGCATATGTCATGTACAGAGACTTCCCTAGGAAGCATGAACATTTTAGATGCATTACTAAAACCTTAAACACATACAGTAAGTACAAGTTTTCTGGTCTGATTTTATTATTTGATATCAGAATCTACGTATTCTGTGTACTTCAGTGAAGTCAAAAGGTTTTGTTCATGGTGCAAAGATAATTATCTGGATTTAAATGTTGTTAAAACAAAAGAACTGCTTGTAGATTTTCGTAGAAACCCAGTGCCAGTGCCACATTTGGAAATTGATGGTGAAACGGTTGAAAGAATTGATGAGTACAAATACCTAGGCACAGTTTTAGACAAGAAACTTACTTTTGATAAACACATTGAGCATATACATAAGAAGAGTCAGTCCAGGATCTTTTGTTTACAGAGGCTAAGGAATATTGGTGTCTGTTCAGATATTCTTCAAACCTACTACCGATGTTGCATTGAATCTGTTCTTACTGTGTCATTTATCTGTTGGTATGGAAGCTTGAGTGTAAAAAGTAAGCGTGTGTTGAGTGATATGGTGAATGTGTGCAGTAAAGTTGTGGGTGCAAGGCAGAGTGGTATGCAAGAGTTGTATGACAGACAAGTAGTCAAGAAAGCCAGGAAAGTTCTTAATGATAACAGTCATGTTCTGGCAAAATACTATGAAGTATTACCATCGGGCCGTCGATACAGAACTCTAAAACTGAAAATAAGAGCACAGAAAACTTTCTTACCAAGATCAATTCATCTGTTGAACTCTTAATGCACTGCATTGAGTGATTGTTTTGCTGAGCAGCCTGTCCATCTCCTTGGGATTGAATTTGTATTCGTATTCGTCCAGTTTGTTAACTACAATATTGCAGTGTTATTAGTTATTAGTTTATATTCTTTAATTGTTGATAAATGTGTTTATTGTTGTGGTTTTTGTTGTTGTTGATAAATGTGTTTATTGTTGCTGTTTTTCTTATGTGCACCTGGCTGCAATTTCTCAGTTATGAGATAATAAAGATGATTTGATTTGATTTGATTTGATTTGTATTCGTACAATAGGCCATTTGCCTCGGGCGGTCGTACTATAGACTAGACTCGTGTCTGAACACACCTTTGCCCGTATGTTTTACCCATGAACTTTCTTATTCAAAGCCTTAATTGAAATTCAAGGTTGCTCGCCCGTGGCAAATGGTCTACTCCCATACACTCTTCTCCAAAGACTGCTTTCATTTCAGACATCAAGTGCCTTATTATAAGGCACACCTCCCAGATTTTACACAAAATGTACAGTTTGCTCTTATATTTTCTTACTATATTAATCAGTCACACTATAAGGCGCAAGGGTCTCAGTCTGGAAAAAAGTATCGCCTTATAGTCCAAAAATATGGTAGTCAATTTGTGACCCAGCACCACGAAAGGGACATTAAGTCGCTGGGATAGTTTCTCACAATAGGCTTGCAAAGTCAAAAATCTCATTTTTGTCAATTTTGAGTTATGGGTACAGTTGTGTTCTCCAACATCTTATCTTTCATATTTATAAAGGATAATCTTTAATATGATCTCTACATGATCTTATAAGTGCTTTGAAATGAGTAGGTCAATGCATTTTCTTCACCTGGGCTAGAATTGTGTTTTCTCAAAATAGCCGACACTCACCCTACTAATTTTAAATGCTCATAACTCTGGAACGGAAAAAGATGCTAGAACGGTTCTTGTATGATTGGAAACAGAATTGTCTGAAGTTTTCAAATGTATAATTTTCTCAGAAGGGTCAGTTTGACACTTAATTAATGCCTGATGCAAAAAAGAACCAACTAGCTAACAAAACAAAATAAAAGAAAAAAGAAAGCAGCAGTACAGATATAATTCAACGTACTTTCCCTTGTCACGCAGAAACAGTGGATTCTTCTCCTCCTCCGTCAGATCACTGTCCTCAAGATCGATCACCCTGCGCGTTTCAGCCTGCTTCTGTAGCCACTGTTTGCACAACACACAGTTCATTGGCTCACTCGTGTTAACGAAGTTAATACGAAATGAGTCTATAGTATGATATGATAGTTGTGTGTGTGTGTGTGTGTGTGTGTGTGTGTGTGTGTGTGTGTGTGTGTTGCGTCCGTGGTCTAATCTCCAAACTTTAACGTTGGCATTTTCTCGGGAAATAGAAGGCATACATTGTTCAAACTTTGCACGCATATAGATGTCTATGCAAGCTTTCAAGCAATAATGATTTGAATAATTAAATACTTAAAACAACACTGTAAACAGATAACAGATAACATTTTAGATTAGTGGGTTAGAGAGTATTCAACAGGCAACATGAGTTAAGAAACTCATCAACACTGAAAGCCTCGATAGCTCATTGGTAGAGTGTCTGTCTGTCATGCCAATGGTTCCGGGTCCGATTCTCGGCACGGGCACTTTTTATTTTATTTTTTAAGTTGTATCCATTAACGATAGTTTCATTTGTACTTTAAATTTTTATTGGCAATCTTGTACTTTAGACACCCCCCTCAATCTTTGTTTGTTGTTGTTCCACATGTTCCTGTTCGAGTGAACCTTGAAGACTCCGCCTTTTGTTTATTATTAACATGATTATTTCACGGTTATATTAACATGGTCACAATAATGTTGTCAGCGAGTAGGCAATAACTCCTCCGCTGCAACAGATACTAGTAGGGACCTATGAATGAATACAGTAAAAAAAAAAAAAAGCTTCACAAAAATTTCTGGCTGCAAAACCCGGTGCAAAAAGATAGCTTGTGGTAGAAAATATGCCGCTGAAAGCAATGACGAAAGCTGGCGTAATTTTATTGCACTCAACCCAGACACTATCTAAACTAACGGAGTGGGTGTACGGGGGGGGGGGGGGGGGGGGTTCAGACGGCTTTGTAGGAGAAAGTAATGGATGCCATGGGAGGAATCAGGCCATAAGGGGTGTAAAAAGTTAAGGGTTAAAGTTAATTAATAAATCCTTCCATATGATGAAAATAGCTCTTTACTGATTTTAACCCTATCTCTTGCCCGATTCAATGTGAAATTGTGCAAGAAATCAGCGCAGGTAACTGATTTAGGATTTAACCCAGAAACCCACCTCATCTTCCAGAGCTTTAGTGGACTCTCTCACTGGGGTGGGGAAGACTCGCTCCGTGAAGCTGACCTCTATCTTGCCTCCTGCGCGTTTAGCCCCGCCCCCTGTCTCGTTGGCCGCCTCCACGAAAATACTGCCACCTTTGACTGGCAAAATGCATCAACATGAGATGTATATAGTGTAGAGTGGCACAGTGGTAACGCGTTCGCAACGTGTCAAGTAAACCCGAGTTCGAACCTGGGTACAGGGGATTTTTCATCTCACTTTGCACTAGGCCTTACGGTCTGAATGTGGAGTCTTTCGGATGAGACGATAAACCGAGGTCCTGTGTGCCCATGCACTTAGCACACGTTAAACCCAGTGGCAACGAAAAAGTTGTCATTTGGTCAAAATTTACCCACCCACCCCTATTCCTTCCTCATCAATCACACACACAAAAATTGCATGCAAAAAACAATATTTTAAAAATGGGTGGCGCGCTTCTGGCTGCGACGCGCTCTCCAGGTGGGAGCAACCCGATTTGCACAGAGATGCCTCTGTGACTATAAAGTACCTAATAAAAAAAATATCTAATATAAGACATAGGGTAAAGATGCAGATCAACAGCACCCTGTCACAGTCTTGGTTCATTACATTCTTTCCGTCTTGCCTTTATTGTCTTCTACTATTATTGAATGCATACTTTTTGATTGTGTGAATGGATGAAAATTAATGTTAAATATAGAGGTTTAAGTGCTCAATTTGCAGTAAGAAAGGCAAAACTGAAAAAAACGGAAAGAACTGAGAAATGGATTAGGGGGTGCAGGGCTCCCAGGGACCCCCATTTGAGGGTCTATGAAGTACTAAAACTCTAAAGGACCCTCTAAAAGAATGTGCAAGGGGTCCCAGGGATTCTTTTTAGCATTCGCAATGCCACTGGGACCCTCTATATCGCCTCTAGGACCCTCTATGCTGTAAGTGAAGGAGTCCCTGGGGCCCCTTGTTTTGTGGGACGATTGGGAGCCCTGGGGTGTTAATCTGCATCTTTGCCAGACATAGAATCACAGCATTGTGATAGTCTATTTTCAACATTTTTCTGACAAAAAATATGAATTTAAAAAAGGGAATAGAATCCCAATTTTAACAAACAATTTGGCAATTTTGTACTTTAGTCACCCCCCTCTTGTTTACGACCTTCAATCTCAGAGTCTGGTTATTTCAGTTTCATGACAATATCCCTAGGCTGATCCTAACCCTATCCCTTTCCTGAGAATGGCAGAATGTTCCTTCTCAGAGAAAATTTTCAATGCGAAAATTTTGATGAGGGAATCTAAACTACACCATAGCCCTGATTTCAATATATTTCTGTAAAAGACGAATTTCAAAAGGGAAATGAATCCCAAATTTAATAATTCAATCACAAAACCTGAAAAAGAGTTGTTGTTTTTTTATAATCTAATTCATGCAAATGCTGGGCTCCCAGGGACCCCGGGGTCTATGAAGTACTAAACTTCTAAAGGACCCTCTAAAAGAATGTGCAGGGGGTCCCAGGGATGCACTAAAAAAAAATAGTTTTAGCATTCGCAATACCACTGGGACCCTCTATCCCACCTCTAGGACCCTCTATACTGTAAGTGAAAGAGTCCCTGGGACCCCTTGTTTTGTGGGACGATTGGGAGCCCTGAAATGATGCATGCCTTCACTTTGTTGAAAGGTCATAAACTGTTAAGTGATGTACGAGTACATAAATCAAGCTAAAAAACCAACAACCACATCTTCAAATCATGATATTGCTCATACCTCTTCTGCGATGTTTCTCCTCCTTCTGTTTGGCCTTCTCTTCTTCTCTTTTCTCTTTCAAGAGTCTTTCTTTCTCCTGAAAGGCAGAAAGGAAAGAAGAAAGAAAAATACTATTAAATCATATGTGACCCAGCACCACGAAAGGGACATTAAGTCGCTGGGCTAGTTTCTCACAACAGGCTTGCAAAGTCAAAAATCTCATTTTTTATCAATTTTGAGTTATGGGTATTTTCGTGCTCTCTAACATCCAGGCTTTCATATTTATAAATGATAATCTTTATTTTGGTCTCTAAATACTCCCAAAAGTGCTTTGAAATGTGTAGCACTTTCTTTAGCTAGGCTAAGCTTTAGACTGTTAGTTCTCAAAATGGTCGACAGTCACTCTACCAAATTTGAATGCTCCTAACTCTAAAACGAAAAAAGTTACAAGAATGGTTCTTATACCATTTGAAAGAGAATTTTCTTGTCTGAAGTTTTTAACTTTGAATACCATTCTTCTCAGAATGGTCATTTTGAAAGAGAACACTTAATGTCCCTTTCGTGGTGCTGGGTCACATATATGCAACAAGAAGAAGAAACATAAACAAACACAATGAAGAACATTTTAAACTTTTTCTCTCCACCTTAAAGTTTTAACTGTTTACTACTCACACGCAGCTTTCACCAGACGTCCGCCTGGCTTCATCAACGCTTGCACACTGAGTGTTGAAACTTGGAATTCAGTCTCAACAGGTGAGATGATCTCACGATGTGCGACTGAACAAGGGAGTTGTAGACTGCTGGCAACTTGTGTCTGCCCCTCTCCCTGTTCAGTGTGGGTGACTGGAAGTCGCGATGTGAATGGCCTCCTTTACTCCCCGGCGGAACCGGTTTTCGCCTCGCGTTCCAGCACCAAAACGCTGTCTTCACAGAAGTCATGCTTCACCCGGTCTAGATATTCCCCCACTGGCGACGACTCCCATCGGTGCTCCCCCCACTCTTTTCTTCACAGGTCTTTCAGTTTTTCCCACATATCACTGTTTGATGTTGAGTTGGCTGCAGTCGTCACACTCTATGCGGTACACAACACTGGACTGGTCAAGTTTGTCTGGTTTGTCCTTGGGGGTGACAAGCATGCTGCAGATGATGTTGCTGGGTTTGGAGTGAACGATGACTCAGTTTTTGCGGATCTTGCAGTTGAGAGCCTCTGTGACTCCATGGACATAGGGGATGGTAACGTGTCCGCAGCGTGGTGTGATTTGCTCAGAGGACGGGAGAGGAGAGATCTTGCTGCTCCTCGGTGCTTCTCAGGCCCGTCTGGTATAGCCTGAGATGCTGAGGACTTCCACTTTGACTTTGAGGTGCTGTTCCTCCTCAGCCAGAGCTTCGTCAGAGGAGCAGATGGTCTTGGCTCTGTGGCAGAGAGTGCGGATGAACCCCCAGTTTGTGATCAAGAGGCTGGTGACTGTCAAACTGGAGGTACTGTGTACAAACACACACATACACACTCTCTCTCTCTCTCTCACCTGCTCAGCCAAATGACGTTGTGTCTCTTTCCAAGCTTCAAGGTCAGCGGTGGCCTTGTCTCTCTCCTCCTGTTTCCGTGTCTCGATGCGAGTCCTCTCTGCCTCTTCAAGCTGCAAAGATGAATACGAAGAAATACCATGTTTTTGTGTGTGTGTTTTGGGGTCATTATATTATTTTAAACATAAACGCACACCCTGGATCTCTCAACTTTGAAAAACAATCCATGTCATTAGTATTCTAACTTCTTTGCACGTTTCCATTCTTTAAAAACTTGTATTTAAAGTTTATTAAATCAAACTGAAATAATTATGCTGTTTTACACTCAAACATGAAAAGCTCCCTCAAACAGCCATCATGTGACAAATCCCTCAAATCATTCTTGCTTTTTGCTTAGTTCATAAAAATCATAGGGTACGGTGAGAAATAAATAATGTGTGTGTGTGTGTGTGTGTGTGTGTGTGTGTGTGTGTGTGTGTGTGTGTGTGTGTGTGTATGTTACCTCAAAACCCACCTGTTCCCCCGTCATTAAAGCTCCTCTCTCTTTATCTTCTCTCTCTTGCCGTTAGGTCTGTTTCTGCTATATTCCATTTATGTTATCCGTGTGTGATTGCGTTTTTGTTTGAATGCGCTTTGAATGCTAACGTGTGTGTGCGCTTTGATTTGATTTCTATCAAGATTCAGCGCCGTATAAATACTGTATGTTGTTATGTATGTGTGTGCATGTGTGTGTGTGTGTGTGTGTGTGCATGTGTGTGAGTATGTACATGTATGTGTGTGTGTGTGTGTGTGACTGTGTGTGTCTATGCATTAGCCTATCAAATTTACAAGGAGGATGGCAGAACAATATCCCTTTGCATAGATATATATATAGGGTGTTTTTTAAATGCCATCATACAATTAGTTTCAAATTGGTCATATAATTAAGCCTTGCCTCAGCACACTTTCTTCATATAAAAATAACAAAGTGTGTCAATACATTGTACTTTCAGTACAAAACAATCCCCCTGTGGAGATACCGGGGGATCTTCCATACAAATACCCCACCCCCCACCTTCTGGAAGTTCTGTGCTTGTAACTTCCTCTAATCTGTCTCTGTCTTTGACTCTCCTTGCTTTGTGTCATCTACTATCTTTCTGACTTTTTGGCCCATTCTCCTGCTTTTTTCCAACAACAAAAATCTTCCATATAGTTTTTTCCTTTGAGCTCCACTGAAATCGGAATGTGTCGGCTGAATGCAGCGAGGAGACCAGTGAAAACTGGAAAACGGACACATACGTACCCTTTGTGGCCTTATGGCCTGGGAACGCAGAAGAAGAAGAAGAAGAGAACACAACAAATGTATAAGACCCACCTTCATCATTTCCTGGATGGCTAGTTTCTCATTGTTGCGTTTTGTTTCATCCTTCTCTTTCAGTGCCTCTTCTGTCCTCTTCTGTGTTTTTTCAATGGCCTCTTCCCTCTTCTGTCGCATAATTTCTTTGTTTTCTTCAACAAACAAACAAAAATACATATAATATTATTGCTCTAGTCTAGGGTTAGGTATCTCCTATTTTTCAATTATTATTATTATTATCATCTATTTTATTTTATTTTATTTACAAATCCCTTAGTGCCATAAAAGTTGAAAAAGAGCATCCACATGAATACACTAAATCTTCTAACATACATGTCTTCTGCATACTCAAAACTTGATGGTTGTGCACAACAGGAAATCTTCTTCTGTTGTTGTTTTTGTGTGCGTGTGTTTTTGACAAATCACACACACACACACACACAAACACATACACACAGGATGAAAAAAGCTTTTGTCAGCTTATTCTTTAACCCTCAATAAAGATGATTTTGACTTGACTTGACTTGACACACATGCACAACACACACAGACAGACACACAACACACACACACACACACATAAACACCCACACACACAAACACCCCACACACACACACATACACACACATACACACACACACATGTACACACACACTACAAACACATTTATTTTCTAAATTGTTTTTAATTACCAGCATCGGGTGATTGCAATCTTCCCCACACTACAGGGTCTTTTTTGTGGAGTCTGAACAGCACTGTGCCATTGCCGACCTGCACTGTGCCCCCCACATCATCCACTGGCCCGTACAGCAGGCATTCAAAAAGGTATGGGGGGTAGCTGACCTGAAAAACACACAATCATATAATCATATTTCATGTTCCTCTATATCAACCTCTCTCTCTCTCTCTCTCTCTCTCTCTCTCTCTCTCTCTCTCTCTCTCTCTCTCTCTCTCTCTCTCTCTCCCCCCCCCCCTCTCTCTCTCTCTCTCTCTATGTGTGTGTGTGTGTGTGTGTGGGCTGACCTGAAAAAGACACAACAATATAATCATAATTCATGTTTCCTCTCTCTCTCTCTCTCTCTCTCTCTCTCTCTCTCTCTCTCTCTCTGTGTGGGGGGGGGGGGGGGGGGGGGGGGTGACCTGAAAAAGACACAATAACATAATCATAATTCATGTTCCTTTATATCTACCTCTCTCTCTCTCTCTCTCTGTAGTGGGGGGGGGGGGGGGGGGCTGACTTGAAAAAGACAATCATCATAATTTGTATCCATCTGTGTGTGTGTGTGTGTGTGTGTGTGTGTGTGTGTGTGTTGTGGTGTGTGTGTGTGTGTGGTATTTTGTAATTTATAGTCACATAGCTGTCTGTGAAATTTGGGATACTCCCACCGGAGAGCATGTCGCAGCCAGAGGCGCGCCACCCTTTATTACTATATTAGTTTTTTCTTGATTTGCATATGATTTTTGTGTGACTTGATGAGGAAAGAAAGGGGGATGGGTAAGTTTGGGCCAAATGACAACATTTTCGTTGCCACTGGGTTTAACATGTGCTAAGTGCATGGGCATCGGTTAATCATCTCATCCGAAACATTCCACATTCACACGTTAAGGCCTAGTGCAGAATGAGAGGAAAAATCCCCTGTACACAGGTTCGAACTCAGGTTTATTGTATATGAGGCAAACGCGTTACTTCTGTGCCACTCTACACCTAGATACGTGTGTGTCACTCTGTGTATGTGTGTCATGGGACAGGAGAGAGGGAGAGAGAGTCACAAACACACACACACACTCTCTCTGTCTCAGTCTCTCTCTCCTGTCTCATCCTCTCAGAGACACGATAATAATTATTGGGTCCAAAGTCACTAAGACTCCAAGTTACTAACTTACTAATACTCTGTCTAAGAGTAAGAGTAGAGTGTTAGCACTGTTACAGTAAAGTAAGAAGAGAAACAGCAAGAGTTGTCATGATGTATAAACTCCATCACGATCTCGTTTCCATGAAGACCATAAAGACAAACTGACCCCGGCACCACAATGCCAGCGCCGAGCCCACACCAAGCAGCTGGCCCAGATCTACTGCCGCACACAATACAGACAGGCTAGTTTCCTGCCACGCACCATCAAGGCATGGAACAACCTCCCGGAGCAGGCTGTTGAGGCGGGGACCTTGGGCACCTTCGTGTCCTGGGTCTCCAAATCACAATAACTTTACCCCACCCCACCTCTCTTTTTTATTTTTTATTTTTTATTTTTTCCCAGTGGCGCGACATCACGTTGAGGCCCGATTCGTGGGACCTGGCTGGCTGGGTCATTCTCTCGCTTGGCGCGGCATCACGTTAGGGGCCGATTAGCAGAACCTGGCTGGCTGGGCCAGGCTTTCTCAGTTCTGTCTTCTTCTTCTACTGTCAACTTTTGTTCTTCTCAGTAGTACCTCAGTGTGCATTTCCGCAGATTCCCCTAAAGTTACAGCGACAGAATAGTCAGAAGTGACTGTGGTTGCTCTACAGGAAAGGAAGAAAGAAGTACTATATAAGACCAGTAGTGTAGTACAGAGCTTACCTTCAAGAATTCTTCCGATGAAAGAATATCAACTTTGTTGCTCTTCACGCCTTTGAGTGGAACTGTAATGAAAACGGACTTATCCGTCTCTTCCCAAACATAATCTTTTACGATCAAAGGCATCTTGACTCTTATCAGTTGATCAGGTTTCAGGACACGACTTGTCGTCAATAATAACAGTCCCAACCTGTGGACGCTGACATGTTGGAATTGCTAAACCAATCAAAGAACGCGTTGCAAGGAAAGCCAATCAAAAGCGGCGAAGTATAAACTTGTCATCGTAAATACGGCTACACGCCCAAAATGTATCAATGGTGCCATACGTATTAGGAAAAATTCCTTCAAAGGAAGTTAGCTGTATTTGTAAAAGCAACATTTCTATTGAACATATATTAAATTGCTCTAAATGAAATATTTTACCTACAGATTTTGCAAATATTGAAATAAATACTCTGCTATACAAACAAGATAATTCAATTTTGATTAACCTAGCACAAAATATTTTACATAGTTCAGTAGGACACTTCTTATAACAGGTTTGCAATTGCATGCTAGTATTGGTTTTTGTTTGTTTGTTTGTTTATTCTTCTTTTCGAAATTTTTGTTGTTGTTGATTTTAATTTTGTTCGTGTAATCTCACTGTGAAGTGAACACATGTTAAATAAAAGATTTTAATTCATTCATTCTGGAGATGCACTGGTCTCACCTGTCCTTGGTGGGGGCTGCTGGATGCGTGCTGGGTTTCTGAGTGGTGGTGTTTTTTGCCGGTGGGCTCTGCAGTCATGAAAAACGTGCTGGTACACCCATGGGCCATTTTCACAGGGACTCCTTCGCATCTAAATCACTGGTCACCAAGTCGAGAGCAGGTATGTGTGCCTTTCACACTTAATGGAATGCCCTGTGCATGCCTATACACCTGCATAATATAGCAAGGGTTTCCAAGGCTTATGTAGGCCTGCTCTTGTGCTGGTATGGCAGGTGGGGCCAGTGCATCTCTGGGTCCCATCAGCACCTTCTGGTGTTTCTTGTTCGTTCTACAAACGTGGACTATAAGTTTGTCCCAGTTTGTTTGTTTGTTTTTCTCTCTGTCCGGGCTGTATCTTGAAAAGCGCTGGACAGACTTGCTTCAAATTGTGTGTGGAGGTATATCTCTATCAACAGAAGTCTCAAATCAAATCAAATCAAATCATCTTTATTATCTCATAGCTGAGAAATTGCAGCCAGGTGCACATAAGAAAACAACAATAAACACATTTATCAACAAAAACAACAACAATAAACACATTTATCAACAAAAACAACAACAATAAACACATTTATCAACAAAAACAACAACAATAAACACATTTATCAACAATTATAAAAGAATATAAACTAATAACTAATAACACTGCAATATTGTAGTTAACAAACTGGACGAATACGAATACAAATTCAATCCCAAGGAGATGGACAGGCTGCTCAGCAAAACAATCACTCGATGCAGTGCATTAAGAGTTCAACAGATGAATTGATCTTGGTAAGAAAGTTTTCTGTGCTCTTATTTTCAGTTTTAGAGTTCTGTATCGACGGCCCGATGGTAATACTTCATAAGAGTATTTTGCCAGAACATGACTGTTATCATTAAGAATTTTCCTGGCTTTCTTGACTACTTGTCTGTCATACAACTCTTGCATACCACTCTGCCTTGCACCCACAACTTTACTGCACACATTCACCATATCACTCAACACACGCTTACTTTTTACACTCAAGCTTCCATACCAACAGATAAATGACACAGTAAGAACAGATTCAATGCAACATCGGTAGTAGGTTTGAAGAATATCTGAACAGACACCAATATTCCTTAGCCTCTGTAAACAAAAGATCCTGGACTGACTCTTAATTCTTATGTATATGCTCAATGTGTTTATCAAAAGTAAGTTTCTTGTCTACAACTGTGCCTAGGTATTTGTACTCATCAATTCTTTCAACCGTTTCACCATCAATTTCCAAATGTGACACTGGCACTGGGTTTCTACGAAAATCTACAAGCAGTTCTTTTGTTTTAACATTTAAATCCAGATAATTATCTTTGCACCATGAACAAAACCTTTTGACTTCACTGAAGTACACAGTTTGACAAATCTTCGATGGCAGAATCATCTGAGTATTTAATGACAGGTGTTTCTTCAGTGCCTCTACAGTCATTTGTGTACAATGTAAAAAGAACTGGGGGCAAAATTGTTCCTTGGGGGGCACCTGTAGAAGTCGAACGTTCTGAGGAGATTGCACATTGAAAGCGGACAGACTGAGTTCTATTGCGTAGGAAATTGGTTATCCAGAGAATGAGCTTGGGGTTAACATTCAGGTCTAGTAGTTTCTGGGCCAGTAAATGGGGCTGTATTATATTGAAGGCAGAGGAGAAATCGATGAATAAAATACGAACAAAAGAGTTGGGGGTATTTAAGTGAAGAAAGGCATTGTGAAGAAGGGTCAGTAAGGCATCGTCTGTTCCTCTACACCGTTTGTAGGCAAACTGAAAGGGGTCAAGGAGTAGGTTAGTAAAAGAAAGAAGGCGATGAAGGACGATCTTTTCAAAACATTTCATGGCAATAGACGTTAAGGCAACAGGGCGGTAATCGTTCAGTGTGGCAGG
>CM065685.1:16559128-16574128 GCA_017654935.2 Phymorhynchus buccinoides
TCGCAAGCACTCATCAGCACCACCAGTTGATAGGTACTTAATGGTTCAAAACATGTTTCAATAGGGGTATGAACAGTAATGGTATTAGTCCTTTATTTCATGCCCAGATTGCACTATTTTGCTTCTCAGATTTAAACAATTTACGGGGGAGCATGCCCCCGGACCCCCCCCCCCCCCCCCCGAGGGGTCTTGGTGATTCGCACCTTCGATGAATTAGCCCCCCACCCCATAAAAACTTAGGTCTGGCCCTGTCTATATTGAATATTGCCTTGCCCAAGGTGTGTCCCAATTTCCTGGACACTTAATTACAGTCAAATGCACTGCTTGTAGGCCTACTGGTGAATGGTCTCCTGGCTTAAAGGGATAACTACCGATCCGAAGTCGCTGCGAAGTTCTGACTCACAGTGGCTCGGGCAACAGGGAAAAAAGAACGGTTGAACCGTCAATGTCGCGAGCAGCGATGAGAATGATGGCGTGCGTATCGTATCGTAAATTTGGATTTTACGTCCTCTCGACCTGGGAAGACACATATGGGACATTTGTCTTAATGATGGCGTGCGCCTCCCGTGAACGCTTTATATATGCCGGCTGTGGGTTTAAGATGTACCCTCACAATGTCTTTGCTTTTAAATACAGAAGAGTGCCTTGCCCGATGTGCATCCCCACACTCTTGGCTTTATCAGTCTTCTTCTTCTTCTTCTTCTTCTGCGTTCCCATGCCATATGATCATAATGGGTAAGGTATGTACGTGTCCGGTTTTTAGTGTTCACTGGTCTCCCCGCTGCGCACAGCCGCCGCCGACACATTCCAATTTCGGAGGAGCACAAAGGAGAAAAATTATTTGGAAGATGTTTTGGGGTTTTTTAAAAGGCAGGAGAATGGGGCAATAAGTCAGAAAGATAGTAGGTGACAGAAAGCAAAGGGAAAAGGCAGAGTCAAAAAGAGTGGCAGATTAAAGAAAAAAACAAGCAGATTTTCCAGAAGATGGGGGAACTATTTTTTTATGAAAGACTCTCCCCCCCCCCCCCCCCCACCTGGTATCCCCACGGGGAGAGACTCGTGGAGGGGGCGGGGTTGCCCAGCTCCCCATATGGAGGCACGAGGCATCCACCCACTGCCCCAGCTTTATCAGTCAACTTTTGTTTCAACTTTAGAATGCGCCGCCAAAAGTGCTATCTCCACTCTTTTGACGTTCACAGTTCCAGTCTTCTTTTTCTTCGATCGCTCTGACAGTTTTTTGTCAATTATGAGCGCAGATGCGTCATGCTGCCGTTATGCGCCTAGCTAACAAATAGTTAGTTATTTAGTCTGTTATAGTCCCGTCAACAGCTATGGTTATCTCAGGACTGTCACCACATAAAAATCTACCACGTATAGCAAAACACAAATCCAAGAATCTTAACAACGTACAAAATCTGAAAACAAAAAATGTAGTACAATTCATAACATGACACTTCCATTATTATACCCTATAGCACATAAGTCAGGCCCAGCAAGTCCGACTTCGGCTGGAGGAAATCTTTATGAAAGTGTTTCGCGAAAAAAGGCAGGAGAATGGACCCGGTAAGTCAGAAAGATAGTAGATGACAGTAAGCAAAGGGAAAAGGCAGAGTTAAAGAGAGTGACAAGGGAAGTTACAAGCACAGAACTTCCAGGAGGTGGGGGGACTATTTATGCAAAAGATCCCCACGGGGGAGACATTCACAGTGTGCTTCTACCGCAGAATTGCCCTGCCCAAGTTGCATCCCCACTCTCTTCAAGACGGAGTCAGTCAGACTTTGTTTTCCCCAAACGTGTTGTAGCTGGTCGGCTGCCCCTGCACGGAACTACTCCACTGGGACATGGCATATTCCTCGTAGGATGGGGGTGCTGTAACACACACACACACACTGGACTGGACTGGAACCAATTTATTGTCAGATTAATTAACTATATAGAAGCTGTACTGACATTGACAAAAAAAAGTAAAACAAAAACAACGAAATGCAATAGAAAACAAATTATACCAAAATTAAATTGCCAAAAAAAAAAAAAAATCAAACTCTCTCTCTCTCTCTCTCTCTCTCTCTCTCTGTGAGTGTATATGTGTGTGTGTGTGTGAGAGAGAAAGTGTATATTTGTGTGTGTGTGTGTGTATGTGCGAGTGTGCGCGCGTGCGGGTGCGTGCTAGTGCGCGTGTGTGGGTGGGGATATTATGTGTGGGTGCTTGGGCATGTTTAAAGTGTGTGTATGTATATGTGTGTGGTGTGCGTGCATGCGTGCCTTCACGCGTATGTGCATGAATATGTGTATGAATGTGTGTGTGAGCGCGCGCTCGCGTGTGTGTGTGTGTGAGTGAGTGAGTGAGAGTGTATGTGTGAAGGTGAGGATATGCGTGTATGTGTATTTGCAAGTGTGAGAGTTTATGCATGCATGTATGTATGTAAATAGTTATGTATGTATGTAAATAGTTATGTATTTATGTTAATGTGTATGTCTTGAAGTAGCATTTATTTATTTATTTATTGTATTTTGTATTCATGGATTGTTTATTCATTTGATTATTTGTCATGTTATTCTTGCCATGTCATGATAGGGGCTGTGGGCCTAAATCATTAAAACATTTCTGAGTTCTGAGTTCTCTCTCTCTCTCTCTCTCTCTCTCTCTCTCTCTCTCTCTCTCTCTCTCTCTCTCTCTCATACAGAGAGGCACACACACACTTACAACTGTAAAGAAACAATACTTACGCTGCTCAGGAATAGGCCTGTCTCGATTGGGATCCGCAGGACCAAATTTCCCGGGGGATGCAGAAGCATCAGTAGTAGAAGGAAGCAGAGGGGCAGAAATCTCTTCAGCCCCTCCCAAAGATACTGTGACAGACACAGCGCATGAATAAAACCAGATATCATGGATGTTTTTGTTGTTGCATAAACTGACGTTTTGCACAGCTAACATTAGGAATAGATTCCTGATAGATTTGCAGAAAACAGAATTTAAATATCCTTGCTATTTTTTTTATTGTACTTTATTTTTCAGTCATTTGATTGATGACATCCTTCTTCTTCTTCTTCTTCTTCTTCTTCTTCTTCTTCGATCGCTCAGACAGTGTCCTGTCTATTATGAGCGCAGATGCGTCATGCTGCCGTTATGCGCCTAAGTAAGAAATAATTATTAGGCCCAGCAAGTCCGACTTCGGATGGAAGAGGAAATCTTTTTTGAAAGTGTTTCTTGAAAAAAGGCAGGAGAATGGACCGGAAAGGCAGAAAGATAGTAGATGACAGCAAGCAAAGGGAAAAGGCAAAGTCAAAGAGAGTGACAGATTAGAGGAAGTTTACAAGCACAGAACTTCCAGAAGGTGGGGGAACTGTTTATACAACAGACCCCCCCGGTATCCCCATGGGGGAAATGACATCCAATATTGAAGAAAAAAGAGAAATAAAAATTGAAGACCTTTCCTACTCCTAGTTTCTACTTTACAGCCATTTGAATGTGGACATCCAAGATGCACCATTTGTAGTAGAAATCTAACTACACTTCCCTTGTTTGTATGTCGTCCTCTCTACCATTGTTGATGTGTACTGTGTGGGTAAAGGCGAACTTGGCACATTCTTTTTTTAGAATGTTACTTTGTTTGCCTCCCTTTGGCTCTGATCCACGCATTGCTAGATGATTGGCATCGTAATCAGCTCTGGTGGAGGGGAGTTAATTAGAAAGAGAGTTCTCCCATTTGTTCAAGAGAGAGTTTTGTTCTATTGTTTCCATAGATTTGGTTTCAACGATGAATACGTAGGTCCTAGTACACAGGAAAATGATTGGAGTTTAGGTTTTATACTGTACTTTGAAAATGACTAACACACACTATAATAGAGATAAACATGCCCTAAACAGAAATTTGATTGTTGGCTTTTATTCAAATTCATGCTGTGTGAATGAGCTTTTCTGGTGGCTCTATTGCAGATTACTCTCTTGGCTTCTTATTTCATTTCCCTTGATCAAATAGACGGCATAACCTATTTTTGTCGCTTGCACGCGCACGAGAGAAAGAAGACAAGGAGAAAGAGAGAGTGAGTCGCAACAGGCCTTCAAATGAAACACCAACTTGTGTCAAGGGATAAGGGTCATAAGTCCACCTAAACAGCTCATCATGTAGGGTTTCCTCACACACAATTAGCATAAGGCTGTGTCAGATCTAATTGACATAGGCTAGAACATGAAGGCTACATCAAAATGCTATGCTATGCATAGGTATGCGGGGATTGTCTTTAGCCGTGGCAAGCTCCTCGCATAACATCTTCAGTCTCCCAAATCCTCCAAAGTCGGGGTGTGGCTGCCCAATGGTCGCACATGTAATGTTCTTTGTTTTTTTGTTTGTCTTACCCTGGCTTAAAGACTCCAGGGATCATCCCAGCAGCCAAAGCACTTGAACAGTATGGTACAAATGCACCAGCTAGGGATGAGAACAATACGTGTGTGACTGTTTTTGATTACCCCGCCACGTGAGCAGCCACACTTCGACTTCCGAGGATACGTAATGTTCTCATCCATAGCTGTACGATAGTGTTCGAGTGCTTCCGCTGTTGGGATGATCCCTGGTGTCTTTTAGCCAGGGTACAACAACAACAACAACAACAACACACAATTACCTTTTTCGCTTTTCCACTCGCCGCTCTCTGGCGCCACAGTAGGCTCTGGCGCCTGAGCCCCCCCTGCAGCTCCCTCGAAGCCTAAGAGGGTGGGTCCTGTGGCGGGAGGGGGTACCGGGGGGTAGCCCACCTGGGGGGTCATCTGCAGGGGGCGGCAGGGCATGGGGGGGTCCCCCGTCACGGCGTAGATAGACGGCAGGGTGCCGATGGTGACAGGGAGGCTGAGGTCTAGAGGCATGCTGCAGGATGCTGATACTGAAAGCTGTAACGGAGCATAATAATAATAATACATGTAATTATATTTTAATAATACTAATTTTATTTCATATAGCGCTAAAATCCATACAGTAGTATGCTCGATGCGCATTACAAAAGCAACATTAAAAACATGCATTAAAATCAACAAGATAGACATACTGACCAACATTCCATCCAGTGCAAAGAAGAAAAAAAGTTAAAAAAAATACATGATTCTTTTTTCTTCTTTTTTTTAATGATTTTATTTTTTTATTTTTGTTATTGAACTTTTTTTTTTACAGTTTACAAGGACTGTATATATGCCTTAATAACAATAATTGTGGCGGTACCATAGCCGATGAGGTTTATCCGAGGTGTGGTTACCGCGCGCGCTACACCTATCTATATTGATAAAAACTCGGGACTTTACTGGTGTTGCACTGCCTCTGGGCATTGCAGCCAGTATTGTTCCCACCATCTTTGTATTTACAAATGTCCCATATGTGTCTATGACCGAGAGGACGTAAAACACCATTTTTCATTCATTCATTTTTACAGTTTACAAAATAACATGATTCTCACTCACAAAGACATCCACCCTCATTCACCAGCACTGTCACTCTCTGATAACACCTCACCCTCGCAGAAACTAATGAAAATGTCAACAAGCAGCAGGAAGGAATGCACCAATACATGCGTACACACACACACACCTCTCTCTCTCTCTCTCTCTCTCTCTCTCTCTCATTATGCAGGATCCTTAATAAAAAAAATTATATCATTTAAGCTTACAATGGGGTTTTTTTGCTGGTGCAGTTTTTTTATAATTTTATTTTGGCTAATAAAAATGTTTAAACCAACTGTGAAATTAGCGATTTGAAAGAGACTTTGACAGGCAATGGATGGGACCAGCATTAACTGCTTGACATGTTCTCTTTGCCCGGAGAGTTTATGCGTCAGAACATAATCATAAACTTAGAAACATCCACGTAGAAAACGCATTTATACCATCTGATTGTTAATTCCGCTATTTCTGAGTATCATTTAAGCTTTGCTTTGCTATTTTACAATGGCTGGTACCCACGTGTCGTCATATCCGGCCACAAGGAGCGTGCCATATTATGGGAGACCGCCTTTAGTCAGTAACTTTGTTTGAAAAATGCCAGATCGATGCTGTTTACACACAAATCTAAGATGGCGACACTTCCGTTGGATGTGCATGCAGGTGGGGGGGGGAGCCATTAGATGTTTCTGTCATTTTGAACACAACATTAATTTCTTGGAATGTCAAATTTTCTCAGGTCAGACAAAGTTAGAGAGAGTACCTTTGTCACGTGTTCCTTGGGCCAAGGCAACGATCAACAATGTCATCAAGATTTTTTTTTAAATATTAATAAACTGACATGTAGGCTATAGTTGACTTCCATGATACTGCATCCGGGCAGTTTGGAGGGGGGCAGGTCACTGGGGATGACCATGGGTTCTGGCAAGCCCGTCCACTTGACTGACGTTCCCTGCTGTATGCTGTCCGCGTTGATTCGACACATGCTTTGCTTGCTGGTTTTGCTATCCCCTTCCGCGTAGTAGGTGGTCATCTGTGCCAATCAAGGGGTTGAGTTTTGCTAAAAACGAAATACAGGGTAAGACGGGGTAAAAAGCCCATGGGCGAGTAAGAAGCCCATGCCAATTATCTCATGAAATAAAGCAAATTCCAGTCAAATTTGCCCACGAGATGAATGCTAAACATTAACACTCGTCTCATGGGCAAAATGTGACTGAAATTTGCTTTATTTCATGAGATAATTGGCATGGGCTTCTTACTCGCCCATGGGCTTTTTACCCCGTCTTACCCTAAATGGCAAGCCACATAATCACAGACTACTCTAGCATTTCCTTTAATAAGACGAGCGAGAGGGAGACAGGACGAGAGAGAGAAACTGACACTGCAACCTTTAGTCTACAAGGATAAAGATTTTGAGTCCATGGTTGAGAGTGTTCGTAAAAGGATAAGTAAAATCCGAAGTATACCCACCAAGCTAAACTTGGGCGTTTTGGTGTTTTTTTTCTTCAATTAAGATTTTAGACAACATATTCTTCCAATCTTTCCCTCACAGAGAGAGAGAGAGAGAGAGAGAGAGAGAGAGAGAGAGAGAGAGAGAGAGAGAGAGAGAGAGAGAGAGAGAGGGAGAGAGAGAGAGAGACAGAGAGAGAGAGACGCCCACTGTCCTGAAGCTGAGTCCTGACGTTTGAACAAAGAACAATCGGTTGGTTTTTTTTATATTGGTTGAACTAACGGTCATCATCATCATGGGGATATAAAAACAAAGAAAAAAACCAAGTCAATTCGTTATACATCTGTATCGTTAACAATTCGGGACTTTCCTGGAATTGCACTGCCTCCGGGCATTGCCCCCAGGATCGTTCCCACCATCTTTATATCTACTAATGTCCCATATGTGTCTGTTTCAGACCGGAGGACGTTAAACGGATTTTCATTCATTCCAAGTCAATTCGTATTTATATTGTACATTACTCACGACCTCACACAGTAGATTCACCTGCTTCAACACCAGACCTCACACAGTAGATTCACCTGCTTCAACACCAGACCTCACACAGTAGAGTCACCTGCTTCAACACCAGACCTCACACAGTAGATTCACCTGCTTCAACACCAGATCTCACACAGTAGAGTCACCTGCTTCAACACCAGACCTCACACAGTAGATTCACCTGCTTCAACACCAGACCTCACACAGTAGATTCACCTGCGTCAACACCAGACCTCACACAGTAGATTCACCTGCTTCAACACCAGACCTCACACAGTAGATTCACCTGCTTCAACACCAGACCTCACACAGTAGATTCACCTGCGTCAACACCAGACCTCACACAGTAGATTCACCTGCGTCAACACCAGACCTCACACAGTAGATTCACCTGCTTCAACACCAGACCTCAGACAGTAGATTCACCTGCGTCAACACCAGACCTCACACAGTAGATTCACCTGCTTCAACACCAGACCTCACACAGTAGATTCACCTGCTTCAACACCAGACCTCACACAGTAGATTCACCTGCTTCAACACCAGACCTCACACAGTAGATTCACCTGCTTCAACACCAGACCTCACACAGTAGATTCACCTGCTTCAACACCAGACCTCACACAGTAGATTCACCTGCTTCAACACCAGACCTCACACAGTAGAGTCACCTGCTTCAACACCAGACCTCACACAGTAGATTCACCTGCTTCAACACCAGATGGCAGTCATCCACGGTCTCGTTGCTGTTGTTGTTGATGGTGGCGCGGAACTGTAAGGGTTCTCCCAGGATGTGGGCCTGCCGCACAAGACGGAAGCGAGCCACCAGCGGCCCACTCTTGCAGCAACAGCAGCACACCATCTTCTCGTCCTCTTTTTCTTCTGACGGCATCTGCGCGCCAACATACATAGGAACAATGTGAAGCATGCTTCAGGGCCGGACCTACGGGGGGGGATCATATTTTATGTGATGCAAAGCTAAGGTGGAGTAGTGTATATAGTTATTTGGTATATTATAGTCACAGAAACTTATCTCTGTGAAATTCCGGCGGATCTCCACCAGAGAGCGCTTACATTTTTGGGGGTTTTGTGTGGGGTTTTTTTTGGGGGGTACTGGATGACATTGTGAGCAGGCATAATTATGATGACAAAGAGAGACAGAGACAGAGACAGACAGAGTTAACGAAGTTTTACAAACTCACAACGAAATGTAATCTTCAGATTCCTGTACATTCCAATCATTACCTCAGCCTGAGGATCCTGGTTGAGGTCCAGCAGCCCAATGACAGAGAAGTCCTTCTCCGTGCGGTGGTCGTACGTGGAGGGTCTTCGGATCACCGCCTTCGCCGTGTACTTGACGCGGCCATGCTTGGTGTCGCAGGATGAGGGGAGATCAGCGGGCAGGGGGAAGGAGAAGGAGAACACGTGACGGCCTGCCCCCAGAGTTAAATCCTCCTCCTCGTCCTCGTTCAGAGCTGGGCAGAATTTAGAAACATGAGACAACCCACAGCTGTTCTGGAAGGAATTTTTAGTTTATCTATAATTTGTTTCAAGCCAACTTTACATTTATTACTTTTCATAAACAACAGTCAAGAATAATGTCAGGCCTATCGGGTATGTAAGGAAATTAGTTATTTTCAGTCAAGAGTATTAGATTATCACTCATGAGCAATATTATTTATGTTAGCAATAACGAATAGGTGTATTGTTTAAGAGCATTTTCTACAAAATAAGTTGCATGGTACTGTTCAACAAAAATATTTGTACCATAAATCTGATGGAAAAAATATATTAAAATTACTATGAAGAACATACAGCCAAAATATTATTTTTAAATGCTTGGTTGTGGTTTGTATCTAAGATTTAAAGAGTCAGTCATTTAACTAAACAGCTCAACATTGTGTGCAACAGAACAGCTGTGAACCAGACAAACATTGTCTTCAATAGATGGCGAACAGTCATGTTTGTACTTTATTGTAAGCTTAGCACATTATGTCATCAAGCCGAAGTGGAAGGGTTGGGGAATGAGGGAGTTATGGCCAAATATTATAGTAATTTTAGTACCCAATTATCTTGCCACAAGCACACAGATCATGCAAGGGTATCTTCTTCTTTTTAACTGTCAAGGTGTAGGCCCAATGTACGTGTGCACACGACTTCACTGACTTGCGCATTGCTAAACAAATTGATCTCTAGAAAAGAAAAGAAAGACATGAAAATGTCCCTAATCATGCAAGCCTTCCAATATCTGGCAAATGTTAAGGAAAGCCACCTCCTCTGCCCCTTCCATTCATTTCAGGCTGTTTCATGTTAGGGTTAGGGTTAGGAATAGGGTTTGAGATAAGGTTAGGGATATGTTTAGGGTCAGCTTAGTCATCAACTTTTAAGGGTTTTTTGGTGTTATTTGACACTAAACTGACCCTAAACCTATCCCTAACCTCTCAATCTTAAACCCTATTCCTAGGCTAACCCTAACCCTCACATGAAACCGTCTAATCCACACACACAAAATTATGGTATGTTATGAGATTGACACTTAACTGAGCCTAAGCCTATCCCTAACTCTATCCCAAACCCTTTTCCTAACCCTAACCCTAACTGAAACCGTCTGAAATGAATGGAAGGGGAAGAGGAGGCCGCTTTTCTTAACATTTGCCCCAAATCCCTTGAATCCATGAAGCCTCCCAGGAGTACCCCGATCTTCAGGGGAGCAATCGTAACACCACGGAGGATTGGTAGGCCTCATCCAATAAGTATGAAAGTTGTGTAACATGGATACAATGCTGTTGTTGATGCAGTAACCCAATGGCGCACCACGCATTCTTATCAATTGCGCAACATTCTGGATGGAAAGTGTAGAGTGGCACAGAGGTAACGCGTTCGCCTCTTGTCAAGTAAACCCGAGTTCGAACCTGGGTACAGGGGATTTTTCCTCTTACTTTGCACTGGGCCATATACGGTCTGAACATGGAGTCTTTCAGATGAGACCATAAACCGAGGTCCCGTGTGCCCATGCACTTAGCACACGCTAATCCCAGTGGCAATGAAAAAGTTGTCATTTGGTCAAAATCCCCCCTCCCCCCCTTGCTCATCAGTCACACAAAAATCGCACGCAAAAAAAAGAGAAAAAAAAGGGACGCGCGCCTCTGGCTGCGACGCGCTCTCCAGGTGGGAACAACCCGAATTTCACAGAGACGCCTCTGTGACTATAAAGTATAAAGTATAAAAAAAAAGCATAAAAACACAATTTTACGCTGACAGAATGTTTCATGGCATAATTCAAATTACAAAGGCTGCCACTCATTTCAAATGAGCCTACGCACAGATAATTGATTAAGTAGATCAATGGCCGCGAGACCTCAGATTCATACAGTCTTTGTGTTGGTCAACCTATGGCGATATTTTTCACGCCAGAGGGCAGTCAATGCACTAGGGGCTTATCACGAGATTTTCTTACTTGGGCGTAGTGAGAGAGAGAGTGATGGTAGGACCACTCAGTCTCTCTCTCTCTCTTTCTTTATCCCCAACTAATAATATAGAGAGGATTAGCCCCACACGAGCGTCATGCCCTCTGGTGTGAGAAAAATCGCACTAAGTCTCTCATTCTAAAGCCATCAATGATCCGTTGGGGGCTTAACAGAAGTGATTATTAAGCATCGCTTCTAGGCAGTCAGAAAAGCAAACAGACTGAGACTAAGACAAGTGTGTCGCCGAGTGGAAGCAAAGTTCCCTCGCTGATGATCTAGACCTTGACCTTGATGGGGACTCATTCGGAATCACCATTAAGCTTCTAAAGGTCTCAGAAAAGTGTGGCTGCAAATGACCGGTTACAGATGGTCCTTATATCGGCAGACTATAACCGGTGTGACATTGACCTTGACTTTTCTTGTACTTAATATCCAGAATTACCATATAAGCCAAAGCATCTGCACACCAAATGTGAAGATTGTAAGTCCAACGATGTGAAAGATATGGCCACAAGAAGACATTTACATTTTCAAAGTCAAACTTCAAGGTCAAGGTCAGCAGGGTTATTATTTTTGCATGGAAATCTCACATGGTACCGACAAACATATTCTAAAAACTTGCAAAGAGGAAAAGGATCTTGGAGTCATCTTTGACTCTGGATTAACATTTGATAACCACATTAATACGGCTATTGGTAAAGGCAACAAAATGCTGGGCCTAATTAGAAGAAGTTTTATTGGGTTACATAATATAGTATTTTTAAAACTATATAAAAGTTTGGTCAGACCTCATCTAGAGTATGGAAATCAGGTTTGGAGTCCGTTTTTAAAAAGGCAATCGGCAGCATTAGAAAGGGTCCAAAGACGAGCAACAAAATTGATTAAAGTATGTTAGTCACCTTGATTACGAACACAGACTAAGAAAGTTGAAATTACCATCTCTGACATACAGAAGAATTCGTGGGGATCTGATAAATACATACAACATTTTTCACAGTGATAACAATACTAATAAATCTTTGTTCCAGCTAACAACTAACTCAAGAACCCGTAACAGTGATTTAAAAATACTAACCCAGTATAGCCTAACTAATATTAGAAAAAAATTATTTTCTAACAGAGTAACAAAGTTTTGGAATACTCTTCCTGCACATATTAAACGAGCACAGAATCTAATACAATTCAAAAACCTCCTTGGTGGATACACCAACATATCAAAACTACAATACGAGCATGACTAAAAGGCAGATTTGCCGAAAACAAAATACAAAAACCTCTCAGCTGTGCAAAAGTTCAAACAAAAATGACAGGACAGTTAAGGGGTATGGAAATCAGGTTTGGAGTCCGTTTTTAAAAAGGCAATCGGTAGCATTAGAAAGGGTCCAAAGACGAGCAACAAAATTGATTAAAGGCGTTAGTCACCTTGATTACGAACACAGACTAAGAAAGTTGAAATTACCATCTCTGACATACAGAATGTCCTAACTACCTGACCTGACCTGCCCTGACATGTTGCGTACCGAGATGCACCACCACACTAAATTTGAAGCGATTCCATGTAGCAGTTCTTGAGATACAGCCTTGGGGTTGAAACCCCATGATGTGCACGCACGCACGCATGCACAGACAAATTCATGATTTAGAAAACGTAAAAAAACAACAACACTGAAATACGTGCAAAACTTTGCGAGATATTAGCGATTAAGTGTTTTGGGGGTTTTAACCCCTTAATCAGCATGACCTTGACCTCGATATAAAACTAAAGCAATTAGTGGATAAGCAATATCCTCTAAGATGTGTAGACCCCCCGACCCCCCCATGCTAAAAGTGATTGAAAGACTGACTGAACGGTTTTCAAGAAACGTGTCCGTCCGAACTGACGCATGCATGCACTGACGGATGTCATAAAAACAACACTTCCTGAAGCTAGAAGCTTCGCTCGGGAACTAGTAATCAACAGAGGAAAGCAAGATATAGAAATACAGGGACAGACCTGAACAGACCCCCCCCTCCCCCCCCCCCCCACCCGAATCCACAGCACTACTTACAACAATCATGAGCGGTGCCCAGGAGGTAGATGGTTTGATCAAAATACGACTCTTGGGCCGACCTTTCTATAGTTTCTGTGTGCTTACTGTCGCCGTGTCCTTCCACCCTGTCTTCCGACCAGGAGACAGAGGCCTCGCCTTTGAACTGCACGTGCACATCTGCATACATTGTATTGTAAAAATAATTGACGCGAGACATCAACGGTGTGTGTGTGTGTGTGTGTGTGTGTGCGTGCGTGTGTGTGTGCGTGTGCGCGCGTGTGTGTGCGTGGTGTGTATGTGTGTGCGTGCATGTGTGTGTGTGTGTCTGTGTACACACGCGTGTGCTTGTATATAGGCCTATGTATGTGGCATGTGTAAGTTTGCTAATGTATCTGCCCGATTGTGTGTGTGTGTGTGTGTGTGTGTGTGTGTGTACACACGCATGTGCTTATATATAGGCCTATATTATATGTGGCCATGCGTGCGTTTGTTAATGTATCTGCCCGACATACTACGTGCATAAATGTGTGGGTGTTAATCTTAACCCTTAATTAAACACACACAAAAAACACTTATACCTGTGCACACGCTTCACACAAGCTGATACAAACACATTCATACATTTTATTTAAAGACCCACCAGAACACATGTCAAAATCACGGGTTTCACGGGTTTTCCCTCTTATAGCTGGAAATAAATCTTGTTTTAACCAAGTCTGACTCCCATATAAATGCCCCCAAATTCAAACCGAAACATCATTTTAAAGAGCAGCCTGAATTTGAAGTTGGGGACATCTCTATGTGGGTCACAGCTACCCAGAAAAAAACAAGGGACTTAATCGTGGTGCATCAGTGTATCTTTAAAGACCCAGTGACGCACCACGATTGAGTCCCTTGGGGTTTTTTCTGGGTAGCTGTGACCCACATCCAAATTTCCCCAACTTGGAATTGAAGCTGCTCTTTAAACTGATGTTTTGGTTTGAATTTGGGGCCATTTATATGGGATTCAGACTTGGTCAAAACAAGATTTCTTTCCAGTTATAAGAGGGAAAACATGTGAAACCCGTGAAACCTGTGATTTTGACACGTGATCTGGTGGATCTTTAAAGTCTGTGTTGACTCACTGCTCAAACTGGTGGGTTGGGTCAGCTCCACTGTGCAGTGACCATCGACGTTCTGACTGGCGTAGTACGTGCCCTCCACATTGCTGAAGGTAATGGTGAAAATGTTGGGCTTGTCGCTCATGCTGTTACTCTTCCCGGCAGAGAATGTAAAACTCTTATTATTACAGTTATAGTTCCATTGTTTGTTAATGAAAACACAATTTTGCCATTTACAATAGTAGTGTCACTCACGTTGTTTTACTTGTTAACTAATGAATGTGTAACTGTGGTCAACTTACACTCTTCTATATAATGTCAATACTGTTTACCCTCGTGTTGATCTTTGATCAACTGAATTTCTTGTTATAGTCTGTGCTCTTCCTCTCAGTGATGGTCCCACAGAACCAGATGAGATTCCAGCAAGGCGATCGGCTGCTGGGGGACAAACATTATTTGTCGTACATGTGTTATTCACTAATAACATGTTTTCTTTCTTTTTCGGTGTAGTCATTTATTGTAATCCCCTCTCACTCTCTCTTATTTAGATCTCTCTCTCTCTCTCTCTCTCTCTCTCTCTTGTGGAGTGATGGTATAACACACACACACACACACACACACACACACACACACACACACACTCTCTCTCTCTCTCTCTCTCTCTCTCTCTCTCTCTCTCTCTCTCTCTCATGGTATGATGGTATAATTCTCTCTCCCTCTTGTGGTATGATGGTATAACTCTCTCTCTCTCTCTCTCTCTCTCTCTCTCTCTCTCTCTCTCTCTCTCTCTTGTGGTATGATGGTATATACTCTCTCTCTCTCTCTCTCTCTCTCTCTCTCTCTCTCTCTCTCCCCCCCCCCCCCCCCCCCCCCCCCACGCTGATCAAGTTGTGTATACGTTGACGCTGTTGAATCAATACGAAGCCACACTACACTAGGCCTATGTCAAAGAGAGAGGGAGGAGAGACAGAGGTAGAGAGACGAAGGGGGG
>CM065685.1:16579128-16599128 GCA_017654935.2 Phymorhynchus buccinoides
CGGGAGGTCTTATAAGGGAGGTTTAGTGTAGTAAAGTGCGTCTGTACGTTAAGCAGTGTCAGTCTGTGTGCACTGATGAAAAATGTGTGTGCTAAACCAGAAGAGATTGATGAAATAACATTACAAAAGGAAACACCGAAAGTACAGTGTAATCTCCCTGTTAGGACTCCCTCTAGGGGAAGACAGGGTAAAAATCCCACTCTCTTTGACTCTGCTTTTTCCCTTCGCTTTCTATTATCTATCTTTCTGACTAATTGGCCCATTCTCCTGCCTTTTTTTAAAAACAAAATCTTCCAAATAATTGTTCTCTTTTCAGCTCCTCCCGGAAATCGGAATGCGTCGGCTGTACGCAGCGAGGAGACCAGTGAAAACTGAAAACCGGACACATACGTAGGCCTACCTCACCCGTTATGGCCATATGGCCTGGGAACGCAGAAGAAGAAGAAAAAAGTGGAGAGAGAAGGGGTAAGGGGGGTGGGCGGAGCAGAGCAGTACTACAAGGAGGAGATAATACGTTCCTCCAGACCGCCAGCCAGGGAAAGGGACAAAACCGCACACACACCACACACACACACACACACACACACACACACACACACACACACACACACACACACACACACACACACATATATATATATATATACGCCTGCGCGCGCGCGCACACACACATGAAACGTGTAGGCCTACTTAGAAAATAGAAATAGTTTTATAAAAAAAAATTATATTAATGTTCCTTTTAGTATTCACTGATTCAAGAACAGTGCCGATTGAACAGTCCTCTTCTTTTTTCTTTGAACAACCACCATCATCTTTTTTGTCCTTTGCCGATCTACAAAGTAGATCGCAAAGGAGTATGTTTTCGTTCCGGTTTGTTTGTTTGTTTTGTTTGTTTTTCTGTCTGTCCCAAGGATATCTCCCGAACCGCTTGTTATGGTTCTGTTGTTGTACTAAAGGGGGGACTTCTGTCAGGCAGAAAGACTGCAGGCAAAAATGTAGTCGCCCGGATGGTCGGCCTCGATGTAAGGGGGGGGGGGGGGGGGGAGAGGAGGAAGGGTGAACAAAGGATGCAAGGAGGTGGGAAGGGTAGGCCGGGTTGTGGAGAGAGGGATTGGGGAAATGGGTGTGAATTCGGAAGTTCTGTGCTTGTAACTTCCTCTAATCTGTCACTCTCTTTGACTCTGCCTTTTCCCTTTGCTTACTGTCATGTCTGTTCTACCCTTTTTCTGCCTTACCGGTCCATTTCTCCTGTCTTTTTTCACAAAACGCTTTTCAAAAACATTTCCTCCAGCCGAAGTCGGACTTGCTGGGCCTAACTATTTCTTAGTTAGGCGCATAACCGGCAGCATGACGCATCTGCGCTCATAATTGACAGGAAACTGTCTGAGTGATCGAAGAAAAAGAAGAAGACAAGGAATAACGTATCCACTTTCAGGTTTGACCTGGGTGCAGGGTGTGCAGGAGCTGACTAATAGCAGGAAGGCACCCACCTACTACAGACCACAGAGCGGCCACACCTAGGTGTCCTTCCTCGGACCGACGAAAGCTGCCCTCTGATCTGCGGGTGTGCTACAAACGTGAGGAGGCCGTCCACATAGCGTCCGAGTCTATACCACCAGTCTTGCAGGTGTCGATGCCTTTCATGGTGTCCGACGCTCCAGTGCCGCTCCTGTACAGAGAGATGGGCATACTGTCCCGCCCCAGGAGGCAGCCTGTGCTCCGCACCGGTTCGGGACATCAAGGCCATCGACAGGGTCGCTGTCATGGCACGGACATCCAGTCACATCCTGGAAGACGGCGGACCCGACTAGGACGAAGCCAGGCCCTGACCGTGTCCCCACGTCTCCGACGCCATGGCCCTCGCAAGCAGGGCACTCGCATATGGACACAAGCACTCCCCAATCGATGTGTGCCCTAATGGCCGCACATCGCACCTGGTCAGAGCCTGACACTTTGGCGTGAGGCAAAACGAGTGCGTCGCCTGACTCGAGTGAGGATGTGGTTAAAAAGCTGTGGCCTGACGGTGCACCCCATCAGATCTTCCTGATGACGCAAAAGGACGCAGTGTACGAGATTGTCCAGCATGCCAAGCCACGAGGAGTACTGGAGCTCCTTTGATCGAGGGCAGCACGACCTCGAGGTGTCTGTTCCTGAACAGTGATCGTTTGCTTGGCAGGAGCAGATACTTCACCCTTCCAACGGACATTTCTTCCGGTGACCTTCCTGATGCCTTCGCCGAGTATTTCACCAACAAAATTAAGTTAATTAGAGAAGAACTCGATAAGTCAAGCCTGTCCACCACCAGTCCTCTCTATGCTGATGAACCTTTCATCTCGTCCTCTTTTTGTGACTTTCGGACTATCTCAGAGGACGAGGTGAGACCGATCATCAAAAAGGCCAAGCCCAAAACGTGTGCTCTGGATCCCCGGACAATCCCACCCGACACCCCTTTTGGTTGAATGTGTCGATGTGCTCCTTCCTGCTCTGACTCAATCAACAGTATGCCTTGCAGTGTCTCATCTGGTAACAGATCCTTTGATTGCAGTCTGGCACTTTTCCCCATGATCTCTACAAACAAGCAATAGTAACACCACTCCTCAAAAAAACAACTCTAGATAAGCAAACAACCTAAAAAACTACCTGCCCTGTCAGCAACCTCTCTTTCATGTCAAAAATCACAGAAAAGATCGTTCTCTCCTGCAGCTCTCTCTGAATACCTGCACAGAGCAACAACCTCTTCCTCTGTCTCAGCTCAGTCTGCCTATCGCGCCCTTCCCACAGGCACTACAAACAGCTCTGCTCAACAGTCAGAACGATCGACCTCCTTGCACTCTGCTAGACTGTGGAAAACTCTCTGTTCTTACCCTATTAGATCTCGTCTGCAGCATTTGACACTATAGACCACTCCATTCTCACTGATCGTCTCTCCTATTCCTATGCCGCCATCTACTGGTCCAAGCTGCATACTGACACTGATCTCATGGAAATACCTCTATCTACCTCTGATCCTGGCTCACAACAGAACACAAACTGTGTCAACCCATAATCACCAGTCCCTGCCTTCTCTCTTGGAGTTTGGTGTCCCACAAGGGCATTATCAGTCTTGGGCCCCGCTCTTTTCACCTTCACTCTGTACTCAAAGCCTCTCACTTCTATCACTGCCCAGCATGACATCCCCAGTCAGTCCTTTGCTGACGACCAACAACTACATGCCTCTTCACCACCAGATCAGATTCAAGATACAATCAATCAGACTCAGGACTGCATCACAGACATGAAACACTGGATGACCACAAACAAACTCAAACTCAGTGATGATAAAACTGAGGCCCTCCTTGTCCGTTCCCAGCATAAACCATTGTCAGACTCCGCTCCTTCTTCTATTTTAGTCGGCAACACCAACATACAGTTCTCCTCCACAGCAAGAAACCTAGGGGTCACATTCTCCAACACTTTTTCCATGGACACACACGTCTCAAACATCTGTCGCTCTGCATACCACGAACTCAGGAAAATCAGCAGCATTCGCCACCTTCTTACCTTCGATGCTGCCAAAACGCTTGTTCTGTTCTCTGGTTCTGTCCAAGTTCGATTATTGCAACTCCCTACCTCTCTGGCCATCCCACACTATCTTCTTGACAAACTCCAAAAGGTCCAAAACTCTGCAGCCCGACTCAGTATTCAAGGCTTAAAAAACATGAACACGCCCAGCCTCTCCTACAGAACCTTCACTGGCTTCCCATTTCTGCTCGAGTCGATCACAAAATATCTACACTCTGTTTCAAATCTGTCACCGATCCCTACTTTCCTGCCTATCTCTCTGATCTTCTGCACATCTACTCTCCTACCAGACTACTCCGCTCCTCTTCAGACAAGATCGAACTTTCACTCTTCCTCGACCCAAAACAAAGACCTATGGCAACCGCACTTTCTCTTTCACCGTACCGAAAACATGGAATCAGCCTCCCATTCACCACTCGCAAGCTCAGAAACACTTCCACGCTTCAAAACAGCTCTAAAAACCCACTATTTCCGCCAGTACCACAACCTCGATTAAAATATGTCTGCTGTCTCCCTTATGTCTTTCCGTCTGTTGGTTTCTGTTTGTCTGTCCTACCCCCCCCCCCCTCTCCCCCCGCCCCTCGCTCTCTCTCTCTCATCTCCTCTTTCTCTCAGCTACTTCAGGCATCTCTCTCTCTCTGTGTGATCAAGGGTGTCAACAGTGGGTCTGTCACTCGGTCCATATCTTGTCCCTCCTCTCCACCACCCGCAATTGGCTCTTTTTCTTAACTCTTCTCCCCCCCGTTTCTCCCCCCTGCCCCTGCCACCACTTTTCTACTTTCGTCTCTCCACATCTTTGTCTCTCCGTTTCTCAATCTGTCTTACTGCTCTAAAATCTCACTCTCTATCCCCCGTCTCTATCCCCCCAATACCTTTTTTTACGCTCCCGGTCCTGCTTTTCTGACCTTCCATTTTGTTCCATTTTTCTCTTCTTTCTGCTGTCTGCTCTCTGCCGCGACTCACACAAACGGTCAAGACAGCACAATGGCTGAGTGATGAAAAAATGTGAGCGCGTTGCGTGTGTTGTTAAATGGCCGGCGCATGTGTGCGTGTGTGCGTGTGCGTGTGTGTGTGTGTGGGTGTTGTGCTTGTGTGTGTGTGCTTGCGTGCGTGTGTGTGTGCGTGCGTGCGTGTGACGTGATGTGTGTGTGCTGTGTGTGTGTGTGTGTGTGTGTGTGTGTGTGTGTGTATTGTGTGTGTGAAATGATGGGCTGGGATATGGGTGTATTTTAATGTTGTGAACATTTTATGTACTTGTGTATTTTTATTTATTTATCCATTTTGTGTCTTCGACTGTTGTTAGTCAATGATTTTAACATTAATAGTATGTTATTAAAATGCTATTTTATTAGGTATTCGTGTGTGGTGTCACTTCATGTGTTTTTTTCCCCTACACATGTGGGTCGTGTGTGTTTGTCGTGTGTGTGCCGGGTGTGTGTGCTGGTGTGCGTGTGTTGCGGTTTCCCCTGATGGCGCGCTGTCGGTGTGTGTGTGTGTGTGCACTGTGTGTGTGTGTGTGTTTTTTTTTTGTGTGTGTGTGTGTGTGGAGGTGTGTGTGTGTAACCTAACCACAACAAGCCTCTCCGATGCAGCTCAAAGGGTCCTGAAGCCGAACGCACACTCACAAGACTACAAAACGCGTCTATGAATAGGCCTACCTGTCTAGTCATCTAGTGTCTTGAATCAGAAAAGCTCACAATATTATTTACGATTATTTCAGTCTCAACATTTTGCACAAGCGAAATAACTAAGCCACATTATTTGGTGGAATCGTGCGCACAGAAACATGAAATTATGAATGGCTGGCTGGCATAAAGCCCAACTAGCCACAGACCTAAAAATAGATTGTAGCAGACGATTATTATGCGTTCCAACGTTTGCGGTCCACAGTTTCGAAAAAAGACAAATTTACTTTGTCGCTCCTTTTTTTTTCTTCTGTTCCTGTCCAAAATGTAATTAATTAATTAAATGAACATGGCTCTTGGAATATACTTGTGAAAATATAGTTACCTTTTTGTGTGTTTGTTTTTATTGAACTGATACAAAGTAATACTTTGCTGGCAATAACTCTGTGTGTGTCAGTGTGAATGTGTGTGTGTGTGTGTGTGTGTGTGTGTGTGTGTGTGTGTGTGTGCGTGCGTGTGCGTGTGTGTGTGTGTGTAGTATGCGAGTGCACATTGCATTTGTGCTTATGCTCGTATGTGTGTGTGTGGTGTGTGTGTGTGTGTGCGCACGCGCGCACGCACGTGTGTGTGTGCATGAGTGTGCGTGTGCGTGTGTGTGTGTATGTGAGAGAGAGAGAGAGAGAGAGAGAGAGAGAGAGAGAGAGAGAAAGAGGACGCGTGCGAATGTGTGTATGAAAGAAAGAGAGAGGGGGTGGGGTAGAGAATGTTAATACTCAGGGTGAAATGGGTTGGAGAGACAAATGTGTGAGTCTGTCTGTCCGAGTGTCAGTGTGTCTGTGAGTGCGTGAACGTGCATGTCACGTGCGTTTGTGTATGTGTGACTGTGTCTATCTGTTGCTTTGTTAATTACTTCTCTTTTTGTTTTAGTTCAACAGTACAGTGGAACCTCCATTATAAGACCTTCAAAAATAATCCAAAATGAGGTCTTATAAGGGAGGGGTCTAATAAGGGAGGTAATTTTAATACTTACAAAGAAGCGGCAATGTCTCAGAGAAGTAGGTCTTATATGGGAGGGAGTCTTTTAACGGGAGGTCTTATAAGGGAGGTTTAGTGTAGTAAAGTGCGTCTGTACGTTAAGCAGTGTCAGTCTGTGTGCACTGATGAAAAATGTGTGTGCTAAACCAGAAGAGGCTGGTCATTGATGAAATAACATTACAAAAGGAAACACCGAAAGTACAGTGTAATCTCCCTGTTAGGACTCCCTCTAGGGAAAGACAGGGTAAAAATCCCACTCTCTTTGACTCTGCTTTTTCCCTTTTGCTTTCTGTCATCTACTATCTTTCTGACTTATTTGGCCCATTCTCCTGCCTTTTTTTCAAAAAAAAATCTTCCAAATAATTTGTTCTCTTTTGAGCTCCTCCCGGAAATCGGAATGCGTCGGCTGTACGCAGCGAGGAGACCAGTGAAAACTGAAAACCGGACACATACGTACCTACCTCACCCGTTATGGCCATATGGCCTGGGAACGCAGAAGAAGAAGAAAAAAGTGGAGAGAGAAGGGGTAAGGGGGGTGGGCGGAGCAGAGCAGTACTACAAGGAGGAGATAATACGTTCCTCCAGACCGCCAGCCAGGGAAAGGGACAAAACCGCACACGCACGCACACACACACACACACACACACACACACACACACACACACACACACACACACACACACACACATATCATATATATATATATACGCCTGCGCGTACGCGCACACACACATGAAACGTGTAGGCCTACTTAGAAAATAGAAATAGTTTTATAAAAAAAAATTATATTAATGTTCCTTTTAGTATTCACTGATTCAAGAACAGTGCCGATTGAACAGTCCTCTTCTTTTTTCTTTGAACAACCACCATCATCTTTTTTGTCCTTTGCCGATCTACAAAGTAGATCGCAAAGGAGTATGTTTTCGTTCCGGTTTGTATGTTTGTTTGTGTTTGTTTTTCTGTCTGTCCCAAGGATATCTCCCGAACCGCTTGTTATGGTTCTGTTGTTGTACTAAAGGGGACTTCTGTCAGGCAGAAAGACTGCAGGCAAAAATGTAGTCGCCCGGATGGTCGGCCTCGATGTAAGGGGGGGTGGGGGAGAGGAGGAAGGGTGAACAAAGGATGCAAGGAGGTGGGAAGGGTAGGCCGGGTTGTGGAGAGAGGGATTGGGGAAATGGGTGTGAATTCGGGAAGTTCTGTGCTTGCAACTTCCTCTAATATGTCACTCTCTTTGACTCTGCCTTTTCCCTTTGCTTACTGTCATGTACTGTCTACCTTTTTCTGCCTTACCGGTCCATTCTCCTGTCTTTTTTTCACAAAACGCTTTCAAAAACATTTCCTCCAGCCGAAGTCGGACTTGCTGGGCCTAACTGTTTCTTAGTTAGGCGCATACCGGCAGCATGACGCATCTGCGCTCATAATTGACAGGAAACTGTCTGAGTGATCGAAGAAAAAGAAGAAGACAAGGAATAGTATCCACTTTCAGGTTTGACCTGGTGCAGGGTGTGCAGGAGCCCACCTACTACAGGAGCGGCCACACCATCGACTGGGTGCTGTACCGTGAGGCTGACCACATCGTCCGGTCTTGCTCCGTCAGCCACATGGTGTCCTCGGACCACGCTGCTGTCCTCTGCAGTCTGCGGGTGTCCCGCCCCAGGAGGCAGCCTGTGCTCCGCACCGTCCGGGACATCAAGGCCATCGACAGGGTCGCCTTCATGGCCGACATCCAGTCCATCCTGGAAGACGGCGGACCCGACATCAGCGCCCAGCAGCTGGACGACGGCCTGAGGGGACTGCTGGACAAGCACGCCCCTGCCACGGAGCGACGTGTGCCCTCTGGCCGCACATCGCCCTGGTATTCGGCCGTCAGTGACACTTTGCGTGAGGCAAAACGAGTGCGTCGCCGTGCTGAGAGGATGTGGTTAAAAACTGGCCTGACAGTGCACCATCAGATCTTCCTGATGGCAAAGGACGCAGTGACCGAGATTGTCCAGCATGCCAAGGAGGAGTACTGGAGCTCTTTGATCGAGGGCAGCACGACCTCGAGGTCTCTGTTCCTGAACAGTGATCGTTTGCTTGGCAGGAGCAGAGACTTCACCCTTCCAACGGACATTTCTTCCAGTGACCTTCCTGATGCCTTCGCCGAGTATTTCACCAACAAAATTAAGTTAATTAGAGAAGAACTCGATAAGTCAAGCCTGTCCACCACCAGTCCTCTCTATGCTGATGAACCTTTCATCTCGTCCTCTTTTTGTGACTTTCGGACTATCTCAGAGGACGAGGTGAGAGTGATCATCAAAAAGGCCAAGCCCAAAACGTGTGCTCTGGACCCCATCCCCACACCCCTTTTGGTTGAATGTGTCGATGTGCTCCTTCCTGCTCTGACCTCCATCATCAACAGATCCTTGCAGTCTGGCACTTTCCCAGATCTCTACAAACAAGCAATAGTAACACCACTCCTCAAAAAAACAACTCTAGAAGCAAACAACCTAAAAAACTACCGCCCTGTCAGCAACCTCTCTTTCATGTCAAAAATCACAGAAAAGATCGTTCTCCTGCAGCTCTCTGAATACCTGCACAGCAACAACCTCTTCCCTGTCTCTCAGTCTGCCTATCGCCCTTCCCACAGCACTGAAACAGCTCTGCTCAAAGTCATGAACGACCTCCTTCACTCTGCTGACTCTGGAAAACTCTCTGTTCTTACCCTATTAGATCTCTCTGCAGCATTTGACACTATAGACCACTCCATTCTCACTGATCGTCTCTCCTATTCCTATGGCATCTCTGGTACTGCACTGACGTGGATCTCATCCTATCTCTCCAACAGAACACAAACTGTGTCAACCCATAACCGCCAGTCCCCGCCTTCTCTCTTGGAGTTTGGTGTCCCACAAGGGTCAGTCTTGGGCCCCGCTCTTTTCACTCTGTACTCAAAGCCTCTCACTTCTATCACTGCCCAGCATGACATCCCCAGTCAGTCCTTTGCTGACGACCAACAACTACATGCCTCTTCACCACCAGATCAGATTCAAGATACAATCAATCAGACTCAGGACTGCATCACAGACATCAAACACTGGATGACCACAAACAAACTCAAACTCAATGATGATAAAACTGAGGCCCTCCTTGTCCGTTCCCAGCATAAACCATTGTCAGACTCCGCTCCTTCTTCTATTTTAGTCGGCAACACCAACATACAGTTCTCCTCCACAGCAAGAAACCTAGGGGTCACATTCTCCAACACTCTTTCCATGGACACACACGTCTCAAACATCTGTCGCTCTGCATACCACGAACTCAGGAAAATCAGCAGCATTCGCCACCTTCTTACCTTCGATGCAGCCAAAACGCTTGTCTGTTCTCTGGTTCTGTCCAAGTTCGATTATTGCAACTCCCTCCTCTCTGGCATCCCACACTATCTTCTTGACAAACTCCAAAAGGTCCAAAACTCTGCAGCCCGACTAGTATTCAAGGTTAAAAAACATGAACACGCCCAGCCTCTCCTACAGAACCTTCACTGGCTTCCCATTTCTGCTCGAGTCGATCACAAAATATCTACACTCTGTTTCAAATCTGTCACCGATCCCTACTTTCCTGCCTATCTCTCTGATCTTCTGCACATCTACTCTCCTACCAGACTACTCCGCTCCTCTTCAGACAATCGAACTTTCACTCTTCCTCGACCCAAAACAAAGACCTATGGCAACCGCACTTTCTCTTTCACCGCACCGAAAACATGGAATCAGCTCCCATTCACCACTCGCAACTCAGAAACACTTCCACGCTTCAAAACCGCTCTAAAAACCCACTATTTCCGCCAGTCCCACAACCTCGATTAAAATATGTCTGCTGTCTCCCTTATGTCTTTCCGTCTGTTGGTCTGTTTGTCTGTCCCTCCCCCCCCCCCTCTCTCTCTCTCTCTCTCTCTCTCTCTCTCTCTCTCTCTCTCTGTGTCAACGTGTCTGTCACTCTGTATGCCTGTCCATCTGTCCCCCCTCTCCACCCCCCTTGCTCTTTTTCTTAACTTCTCCCCCCCCCCCCTCCCCACTTTGTCTACTCGTCTCTCACTCTTTGTCTCTCCGTTTTCTATCTGTCTTACTCTCTGCTCCTCTCTATCCCCGTCTCTATCCCCAACTCCTTCCTTCTTTTACGCTCCCTCTTCTGCTTTTCTGCATTACCTTCCATTTTGTCCATTTTCTTCTTTCTGCTTCTGCTCTCTGCCGCTACGGTCAGTGATGCACAATGGATGAGTGCATGTGAGCGCGTGCGTGTGTGTACATGCGCGCATGTGTGCGTGTGTGCGTGCGTGTGTGTGTGTGTGTGTGTTGTGTGTGTGTGTGTGCGTGCGTGCGTGCGTGTGTGCGTGCGTGCGTGTGCGTGTGTGTGTGTGTGTGTGTGTGTGTGTGTGTGTGTGTGTGTGTGTGTGTGTGTGTGTGTGTGTGTAAGGATGGGCTGGATGGGTGTATTTTAATGTTGTGAACATTTTATGTACTTGTGTATTTTTATTTATTTATCCATTTTGTCTCACTGTTTTAAAATGATTTTACATTATAAGTGTTTTAAAATGCTATTTTATTAGTATGTGTGTGAGTGTCATTCATTTAATGTTTTTCCACTAATCGTGTGTGTCTGTGTGTGTGTTGTGTGTGTGTGTGCGTGTGTGTGTGTGTGTGTGTGTGTGTCGGTGTGTGTGTGTGTGTGTGTGTGTGGTGTGTGTGTGTGTGTGTGTGTGTGTGTGTGTGTGTGTGTGTGTGTGTGTGTGTGTGTGTGTGTGTGTGTGTGTGTGTGTGTGTGTGTGTGTGAATGTTTATTAATATTGAATATAATGTGCCTTTTTGTGACTATTGTATGTACAAATGATAGTAAGTTGTTATTTTATGATGCATGCAACTGTATTTCAGTCCTATAATATATCTCTGTCTCTGTTTGTGTGTCTCTCTCTTCTCTCTTTCTCTGTCTGTCCCTCTGTCTGACTCTCTGTGTCTCCGTCTCTGTCTTTCTCTGTCTGTCTGTCTGTGTGTCTGTCTCTTTCTCTTTCTCTCTCTCGTTCTCTTTCTCTCTCTATCGTTATAAGTGTGAGTGTGATTTGTTAATAGTGTGGCCTGGGCGTCTTTAAGTGTCCATCAGTGTGAGTGTTTCAAGTTGGTTGCGAAAGTGTACTGTAGATTATGTCATTCATTATTTGGGCGTGATTGAGAAATTGACTGAGGGATCAGGGAAGGGGGGTGTTGGTCAATGTTTGATATATATTTTTTGTTCATTGTGTTTACTATTCATTTTTAGTGATTTCTGTAAAGCGCTTAGAGCTTAAAGATTAGGCGCTATAAAAGTTGTCTTAATAAATAAAAAAATATAATAACAATAATCTACAAATACCAATAACATGAACATATACAATAGGCCAATCTAAAACGTGATAATTATTCAGTTTGTATGCTGCAAATGTCAGTGTTAGTTTAACCCGCCTAAGTTAGGGTTAGGGTTAGCTTAATCCTAATTTAGGGTTATCATAACCTTATTTTTGTGTCCGTGATCATTTGTTGGAGTTACTATACTCCTAGCTTGGGGCTGGAAAGTGCTAATTAACCCTAAATTAGTGTTTGTTTAACCCTAAGTTAGGTTAGCGTAACCCTAACCTAGGGTTAGTTTAACTTGAAATTAGGCTCAGTGTAACCCTTAGATATGGTTAGTAAGGGCTACCTAACACTTTATCTGGTTAAACGTGACCCTGGCTTACACTGATTTGTGGATATTTAGTAATCCTAAGTTAGGGTTAGCTTGACCCTAACCCTAAGTTAGGGTTAGCTTAACCCTAATTTAGGATTGTTATAAATTTATTTTCGTGACAGTGACCATTTGTTAGAGTTAATGTACTCCTAGTTTGGGCTTAATAAGGACTAATTAACACTAAATTAGTGTTATCTTAACCCGCCTAAGTTAGCGTAACCCTAAGTTAGGGTTAGCGTAACCCTAAGTTAGGGTTAGCGTAACCCTAAGTTAGGGTTAGCGTAACCCTGGAATTAGAGTTAGTTGCCTAACACTTTGTTGCGTTAAACGTGACCCTTGCTTACACTGATTTCTGGATATTTCCCCTAAGTTAGGGTTAGTTAACCCTAAGCCTAACTTAGGGTTATCTAAGCCCTAAATTAGGGTTATTGTATCCTTACGTTATGGTTAGTAAGGGCTATTTAAACCTAGATTGGAGTTAATATACTCCGACCTTGGGGTTGGTAAGGGCTAATTAACCCTAAACTAGGGTTAGTTTCACCCTAAACTAGGGTTAGTTTCACCCTAAATAAGGGTTAGGTTTAGCTTAACCGGAATTGAGGGTTATTGTAGTCCTTAGTTAGGGTTAGTAAGGGCAAAGCAGACCCTTTGCGCGGCTTAATGTGACCTTTGCATACATGTATTTATGGCTATGTAACCCGGTTAGTGTTACCGCAACCCTAACCGTAACCTTAAGTTAGGGTTAGCTTAAACCGAAACCCGGGTTAGTGTAATCCTTACTTAGGGTTAGTAAGGGCTATCTGACTCTTTGCTTCGCTTTATGTGACCCTTGCTTACGCTTTTTTATGGATATGGTTAGCTTAATCCTAATTTAAGTTTATTATAACCTTATTTTAGTGTCCGTGATCATTTGTTGAAGTTAATGTACTCCTAGCTTGGGGCTGGAAAGTGCTAATTAACCCTAAATTAGTGTTCGTTTAACCTTATGTTAGGGTTAGCCTAACCCTAACCCTAACTCTAAGCCTTACCCTAACCCTAGGGTTATTAAAACAGTATTTTAGTGTCCGTGATCATTTGTTGGAGTTAATGTACTCCTAGCTTGGGGCTGGAAAGTGCTAATTAACCCTAAATTAGTGTTAGTTTAACCCTAAGTTAAGGTTAGCGTAACCCTAACTTAAGGGTAAGCGTAACCCTAACATAGGGTTAGCTTAACCTGAAATTAGGTTCAGTGTAACCCTTAGATTGGTTGGGTTAGTAAGCACTGCCTAACCCTAAGTTAGGGTTAGCTGAACCCTAATTTAGGATTGTTATAAATTTATTTTCGTGTCAGTGGCCATTTGTTAGAGTTAATGTATTCCTAGTTTGGGGTTAATAAGGACTAATTAACACTAAATTAGTGTTTTCTTTACCCGCCTAAGTTAGGGTTAACATAAAATAGGGTTAGCGTAACCCGAAATTAGGGCTACTGTAGCCATTAGTTAGGATTAGTAAGGGCTACCTAACACTTATCTAATAAGGACTAATTAACACTAAATTAGTGTTAGTTTAGCCCTAAGTTAGGGTTAGCGTAACCCTAAGTTAAGGTTAGCAAAACCCTAAATTAGGGTTAGCGTAACCCTAAGTTCGGGTTAGCGTAACCCTGGAATTAGACTTAGGTTGCCTAGTAAGCGCTGCCTAACACTTTGTTGCGTTAAACGTGACCCTTGCTTACACTGATTAAAACCCTAACCCTAACTTAGGGTTAGCTAAGCCCTAAATTAGTGTTATTGTATCCTTAAGTTATGGTTAGTAAGGTCTATTTAACCCTAGATTGGAGTTACTATACTCCTAGCTTGGGGCTGGAAAGTGCTAATTAGCCCTAAATTAGTGTTTGTTTAACCCTAAGTTAGGGTTAGCGTAACCCTAACCCTAACCCTAGGGTTATTAAAACCTTATTTTAGTGTCCGTGATAATTTGTTGGAGTTAATGTACTCCTAGCTTGGGGCTGGAAAGTGGTAATTAACCCACAATTAGTGTTTATTTAACCCTAAGTTAAGGTTAAGCGTAACCCTAAATTAGGCTCAGTGTAGCCCTTAAATAGGGTTAGTAAGGGCTACCTAACGCTTTGTTTGGTTAAACGTGACCCTGGCTTACACTGATTTGTGGATATTTAATCCTAAGTTAGGGTTAGCTTAACCCTGGAATTAGAGGTAGTTGGGTTAGTAAGCGCTGCCTAACACTTTGTTGTGTTAAATGTGACCCTTGTTTACACTGATTTCTGGATATTTCCCCTAAGTTAGGGTTAGTTAACGCTAACCCTAAACGCTAACCCTAATTAGCTAACCCCTAAATTAGGGTTATTGTATCCTTAAGTTATGGTTAGTAAGGGCTATTTAACCCTATATTGGAGTTAATATACTCCTAGCTTGGAGCTGGAAAGTGCGAATTAACCCTAAATTAGTGTTTGTTTAACCCTAAGTTATGGTTACGTAACCCTAACCCTAACCCTAGGGTTATTAAAATCTTATTTTTGTGTCCGTGATAATTTGTTGGAGTTAATGTTTGTGGATATTTAATCCTAAGTTATGGTTAGCTTAACCCTAACCCTAACCCTAAGTTAGGGTTAGCGTAACCCTGGAATTAGAGGTAGTTGGGTTAGTAAGCACTGCCTAACACTTTGTTGTGTTAAACGTGACCCTTGCTTACACTGATTTCTGGATATTTCCCCTAAGTTAGGGTTAGTTAACGCTAACCCTAAACGCTAACCCTAATTAGCTAACCCCTAAATTAGGGTTATTGTATCCTTAAGTTATGGTTAGTAAGGGCTATTTAACCCTAGATTGGAGTTAATGTACTCCTAGCTTGGGGCTGGAAAGTGGTAATTAACCCTAAATTAGTGTTTGTTTAACCCTAAGATAAGGTTAAGTGTATCCCTAACTTAGGGTTAGCTTAACCTGAAATTAGGCTCAGTGTAGCCCTTAGATAGGGTTAGTAAGGGCTACCTAACGCTTTGATTGGTTAAACGTGACCCTGGCTTACACTGATTTGTGGATATTTAATCCTAAGTTAGGGTTAGCTTAACCCTAACCCTAACCCTAAGTTAGGGTTAGCGTAACCCTGGAATTAGAGGTAGTTGGGTTAGTAAGCACTGCCTAACACTTTGTTGTGTTAAACGTGACCCTTGCTTACACTGATTTCTGGATATTTCCCCTAAGTTAGGGTTAGTTAACGCTAACCCTAAACGTAACCCTAACCCTAACTTAGGGTTAGCTTAGCCTGAAAGTAGGCTCAGTGTAGCCCTTAGATAGGGTTAGTAAGGGCTACCTAACGCTTTGTTTGTTTAAACGTGACCCTGGCTTACACTGATTTGTGGATATTTAATCCTAAGTTAGGGTTAGCTTAACCCTAACCCTAAGTTAGGGTTAGCGTAACCCTGGAATTAGAGGTAGTTGGGTTAGTAAGCGCTGCCTAACACTTTGTTGTGTTAAACGTGACCCTTGTTTACACTGACTTCTGGATATTTCCCCTAAGATAGGGTTAGTTAACGCTAACCCCAAACGCTAACCCTAACCCTAACTTAGGGTTAGCTAAACCCTAAATTAGGGTTATTGTATCCTTAAGTTATGGTTAGTAAGGGCTATTTAACCCTAGATTGGAGCTAATATACTCCTAGCTTGGGGCTGGAAAGTGCTAATTGACCCTAAATTAGTGTCTGTTTAACCCTAAGTTAGGGTTAGCGTAACCCTAACCCTAACCCTAGGGTTATTAAAAACTTATTTTAGTGTCCGTGATAATTTGTTGGAGTTATTGTAGTCCTAGCTTGGTGCTGGAAAGTGGTAATTAACCCAAAATTAGTGTTTATTTCACACTAAGTTAAGGTTAAGCGTAACCCTAACTTAGGGTTAGCTTAACCTGAAATTAGGCTCAGTGTAGCCCTTAGATAGGGTTAGTAAGGGCTACCTAACGCTTTGTTTGGTTAAACGTGACCCTGGCTTACACTGATTTGTGGATATTTAATCCTAAGTTAGGGTTAGCTTAACCCTAACCCTAACCCTAAGTTAGGGTTAGCGTAACCCTGGAATTAGAGGTAGTTGGGTTAGTAAGCGGTGCCTAACACTTTGTTGTGTTAAACGTGACCCTTGCTTACACTGATTTCTGGATATTTCCCCTAAGTTAGGGTTAGTTAACGCTAACCCTAAACGTAACCCTAACTTAGGGTTAGCTTAACCTGAAATTAGGCTCAGTGTAGCCCTTAGATAGGGTTAGTAAGGGCTACCTAACGCTTTGTTTGGCTAAACGTGACCCTGGCTTACACTGATTTGTGGATATTTAATCCTAAGTTAGGGTTAGCTTAACCCTAACCCTAACCCTAAGTTAGGGTTAGCGTAACCCTGGAATTAGAGGTAGTTGGGTTAGTAAGCACTGCCTAACACTTTGTTGTGTTAAACGTGACCCTTGCTTACACTGATTTCTGGATATTTCCCCTAAGTTAGGGTTCGTTAACGCTATCACTAAACGTAACCCTAACCCTAACTTAGGGTTAGCTTAACCTGAAATTATGCTCAGTGTAGCCCTTAAATAGGGTTAGTAAGGGCTACCTAACGCTTTGTTTGGTTAAACGTGACCCTGGCTTACACTGATTTGTGGATATTTAATCCTAAGTTAGGGTTAGATTTACCCTAACCCTAACCCTAACGTAACCCTGGAAGTAGAGGTAGTTGGGTTAGTAAGCGGTGCCTAACACTTTGTTGTGTTAAACGTGACCCTTGCTTACACTGATTTCTGGATATTTCCCCTAAGTTAGGGTTAGTTAACGCTAACCCTAATCGTAACCCTAACCCTAACTTAGGGTTAGCTTAACCTGAAATTAGGCTCAGTGTAGCCCTTAAATAGGGTTAGTAAGGGCTACCTAACGCTTTGTTTGGTTAAACGTGACCCTGGCTTACACTGATTTGTGGATATTTAATCCTAAGTTAGGGTTAGATTTAACCCTAACCCTAACCCTAACGTAACCCTGGAAGTAGAGGTAGTTGGGTTAGTAAGCGGTGCCTAACACTTTGTTGTGTTAAACGTGACCCTTGCTTACACTGATTTCTGGATATTTCCCCTAAGTTAGGGTTAGTTAACGCTAACCCTAAACGTAACCCTAACCCTAACTTAGGGTTAGCTGAACCTGAAATTATGCTCAGTGTAGCCCTTAGATAGGGTTAGTAAGGGCTACCTAACGCTTTGTTTGGTTAAACGTGACCCTGGCTTACACTGATTTGTGGATATTTAATCCTAAGTTAGTGTTAGCTTAACCCTAACCCTAACCCTAAGTTAGGAGCGTAACCCTGGAATTAGAGGTAGTTGGGTTAGTAAGCGCTGCCTAACACTTTGTTGTGTTAAACGTGACCCTTGCTTACACTGACTTCTGGATATTTCCCCTAAGTTAGGGTTAGTTAACGCGAACTCCAAGCGCTGCCTAACACTTGGGGCTGGAAAGTGGTAATTAACCCAAAATTAGTGTTTATTTCACCCTAAGTTAAATTTAAGCATAACCCTAACTTAGGGTTAGCTTAACCTGAAATTAGGCTCAGTGTAGCCCTTAGATAGGGTTAGCAAGGGCTACCTAACGCTTTGTTTGGTTAAACGGGACCCTGGCTTACACTGATTTGTGGATATTTAATCCTAAGTTAGGGTTAGCTTAACCATAACTCTAACCCTAACCCTAAGTTAGGGTTAGCATAGCCCTGGAATTAGAGGTAGTTGGGTTGGTAAGCGGTGCCTAACACTTTGTTGTGTTAAACGTGACCCTTGCTTACACTGATTTATGGATATTTCCCCTAAGTTAGGGTTAGTTAACGCTAACCCCAAGCGCTGCCTAACACTTTGTTGTGTTAAACGTGACCCTTGCTTACACTGATTTCTGGATATTTCCCCTAAGTTAGGGTTAGTTAACGCTAACCCTAAACGCTAGCCCTAACTTAGGGTTAGCTTAACCTGAAATTAGGCTCAGTGTAGCCCTTATATAGGGTTAGTAAGGGCTACCTAACGCTTTGTTTGGTTAAACGTGACCCTGGCTTACACTGATTTGTGGATATTTAATCCTAAGTTAGGGTTAGCTTAACCCTAACCCTAACCCTAAGTTAAGGTTAGCGTAACCCTGGAATTAGAGGTAGTTGGGTTAGTAAACGCTGCCTATCACTTTGTTGGAGTTATTGTAGTCCTAGCTTGGGGCTGGAAAGTGGTAATTAACCCCAAATTAGTGTTTATTTCACCCTAAGTTAAGGTTAAGCATAGCCCTAACTTAGGGTTAGCTTAACCTGAAATTAGGCTCAGTGTAGCCCTTAGATAGGGTTAGTAAGGGCTACCTAACGCTTTGCTGGGATAAACGTGACCCTGGCTTACACTGATTTGTGGATATTTAATCCTAAGTTAGGGTTAGCTTAACCCTAACCCTAACCCTAAGTTAGGGTTAGCGTAACCCTGGAATTAGAGGTAGTTGGGTTAGTAAGCGCTGCCTAACACTTTGTTGTGTTAAACGTGACCCTTGCTTACACTGATTTCTGGATATTTCCCCTAAGTTAGGGTTTGTTAACGCTAACCCTAACCCTAACTTAGGGTTAGCTTAACCTGAATTTATGCTCAGCGTAGCCCTTAGATAGGGTTAGTAAGGGCTACCTAACGCTTTGTTTGTTTAAACGTGACCCTGGCTTACACTGCTTTGTGGATATTTAATCCTAAGTTAGGGTTAGCTTAACCCTAACCCTAACCCCATTCTCTCTCTATCTCTCAGATGTGGCTAATAATATCACGTGTGTTTGTGTGTGTGTGTGTGTGTGTGTGTGTGTGTGTGTGCGCGTGTGCGTGTGTGTGTGTGTGTGTGTGTGTGTGTGTGTGTGTGTGTGTGTGTGTGTGTGTGTGTGTGTGTCAATGTGTGTGTGCGTGTGCGCGTGCATGCATGACTGACTGGTATACCAAAGAAGTTGATAAGCACTTACTATTAAATGTAGGCTTTATATCTTAGTTGGGTCATTTTCCTTTAAAGTCATCAGTATCTGTTCACGGGGTTGTCACTTATGCTAATAATTGACAGATTGGCGACTTGAATAATTAAACAATGATTCCTGTGTGACGAAAAGAAGAACATTCCATGTGTTCAGTATTGCTGAGATTCATTGCAGTTCTAAAAACATAACTTCCTTGGCGAAGATTCTTCTTCTGCGTTCCCAGCTCATATGGCCATAATGGGTGAGGTATGTGTCCGGTTTTCAGTTTTCATTGATCTCCCTGCTGCGTACAGTCGACACATTCCAATTTCGGAGGGGAGCTCAAAAAATAAACATTATTTGGAAGATTTTTTGGAAAAAAGGCAGGAGAATGGGCCATTAAGTCAGAAAGATAGTAGATGATAGAAAGCAAAAGGAAAAGGCAGGAGAATGGGCCATTAAGTCAGAAAGATAGTAGATGATAGAAAGCAAAAGGAAAAGGCAGGAGAATGGGCCATTAAGTCAGAAAGATAGTAGATGATAGAAAGCAAAAGGAAAAGGCAGGAGGAGAATGGGCCATTAAGTCAGAAAGATAGTAGATGATAGAAAGCAAAAGGAAAAGGCAGGAGAATGGGCCATTAAGTCAGAAAGATAGTAGATGATAGAAAGCAAAAGGAAAAGGCAGGAGAATGGGCCATTAAGTCAGAAAGATAGTAGATGATAGAAAGCAAAAGGAAAAGGCAGGAGAATGGGCCAATAAGTCAGAAAGATAATAGATGATAGAAAGCAAAATGAAAAGGCAGGAGAATGGGCCATTAAGTCAGAAAGATAGTAGATGATAGAAAGCAAAAGGAAAAGGCAGGAGAATGGGCCATTAAGTCAGAAAGATAGTAGATGATAGAAAGCAAAAGGAAAAGGCAGGAGAATGGGCCATTAAGTCAGAAAGATAGTAGATGATAGAAAGCAAAAGGAAAAGGCAGGAGAATGGGCCAATTAAGTCAGAAAGATAGTAGATGATAGAAAGCAAAAGGAAAAGGCAGGAGAATGGGCCATTAAGTCAGAAAGATAGTAGATGATAGAAAGCAAAAGGAAAAGGCAG
>CM065685.1:16601628-16734853 GCA_017654935.2 Phymorhynchus buccinoides
CCACACACACACACACACACACACACACACACACACACACACACACACACACACACACACACACACACACACACACACACACACAAATTTGAATAACAAAAATACGGAAACACAATTTACAACAGCAACAATAACAATTTGTCTAAAATCACAATTAACGTAATGCAAAACAAAAAGACAGTAAACTAAAAAATCCATTCAACAACAACAACAACAACAACAACGTCAGTAACAATAATTTCACAAAGCTTCAATGTCTTCAATATTTTTTTCTATTTTTCTTTTCCCCCTTAATGTAAAACCAAACAAGAACTTTCGTGGACTGAAGACAAGTTATTCAACTTGAACACAGAAACGAGGATTCGAACTCACGCTCTCCAGCAATAACTTCATGCAGACCCGCAGCCTCATCTCCCCCCACAGTCGACCCCTGGGGTGGGCGTGGGGATATTCCTGAAGAAGAACCCTCTCCTGGCACATCCTGAGGACCTTCATGAGAAGTTCCCCTCTCATCCAGCACGGCCGCGGGAGCTGTCGGCACTGCTCGGTTCTGTTCTCCAGAAGGTGGGTGAACTATACGGTACCCTGACTCTGCGGAAGGGTTCGCTGGCGTGGCGTCGTAGAGGAAAGGAAGTCCCGTGCCGATGATGAGAGGAAGAGTGAGCTTCATTTTGGAGGCGCAGGCTGGGTACACTACCAACTGAAACAATGGTTTTACTGAGAATACTCGTAATCAGTTGAAGCATTGTTTCTATTGGGTGAAGACGGGGTAAAAAGCCCATTGGCGGGTAAGAAGCCCATGCCAATTATCTCATGAAATAAAGAACATTTCAGTCAAATTTGCCCATGAGACGAATGCTAAACATTAACACTCGTCTCGTGGGCGAAATGTGACTGAAATTGTCTTTATTTCATGAGATAATTGGCATGGGCTTCTTACCCGCCCATGGGCTTTTTACCCCGTCTTCCCCTAGTCATGCTCGGCTGAAACATTCTTTGTCGGCGATTCTTTTAGGACAAAATAGCGTATGGCTATTTTACATTGAAAATATGTTTAACGTCCTCCGGTCTGGAACACACACATATGGGACATTAGTAGATATAAAGATGGTGGGAACGATCCTGGAGTCAATGCCCGGAGGCAGTGCAATACCAGTAAAGTCCCGAATTTTTACTTTTTTTTTTAATGAAAGTTCGTTTAACGTCCTCCGGCCTGGAACAGGCACATACAGGATAGTAATAACAACAAAGATGGTGGGACGATCCTTGATGTACTGCAATACCTGGAAGGTCCCCAAGATTTTTTTTATTAATCAAGATAAGATTAGCAATGAAGGCTAATTGGAATTGATATATATTATAGGTCCTAAGCGTACCTAAGTGGTGACTGAGTATAAAAAGATAAAAAAATTTTTTTTAAACATTCGTAGGCCTATATTGAAATTTTTAATCAACTTGGAAAAGCATAACAAGTCTTGTTGGAAAAAACGAATGTACACTGTATATCCATAATTTGTTTAGTTCGTTGAACAAAAGAATGTACACTGTATATATCGATATCTTGTTTATGTTAATAATCAATCTATATTGAACAGCCAGATTTCGCACACGCTGGCATGTCGTCTGTGTTTGTGGCTGAGCAGTATTATTTATATTGGTACCATTACACGCTCGTGGAAAAATGTCAGAGCGCTTAATGTGAATGCACACCCACTGTGACACGGGCCGGACGTGAATGTGCCGATGGGGAAGTGGGCTATGTCTTATCAGAGGTGCGCAAGAATAAAGACAAATTATTTATAGCATTTTAAACAAGTATGACGTTAGTCCAACAGGACTCCCAACCGCCCCGCAAAACAAGGGGTCCCAGGGACTCCTTCACTTACAATATAGAGGGTCCTAGAGGCGGGATAGAGGGTCCCAGTGGCATTGCGAATGCTAAAAATATTATTTTATAGTGCATCCCTGGGACCCCCTGCACATTCTTTTAGAGGGTCCTTTAGAATTTCAGTACTTCATAGACCCCCAAATCAGTGGGGGTCCCTGGGAGTCCTGATCCAAGCAAAGAGACAAATGCAGTGTAAGATGGCACCAAGAATAACTGAAGAAGTGGGTCCTGCTCCCCTCACCGTCACGGAATATTCCACATCCATGAGACTACATCCGGGCAGTCCAGACGGCGCCAGGTCAAGGGGAATAACTAGCTGTTCCCTTGATCCCACCCACGTGACCGTCTTCCCCGGGTTGATTCCGCCCGCCGCAATCCGGCACAGTTTCTCGCGAGCACGGTTGGTGTTAGATCCTGCTCGGTAAGTTGATTTCTGAAGAAAGAAAGAAACAAAGCAAAATTTGAAGTGGTTCTGTGCAGTGAAAACTGATGAAAGGAACAAACAAAACGACATTTGAAGTGGTTCTGTGCAGTGAAAACTGATGAAAGGAACAAACAAAACGACATTTGAAGTGGTTCTGTGCAGTGAAAACTGATGAAAGGAACAACAAACTTGAAGTGGTTCTGTGCAGTGAAAACTGATGAAAGGAACAAAATAAATCGAAATTTGAAGTGGTTCTGTGCAGTGAAAACTGATGAAAGGAACAAACGAAACGACATTTGAAGTGGTTCTGTGCAGTAAAAACTGATGAAAGGAACAAACGAAACGAAATTTGAAGTGGTTCTGTGCAATGAAAACTGACGAAAGGAACAAACAAAACAAAATTTGAAGTGGTTCTGTGCAGTGAAAACTGATGAAATGAACAAACAAAACAAAATTTGAAGTGGTTCTGTGGAGTGGCTCACAATGATAACTTAATGTATCATGCACTAAAGAAATTGACATGGTCAAAGGTCAAGGTCAAGGTCAGCAAGGCTATAGTTACTCACGGGACACATCAGCATCAGGTAGCCTATAATACTGCCCTTCAAAACTATTTGATGTAATTGTATGCAGCGGTTCACAATACATTGCAATGAAGAAGCAGCAAGGGCAACAACCAAGGTCAAGGTCATCATATGTTATGGAATCTCTAATTTCTTCTATTTGGAGACAATAAAATGAATTGATTGATTGACTGAATTTGAGCTAATCTACCAACTTATCAAATATGGGCACCGTAACTGCGAAAGTTTGGAAGACGTTAATTAGGGAGAAGCTTTTCCTGTGGTTAATCTTTGATGTCCCCCCAAAAGATATAGAAGAATAAGGCTACATCTTGTTTTCAATAGAAAATTGACGGGCATTTGTTAAGTCCTTTCGCAAACATTTGTCCTCTCGCGGATACCATGATCTACAATAAGCCTAGGGTCTCCCATTTCCATATATATTCTTGATCAGCATGTCACAACCTATTCAGATCCTGAATATTGAACCACCAGTGCAAACCTCCGCCAAGGAAGACTCACAACACCGACATGTCCTTCCTTCATGTCCGAGCTGTATCTCATGAACCAGTGGCTTCACATTTTGTGTGGTAATGTAACATGGCGAGTAATGAAATAAAATACTTGCAATCAATACAACAACAACAAAAGCAGAAACGGGGTCATCTTAGACTAATGTGCACGTAAGGACAAAAAGTCCGCGAGACGACTTAAAGACCCACCACGTCACGTGTCAAAATCACGGTTTTCTCGTGTTTTCCCTCTTATAGCTGGTAAGAAATCTTAAGAAATTTTCCGAGCATAAGAGGGAATGTGACACGTGACGTGGGGCGTCTTTAACAGGCGTTCTTACCATGTCCAAGTAAAGACTGCATCCATCCACCGTCATGTCAGTGTTGTTAGCAATGACAGCTCGGAACAATAACGGTTCCCCTGTTGCGTGCCCTGTCCGTTGCAGGCTGAACCGAGCTTTCACTGAGCCGCTTTGACAGCAAAAAGAGCAGATCTCTGTCTCCTTCTCCACTTCTGATGGAATCTGGAACATATTGCACACGCACACACACACAGACACACACAGACACCCACCCACACACACGCACGCACACGCACGCACGCACACACACACACACACACACACACACACACACACACACACACACACACACACACACACACACACACAGACACCCACAGACACCCACCCACACGCACGCACACGCACACACACACACACACACACACACACACACACACACGCATGCGCACACGCACAAGCATGCACACACGCACAAGCATGCACACACACAAGCATGCACACACACACACACACACACACACACACACACACACACACACACACACACACAAGCATGCACACACGCACAAGCATGCACACACGCACAAGCATGCACACACACACATACACACACACACACACGCGCGCTTGAGCGCGCGCACACACAACTAGCTTGAGCGGTTTTTTGTTTGTTTATTTATTTGTTTTTGCTATTTCTCCCCCCCCCCCCCCCCCCCCCCCCGATCTCCCTTTGTTTGTTTTTATCATTTTCACTAAGGCCGGGTTCACATTAGACGCGTAAGTTCCGTACGGAAAACCATAAATAAGTGGAAGAAAGAAGAATAAAAAGTTTACGCATCGGACATGTGCGCAAATCTTTTCCCTTCTTTGTTTCACGTATTTCTGGATTGCGCACGGGTTTCCGCATGGAATATCCGCTTATGTGTGTACACGGCCGTATCCTTTTCTTCCTAAATCATTATCTAGGCCTTCGACTCAAAACTAATCACCCATACTGAATAAAAAAATATCCATGTGCTCCAGACAGGACCCCAGGACCCTGAACCCATTCTTCAACTGTCCGACGATGCCAAACCTAGCCTGGGAGAAGCCAGTGAAGATAACTAGGGGAAGACGTGGTAAAAAGCGCATGGGCGGGTAAGAAGCCCACCCCAATTATCTCATGAAATGAAGCAAATTTCAGTCTCATTTTGCCCATGAGACGAGCGTTAATGTTTAGCATTCGTCTCATGGGCAAATTTGACTGAATTTTCTTTATTTCATGAGATAATTGGGGTGGGCTTCTTACCCGCCCATGCGCTTTTTACCCCGTCTTCCCCTACAGCTCTGGGGCAGCCGCACCGACCCGGAGAAAAACTGTGGGCCCGCTTCTTAATTTAACTGAAGCAAATGTCAGTCAAATTTTGCCCATGAGACGAGTGTTAATGCTTAACATTCGTGTCGCATTAACACTCGTCTCATGGGCAAAATTTGACTGAAATGTTCTTTCATTTCATGAGATAATTGGCATGGGCTTCTTACTCGCCCGTGGGCTTTTTACCCCGTCTTCACCTACACAACGCACGCCAGTCGGTGTGAATGACACGACAGCAGGTGTGAGGAAAAAACCCCACAGAATGAAACAAAACATGCTTTTGTATTAGCCAGGACACAAGATGGACACCGAGCCTAACTCTCTAACCTACTAATTCGCTTCGCTTCATCACCCATCATCGTCACCTCAGCTTGGGGATGTTGAAGACTCCAGTCCAGCAGCTGCTGCGGCGACTGTGACCCGACGACGGTGAAGCGTTTCTCTGCCTGGTGATCACCCATGGTCAGCGGTCTGAGAAAGTCGTGGTTGGCCCAAGGCCTGTTGACCACCGCTATGACCGTGTAGGACACGAATCCGTGCTTGCCCACGAAGGACGAGGGCAGGTTGTGGGGGAGGGGCCGGGAGGAGAAGGGGAAGGCGTGACGACCGGATGAGAGCCTCGTGTTGGGGAAGGCTGGGGAAAAAAATATATGAGAGGGGGCCCAGGAGGTTGGTAAAGAAATCAACGAAGGAAGTGAGAGAGAGAGAGAGAGAGAGAGAGAGAGAGAGAGAGAGAGAGAGAGAGAGAGAGAGAGAGAGAGAGAGAGAGAGAGAGAGAGAGAGAGAGAGAGAGAGGGAGAAAGAGAGGGAGATAGACAGAGACAGAGACAGAGAGAGAGACAGGGAGAGAGAGAGAGAGAGAGAGAGAGAGAGAGAGAGAGAGAGAGAGAGAGAGAGGGGGGGAGATAGAGAGAGAGAGAGAGAGAGAGAGAGAGAGAGAGAGAGAGAGAGAGAGAGGGGGGAGATAGAGACAGAGAGAGAGACAGAGAGAGAGACAGAGAGAGAGAGAGAGAGAGAGAGAGAGAGAGAGAGAGAGAGAGAGAGAGAGAGAGAGAGAGAGAGAGATAGAGACAGAGAGAGAGACAGAGAGAGAGACAGGGGAGAGAGAGAGAGGGGGAGGGAAGAGAGAGAGAGAGGGGGGGAGAGAGAGATGTGGAGAGAGAGAGATGGAGAGAGAGAGATGGAGAGAGAGAGAGATGGAGAGAGAGAGGGAGAGAGAGAGGGGGGGGGCAGAGAGAGAGAGAGAGAGAGAGAGAGGGAGAGAGAAAGAGAGATAGAGAGAGAGACAGGGGAGGGAAGGGAGATAGAGGAGGGGGGAGAGAGAGATGTGGAGAGAGAGAGATGGAGAGAGAGAGATGGAGAGAGAGAGAGAGAGGGGGGGGGGGGGAGAGAGAGAGAGAGAGGGGGAGGGAAGGGAGAGAGAGGGGGGGGGGGAGAGAGAGAGAGATAGATGTGGAGAGAGATATGGAGAGAGGGAGAGGGGGGGCAGAGAGAGAGAGAGAGAGTGTGAGAGAGAGAGAGAGAGAGAGAGAGAGAGAGAGAGAGAGAGAGAGAGAGAGAGAGAGAGAGAGAGAGAGAGAGAGAGAGAGAGAGAGAGAGATGTGCAGGTCCTCATTCCAGTTCAATGTTCTCCCATTCATGAACTGAGAAACCAAAATAGAGCACTTGTCAAATCATCCAATATTCCAAGGTCAACTAAGAGAGAGAGAGAGAGAGAGAGAGAGAGAGAGAGAGAGAGAGAGAGAGAGAGAGAGAGAGAGAGAGAGAGAGAGAGAGAGAGAGAGAGAGAGAGAGAGAGAGAGAGAGAGAGAGAGAGAGAGAGAGAGAGAGAGAGAGAGAGAGAGAGAGAGAGAGAGAGAGAGAGAGAGAGAGAGAGAGAGAGAGAGAGAGAGAGAGAGAGAGAGAATCAGACAGAGACAGACACAGAGAGAGGGAGAGGGGGTTAGCTAAAGCAGCAAGTGTGGCTTTTATGAATTTTATATGAGAAGGATGATGATGATCAGTGATGGATGAAGAGGAGGATGATTATGATAAAAATGATTAAGATGACGACGACGACATCAGTTGAAGTTAAAAAGGACAAGCGTGAAGAACTGGGAGGGAGAGAGAGAGAGAGAGAGAGAGGGGCGAGGGTGGGGGGGAGACTGAGAGGGAGAGAGAGAGAGAGAGAGAGAGAGAGAGAGAGAGAGAGAGAGAGAGAGAGAGAGAGAGAGAGAGAGAGAGAGAGAGAGAGACAGACAGACAGACAGCAGACAGACAGACAGAGTGACAGACAGACACACAGATAACAAGCCAACCGACTCACTGTCCCTAACACCCCCGATGATGGGGACCGTTTCGTTCAGGTAGCGTTCTGTGGCGCTCTTGCCGCCGCCCCCATCCAACGGCCCCTGCCACCACACCCGCGCCTTGCCACGGAACACGAGGTACAGACCTTATTAAAGCAGGGAAATCATGTCACAAGAAACAGCAACTAAAGTAATAGCAATGTTCCATATGGCTTTCGGCCGAGAGGACGTAAAACATTGATATTCGTCACAAGAAACAATTATAGGGGAAGACGGGGTAAAAAGCACATGGGCGGGTAAGAAGCCCACCCCAATTATCTCATGAAATGAAGCAAATTTCAGTCTCATTTTGCCCATGAGACGAGCGTTAATGTCTAGCATTCGTCTCATGGGCAAATTTCACTGAATTTTCTTTATTTCATGAGATAATTGGGGTGGGCTTCTTACCCGCCCATGCGCTTTTTACCCCGTCTTCCCCTAATATACTTATCTGTATTGCTAAAAAAAAAATTGGGACTGTACTGGTGTTGCACTGCCTCCGGGCATTGCCTGCAGGATCGTTCCCACCATCTTTATATCTACTAATGTCCCGTATGTGTCTGTTCCAGACCGGAGGACGTTAAGCAGAATTTCTTCTTCTGTCACAAGAAACGATTATAATATACTTATCTGTATTGCTAAGAAATTCGGGACTGTACTGGTGTTGCACTGCCTCCGGACATTGCCTCCAGGATCGTTCCCACCGTCTTTATATATACTCATGTCCCGTATGTGTCTGTTCCAGACCGGAGGACGTTAAGCAGAATTTCTTCTTTTGTCACAAGAAACAATTATAATGTACTTATCTGTACTGCTAAGAATTCGGGACCTTACTGGTGTTCACCGCCTCCGGGCATTGATCGTTCCCACCATCCTTGTATTTACTAATGTTCCGTATGTGTCTGTTCCAGACCGGAGGACGTTAAGCAGATTTTCATTCACAAGAAACTTCTTCTTCTTCTTCTGCGTTCCCAGGCCCCAAAAGGCCATAATGGGTACAGCACGTAGCTTTGAATGATGGTTGGTTGATGGTTCGTCCCATATGTGCTGCTTTGCAGCCGAGTGGACGTAAAACTTAACTTTCATTCGTACGTAGCCTATCTGTCCTTTTTCAGTTTTCACTGGTCTCAGTCTCCGCTGCGTACAGCCAACGCATTCCGATTTTGGAGGAGCTCAACGGAGAAAAGTTATTTGGAAGATGTTTTTTGTGAAAACAAAAGGCAGGAGAATGAGCCAGTAAGTCAGAAAGATAGTATATATGACAGTAAACAAAGGTCTACACAAAGGAAGAGGGAACATGTGTACTGTTTAGGATTCTTCTGCTCCTCTTCCATTATTTTCCAACATAATATTACTAAAACACACACACAAAACAATAGTAGTGTTATTGACTTTGTAAGAATCACCAGGGGTTCAATATTGATATTATAACTTTCATTCCATTTGAAAACAAAGGTATAGTCTTCTTCTTTGAACATAAAATCGAAGACTAAAATCAATGTTGAAACGTCATGTGACTGCCAGACAAGATGGGCATCAATAGGTGCAAAGTCCATAAGCCCACAAAACTCATAAACCAGTTGAAAACGTGTTGGGCCACTATTTCCTTGAAAGCATAACAAGGCGTTCGTTTGAAATTGGTCAGGGGACCTTAATTGTAGGCCACGGGAGGGTATGGGTTTCATGGGTGTGAAGGTGATCTTGCACAACATGAGTCTGATGGAGATGCGAACTGTCATCTTGGATGTCAAAATTTGCCCAATTTGTCGGCGTTTTTTCAATTTCAACTTGCACCATTGTAATGGCCGTAAAAGGACCCAGGGACGCCGAAAAAAAATTAATCATCCAAAACATCTTCAGGAGACTGTTCCAGAGCACGAGAAGGCACTGTCTTAAAAGGTCTGGTCGCAAAACTGTGGCCCAACAATCTGCCAACTGTGTAAAAACTTTTGTGATTTGGAATAACATACCCACTGACGTTTAGCTCCTCTGGCGATCACGTGACATTTGAACATTGATTTTTGTCTTAGAAATTAAGATTAGGAAAGGCCGAACTTTCATTTTCACATCATAAAATCAAACTTGTGGTTTTGTGGTCATTGAACCCATGGTGAGAAGGTCAATATTTTATTACCCCCTGCTTTAAAGACCCACCAGATCACGTGTCAAAATCACGGGTTTCACGTGTTTTCCCTCTTATAGATGGAAATAAATCTTGTTTTAACCATGCAGGTCTCACTCCCATACAAATGCCCCCAAATTCAAACCGAAACATCATTTTAAAGAGCAGCCTCAATCTGGGGAAGTTGGGGACATCTGTATGCGGGTCACAGCTACCCAGAAAAAAACAACCCAAGGGACTTAATCGTGGTGCGTCAGTGTGTCTTTAAAGACCCAGTGACGCACCTCGATTAAGTCCCTTGTTTTTTTCTGGGTTGCTGTGACCCACAAACAAATTTCCCCATATTCAAATTGAGGCATGCTCTTTAAACTGATGTGTCGGTTTCAATTTGGGGCCATTTATATGGGAGTCAGACTTGGTCAAAACAAGCTGATTTCTTTCCAGTTATAAGAGGGAAAACACGTGAAACCCAAGATTTTGACACGTGATCGGGTGGATCTTTAATGTTAGGCCTATATGCTTACTGTTGATGGTCCTGGGCTGGTTCAGCTCCAGTGTGCAGTGGCCCTCGACGTTCTGCCCAACCCTGTACGTGCCTTCCACGTTGTTGAGTGTGATCTCCAAGCTCTCAATCTCTTCTTCCATTTTTGTTTGTGGCACAAGCCACAAACCTATAACTCACTTTGTCGGGCTGTCTGTCTGTCGGTCGGTCGGTCGGTCCAAAATTGTCGCACTTCAAATCAAGGCTGACAAAATTGTCGCACTTCAAATCGAGGCTGACAAAGCTGTTGCACTTCAAATCGAGGCTGTACTTCAAATCGAGGTTGCTATTTAAAATGATGATGTTTCGTTTTCAATACATTGTCGCACGCCACAAACGATTGCGAATCCGCGCTTGTTTGGGTAAAGGTCTCTGTGCACGTGAGCATTTTTCACTCTTTCCCCATGGCAACACATTGTGTGATATGTATAATATATGACTGGTCCATATCACTGTTGCCATGGGGAGAAAGGTGAAAAATGTTCACGTGTTAGTACATTGAGACCCTTAGCCCAGTAGGCCGAATGGCTGAGGACAAAAATTAAACACACGCCAACTGATAATTGTATATGATGATGCCTGTCACACTGACACAGCCACTTGGATTCCAGCACACTGACACTGTGACAGAGAGAGAGAGAGAGAGAGAGAGAGAGAGAGAGAGAGAGAGAGAGAGAGAGAGAGAGAGAGAGAGAGAGAGAGAGAGAGAGAGAGCATGCAGCTTGCAAGTAAGCCTACAGTGATCGGTGTGGCTTACACTGATGATAATTATACATGAATCGAATCTTTCTGTCAGTCTCTCTCTCGGTTCTTTCTGTCTCTCTTTCTCACGTGCGCACGCACGCACACACGCACGCACGCACGCACACACACACACTCTCTCTGTGTGTAGACTATGTGTGTAGTACGCATGTGCGCATTTTCTTTCCCTACTGCCGAACAAAACCCTCCCTTAACATGATAATGTTTTGGCAATACGCCAATATGATCATTAGCATCACTGGCAGAGGCGATACGTACCTTGCCATATTGACTGTGTGTGATAGCAAAACGCCAAGGTCCTTTCATACGAACAAAAAAACTCAAACTAATAAACCAACCAGGCAACAGCTTATAATTAATCGACGTTGGCGCTAGCTAGTTTGCGAATTACCGTGGCGACTTACTTGGAAGTCTGAGATGAAATGAAGCACACAAAAAGACGATAAAATGTTGCTTCACGTGTTACGTAGACCTTTTAAGCCTCCAATCTGTAGCACAAGAGGTCAAGACAGGTCACGTCCCATGGATCGAGCAGATTCCATGGATCAAGACAAGAAGTCGAGATGTTTCAAAACGTGGTCTTCTTGTAGTCTACAGTTTTGCGAGACCAAGTTGATGAATTCTTGATTTTGTTGTTGTTGTTGTTGCACATCATATAGCACCATTCCTAACACAAGACGTTCAATGCTGCACTTGGTCATCTCCAAATATGGTAAGTGACGCCATTCGCGTGACCATGTCGGTTTTCAGCGAAACTTTAGAATGCGAATCTTTTAACAATTCGATCTGAAATTAAACTGATTTTAGCCCTAGCCCTAACCCTAACCCTAACCAAAACCTTAAACCGTCAAATACACAAAAAATAAAAGTACTAAAAATTGAGTGTTCTGTTATTGGAGATGACAAAGTGCAGTCTTGAACGCCTAGTATTCCTATTCCTATCTCACTAGGCCCATCACTTTTGTTTTTTAAAGCACGTGGGGGCTTAGGTCCATAGCCAATGAAGTTTAACCGAGGCGTGGTTACCGCTACACCTATCAGTATTGCTAAGTACTGAAATCGGGACTTTACTGGTGTTGCACTGCCTCCGGGCATTGCCTCCAGTATTGTTCCCACCAGCTTTGTATCTACAAATGTCCTATAATTATTTTGTACGTCCTCTTGGTCTCAATCAGACACATATGGGACATTTGTAAATACAAATATGGTGGGAACAATACTGGAGGCAATGCCCGGAGGCAGTACGAAACCAGTAAAGTCCCGATTTTGTATTAATACAGATAGCTGTAGCGGTGACCACGCCTCGGTTAAACCTCATCGGCTATGGCACCGCCACAAGTTAGTATAATTCATTCATTCGGTCTAGACGAACAGAATAATATAGGCCTATAGTAAAGACACACTTGGCAACGTTGTAAGTGCAGTGCAAGCAAAGCATTATTGCTATGCCAGCATCCAGTTTATAAACAGGTTTTGTGGTGCAACACAACGTGTGCTGTGGGCCTAGAACTAACTTTACCAACACAAAAAGTGCTACAGATTCTGCGCACCGGAGCTTTTCCTCTCCTACTGCCACGAATGTAATGTAGGTCCGTGCCTACTGCACACAGCGAGCCGCAGTTGTGCGCTGTAGGGTGAAGGGGCATAGCCTACTCGGATCGATTTATTTCTCGTTTGTGGAAGAGAAACCGAAGGATTATTTTCACCCAAGTTTCGGCCTTGGCATGAGGAGACTGTGTCAGGCCAGTTGACATAAACTAGAACACCATGGCTACATCAAAATGTTATGTTCTGCATGGTTGTGCGGGCCGGGATTGTCTTAGATTAAGTCCATTGGGTTTTTTTTTGGGTTGTTGTGACCAACATACACATGTCCCCATCTTGAAATTGAGGCTGCTCTTTAAAATGATGTTTCGGTTTGAATTTGGGGGCATTTGTATGGGAGTGAGACGTTGTCAAAACAAGATTTCTTTCCAGCTATAAGAGGAAAAACCCATGAAACCCGTAATTTTGACACGTGATCTGGTGGATCTTTAGTTTAAGCCATCACAATTAGCACCTTGCATAACATCATCAGTCCAAATCCTCCGAAGTCGTGGTGTGGCTGACCACATGGCTGTGTAATCAAAAATGGTCACACACGTACTAAATGTTCCCATCTATAGCCGGTGCATTTGTACCATAGTGTTCAAGTGCTTCGGCTGTTTGAGTGATCCCTCAGCCCAGTTCAGTACCCAGTCCTAAGCGCTAGTTCAGTACCCATGGGTGCAACTCCCCCAAATGAAAAAAAACCCTGAAAGGCAGGGGTCCAGGGACCCCTGACCCCGGTAGGGTACAGGGGCAGAGCCCCATCGGACGATTCAGGGGGGCAAGTTAAGAGAGAGAGATAACGAGAAAGACAGACTGTTAAAATGATAGACAGAGACAGTAGTTTGTGATAAGCCTTGTGACGTTATTACATTGCCTTTACTTGTAAACTTCCAAGATAGAACAAACCAAGTTCAAAACGCCCCAAAGCGCTTGTGGTCAATTTTGTTGTGGTTGATAAATTACAGAAAAACCTGAAGTTCAGTTTCTGGTAAGATTAAAAATATTGAAATAGTGTAAAAATGAAAGAGTAGCACCCATGAGTACCCAGTCCTATGCGAGATACAGGGGGGGCACTACCCCTGTTGGGGGATGGGCGGGACAATGTCCCCTGAAAGTTGAAGGGGAAAATGCTAATTTAAAGGGATTTGACAAGCTCTCTTTGAAACAAAGCACAAAGCTAAGGCGGAATAGCATGACCAGGAACAAATTAATTTAGTGGGAACTAATTATTATGGGACAGTGAAAATAGGAGGATGCTCCTCAACTTCTTAAAGGGGCACCCTGACGGATTGAGTTTTTTGGCAAGCAACGGGACGTCGAGATCACCAGCTGTTGCGTACTGTGTGGGCCCGGTCATAGGGGAAGACGGGGTAAAAAGCGCATGGGCGGGTAAGAAGCCCACCCCAATTATCTCATGAAATGAAGCAAATTTCAGTCTCATTTTGCCCATGAGACGAGCGTTAATGTCTAGCATTCGTCTCATGGGCAAATTTGACTGACATTTTCTTTATTTCATGAGATAATTGGGGTGGGCTTCTTACCCGCCCATGCGCTTTTTACCCCGTCTTCCCCTATAGGCAAACCGGAAACATCCTTTATTTATTGAGGATGATGAAGTTTTGGTTTGCCTCCCTGCAGCTGTTATCCATACTGTGCTAGGCGGTGTTGTCATAAATACCCTTGGTGGAGTTGCCTCCCTGCAGCCGTTATCCATACTGTGCTAGGCAGTGTTGTCATAAATACCCTTGGTGGAGTTGCCTCCCTGCAGCCGTTATCCATACTGTGCTAGGCGGTGTTGTCGTAAATACCCTTGGTGGAGTTGCCTCCCTGCAGCCGTTATCCATACTGTGCTAGGCGGTGTTGTCGTAAATACCCTTGGTGGAGTTGCCTCCCTGCAGCCGTTATCCATACTGTGCTAGGCGGTGTTGTCGTAAATACCCTTGGTGGAGTTGCCTCCCTGCAGCTGTTATTCATACTGTGCTAGGCGGTGTTGTCGTAAATACCCTTGGTGGAGTTGCCTCCCTGCAGCTGTTATCCATACTGTGCTAGGCGATGTTGTCGTAAATACCCTTGGTGGAGTTGCCTCCCTGCAGCCGTTATCTATACTGTGCTAGGCGGTGTTGTCATAAATACCCTTGGTGGAGTTGCCTCCCTGCAGCCGTTATCCATACTGTGCTAGGCGGTGTTGTCGTAAATACCCTTGGTGGAGTTGCCTCCCTGCAGCTGTTATCCATACTGTGCTAGGCGATGTTGTCGTAAATACCCTTGGTGGAGTTGCCTCCCTGCAGCTGTTATTCATACTGTGCTAGGCGATGTTGTCGTAAATACCCTTGGTGGAGGGAGTGAATTAAGAGAGTTCCTTCCCCTTATTCATTTCACTACAATCTCCTCTCATAGCCGCCACTCTTTTAATCTGTGTTTAATTAACCAAATTTCTATCGAGGCGTACCACTTTTATTGTTATATGTTGTGTGTTGTTTCAGTGTAACATATTTAACCCTTTCACCGCCAACGTCACATTTTTGCACCACAACGATTTAACACCCATGTTATTAAAAGGCATCAAACCAGGGTCTGTTATCCAAATATCCTATTTTCTTTATTTTGGGAGGTAAGAATAGGCTTTACTTTGAGCATGTCACAGAAGAATCCCCAATATTGCAGATAATAGTTCTTCTCTACCAGGTAAGCATAATGGATGTTTGTGGTAAGAAATGGCTGGCGGCGAAAGGGTTAAGATTAGAAGGCGATGCTCTCCCCGTGGGGATACCGGGGGGTCTTTCGTAAAAATAGTTCCCCCACCTTCTGTGCTTGAAACTTCCCCTAATCTGTCTCTCTTTGACTCTGCCTTTTCCCTTTGCTTTCTGTCATCTACTATCTTTCTAACTTATTGGCCCATTCTCCTGCCTTTTTAAAAAAAAGAATCCTCCAAATAATTTATCTCCTTTGAGCTCCTCCGAAATCGGAATGTGCCGGATGTACGCAGCGGGGAGACCAGTGAAAAATTGAAATCCGGACACATACGTACCTTACCCATTATGGCCATATGGCCTGGGAACGCAGAAGAAGAAGGCTATCCTATTCTTGAATAAATGTTGATTTGCTTGTACACAATTCTTTCCACCAATGTTGTGTACTTTGTGGGTGATGGTCATAATAGGCAAACCAGACATAATTTTTTTAAAATATTTTAGATGTTTTGGTTTATCTCCCTGTGACTGTTACCCATATTGTGCTAGGCGGTGCTGTCGTTAATAATCTTGGTGGAGGGGGTGAATCAAGAGAGTTCCTTACCTTACTCATTTCACTTCATAGCAGTTTTAATGATGTCATACACAAAGGTTGTGTATACAAGTTTTGGGATTTGTGACTGTGTCTGGTGGTGATCTCGGCTCCACGAGTGAGCCGAAATCCGAGCTCGATATCGAACATGGAGATGAGTTGGGCGATGTTCCCCCCCCCCCCCCCCCCCCCCTCCCCTCCCTGTATTGGTCTCACACATTTCTGACTATCTCAGTTTTGTACCCCTAAACATATTTACATCGTAACTATGTAAACTGTCATGAAACCAAAAAACACAGAAGGAACAAAAGAGGAATGAGGAATGAGGCCTAAATTAGCACTAATCAGCACAGCTGAACATTTTCAAGTGTTTTCTGAGCATGTTTGTATCAAGATAAGTTTGCTATTATGTTGTTGTAATGAGTCTCATCCCTACGCCTACCCCCGGCATCTGTATTGTTGGAAGCTCAGGACTTTTCTGGTGTTGCGCTGCCTCCGGGCATTGCCTCTTGGATCGTTCCCACCGTCTTTATATCTACTAATGTCCCATGTGTGTCTGTTCTAGAATGGAGAAGAAATTCTGTTTAACGTCCTCCGGTCTGGAACAGACACATACGGGACATTAGTAGATATAAAGATGGTGGGAACGATCCTGGAGGCAATGCCCGGAGGCAGTGCAACACCAGGAAAGTCCCGAATTTTTAACAATACAGATGTAAGTATCAGATGCAAGTGAATAGACCGGAGGACGTTAAGCAGAAATTCATACCTCCGGCGAGTCGAAAGCACAACTTTAAAAAAAAATGATGACAAGGTATTGTTCTCATTAAGATATATACACACGATTTTGCGCGCACACACATACACACACACCAAACCTTGAAAGCATCAAATGAATGAAAAGAAAACCAACAGGTTTTTTATTTCAAAATGTACTTTGAACATGAAACTTCTGTGTACATACAGACTGAATCACAGCTGACAATCAATGTTCAAACGAGTAAACATTTCCCTCACACGCTCAAACGCACACACACACAATAACGAACACAAGTATGCACGCCAAACACTTGCATGCACAGGCAGATATTATTAATCTCAGCTTTTCAAGTTATCTCCAGAGACAAATTAATCAATGAGCGCTTAAACAAACAAACAAAAAAATAATGCAGATATGATTAAAAACAACCCCCGAAAAAACTTCAAATCTGGAAAAAAAAAGGAAACTTTGATATTGCTAATATCATATTTAATTCCGCTAATACCATTATGTGAAACATTTCACAACTACTTAAGTAAGTAAGTAAGTAAGAGGAGAACATGACAAACCACAGACACAATACGCAAGAGAGAGAGAGAGAGATACGCACAAAATATCGACCAAAATCATCTTACCATTATAATATCAATTTTGGAGGCAATAAAGCCGCATGATATGAACTGTGCTACGCACACCACTACGGAAAGGGAATTCAATGATAATTATTGTCTCAGGAAAGAGAATCGTTCTGAGAACAAACTTCCGTTTTAGGTTTACTACCAGAACCATATTAGAAATCTCTTTGAACCTGTTGTTCCCAGACAGGTGGCATTTCTCTCCATTTGTTGCCAATGTTTACTCTGCATTCACCGCATATGACTACCATATTTTTCGGATCATTAGGCGCTGCTGTGTATAAGGCGAACAGGGCAATTTTCAAGAAGAATCTGACAAATTAAAGCAAAAGGTGCCCTCTAAAAGAAGTCAAACTTTGAAGCGCGTACGTGTCCTGTAAACACTTACCGACCGCCATTACTGCTGTCATAAATGAGAGTTGGCTCCCCTTTCAAATAATCCTGTTGTTGTGTTTGGACAATTCTTCACGAAAACTGATAGAATTATGGCATTTTAAGCCCTACAACGATGCTTTTGACATCCAATGAAGGGTTATGGCATCTGTCGGACGATAATATAGGGATTTTGAAGCATTGTAGCGCGAGTTTTCGTCATATCGGCAACTCGTGACCACTTTCAATGTCCGACTCACAGTAGACTGTACTGAACACGGCAATCATTGCCTCTCTTCTCACGATTTTGTTCACTAATAGGGCGCCCTCGTTTATTAGGCGCATAGGTCGAAATTGGAGAAAACAATATCACCTTATAACCCGAAAATGATGGTACACACATGGTCTCCTTTTTTCTCTCTCCATTTTTTCCCTCTGGGTGTATAACAAAAAGTTTTATTCAAAGATGGTAAATTTGAACATACTCGCTGCTGTTGTTGTCTATTACTGGCAGTTGATAGTTTCTAGTCTGCCAAAAGGATGCGTGATAGTTTCCAACCTGCTAATAGGACAAAGTCCTTTTGGTCGGCCAGAAATCATCAACCACAGACAAACCTCTATTTTAAGACTTCCAAAATGTCCGGAAAAATCGGTCGTAAATTGGAGGGGTCGTATGACAGAGGTTTTCACTGGCAGCCGTAGAAAGAAAAAGTTCAGCACAGTTCATACTCTCTTCTTCATGCACACATACAATGACATATTAAAACTGGATTTGGGTCTTTCCAACTCCATAGGATTGTGAATTCGATATTACAGTTTCACTTTGCCGACTTCTTTTAATCACCTCCACTCTCGTCCAAAGTCAGTGGTTTTCTTTTTTAAAGTCAGTGGTTTTCGTGCTTTTCCTACGCTCTCCGCCATCTTTTCTACAACAAGGGAAGCGACTCCGCTTTCAGGCCCTTGACCGTACCGTGGTTGTTTCCCTTTGCTCAAAGTCTATGCAGACGACAGAAACAGTCGTAAAAACCAACAAAATGGCGGTCGTAAGTCGCATTTTAGAGGAAGTCGTTTAAGAGAGGTCATTTACAGTAACATAGTAAAATGTATCTGTGACAACAAATCCGGTCTCAAATGAGAGGTGGTCGCTTAACAGAGGGTCGTAAAATAGGGGTTTGTCTGTAGTTTGCATTGGCAAAAGAGATATTTAATGCAGTGTGTATGATTGGCTTAAGGGGGCACTAGTTCATGTTCGTTAGTGTTACAAAGCAACTTCAAAACAAATAATTCTTGTGATCAGCAACCATTTTACTCTATAGTTATAATTCTAAAATTATTCATTTGTTTTGTCAATTGCATTCATTTCCAGATGGCAGTTACAAAGCATCTTAAGGTTACACAGATAAATCGAAGCAGATAATTATAATGCTGACATTGCATTTAACCTTTTGTACTGTTTTTTTGGTATGCAAACCCACCCATAGCATAGAAAAAAATTGCAAACATTAACAAAACAAAGTAATGCTAAAAACATGTGTATGTCAACAAAACTAAGGAATACAAAACTCACACACACATACACATTTCAGCTAAAACTCTGATTGCATAAAAACTTAGCAACGGCTGATGACACCGATATGAACTGTATTACACATGGTCGGATGTTCATGATGATGTCTTACATAATTTTTTTTAAGTCATTCTACCAGTGAGCTAATATAACTATTCACTATTTACACGATATCTTTTAGCTACACAAACTGAAAAATACAGCCAGTTCAAAAAAAAGAAGTGCCAAATGAAGTGAATGAAAAATCAGGCAAGAGATTGAGGAAACGTGAAGAAAGCTGAAAAGCGGGTGTCTGGGCGCAAAGACCTTTGAACTGAATCTTTTGTTGTTGTTGAAAACTAAGCCATAGCTCATTCGCACCGCAACGATTTTGAGTTATTAAAAAAACTCACAAATCACTCCAACCATGCACACAAACAAAACATACCTAAACAAAAGAAGAAATGAAAGAAGATTACAGGCTTTTACTTCAGGTTTAGACATAGGGAAGTGGTAGATCACACTTTTGTTAATAGATTTTTTATATAGAAAAACTCTCTACACCGATTGGTTTCCCCACAACAAAAGCAAAGTCAGAGGCAAAATTGTGGTCTAAGGGAGTGAGGCGAGCTTAGAAGTGACCAAGGTATGGTGTGTACACAGATTTACTTCTCTTGAAGCAAATGCATAAAATCAACAGCTATCTATTTAATCCGGACATATATGGCCGGAACGACTTGAATGAGTTAAAAGAGCATTAGAAAAACAGAACTGATCCATAAAGTTCGTTTTGCATTCACCCATAAGAATTCATACTCATAAAGAAAACACCACATTAACCGGAGCGAGATATTTTGAGGGTCCCAGCCCTCTTTATCGATCCATGGACTGAAGTAATTCATTCATACTCAGTCGGATTTTTTTTTTCCTGCTAAAAATCAGCTGACAATTCCCATGCTTGAAAATACAGGTGACTGAAGTGAAAAACAAAACCCCACAACCAAAAGCTGCGTTTACAAAATTAAAGGTACTTTCCAAAGTGAGTTTTGAATCAACACTGGCCTATTGCTTCCCTTTACAACCATTCAACACGAATGTACGCTATAGCGTACATAGTGTTTAACCATTCACAATTCACAACTCCGCGAAGCCATGCAACCCAAACTGGTATAGAAGTGTTCCTGTATGGTCCCTTAATAGTTTTCAACCAATGAAATCACTTCTAGACTATTTTTAGTACCGCAATGAATGCAAATGAGTCACTACCCCTCTCTTTGTCATGCTTTTTTAAAAATCTGCTAGTAATAAAAAAAATTACACTTTGGAATTATAACATATGCTAGCTTTCATTATTATAAACAATACCGCAAATTTTCAAAACTGTGCGGTAAAGCATTACTTTTTAAAAAAATTTTATGTAATGATGCAAACCTGCCTAGTGTGGAACGCTTGTGCGCGACATGTACGCTATAGCGTACATTAGTGTGGCGGTACCATAGCCGATGAGGTTTAACCGAGGCGTGGTTACTGCTACACATATCTGTATTGTTAAAAAATCGGGACTTAACTGGTTTAGCACTGCCTCCGGGCATTGCCTCCAGTATTGTTCCCACCATCTTTGTATTTACAAATGCCCCACATGGCCGAAAGGCCGAAGAGGGCGTAAAACACTATTTTCACTTAGTGTTGAGAGAGTTAAGAGCTAGGTGAGCTTTTCCATAATTTCTGCAAATACAATTTTTTTTTTTTTTAAACATTTGTTAAAAAAAAGAAGGTTGCATTATGACAATCTCAAGCAAAGAATTAACCCTGTCCCTGCCCGGTCGGTCCCATGTCCACTAAGGGGGGTGTTTTTGGTTTAGACAAGTGAGGAAAGATACACTATTTTGTTTTATTACTATAAGGCGATACTTTTCCCCCAGACTGAGACCCCTGCGCTTAATATGACTTAAGAGTATAGCAAGAAAATATAATAACAAAATCTGAATGATGTATAAAATGGGGGGAGGGTGCACCTTATAATAAGGTGGGCCTTATAATCTGAAAAATACAGTGTATATCTCTAGACGGTTTTCTCAGATTAAATTTTATAATAAGAAAATTGATAATTTCTCTGGTTTCCTTTGGCAGTGAAGGGGTTAAAGCCAATTCCAGAAATTCAAAATGTCAGAGAAAAGGAGAACACACGATAAATAACACTACACATTCCCCAAAACTGCAAACAGGGTTTGTACAGGGTCCTTGAAACCTTGAAAAGTACTGGAAAATTGACATGGCCTTTTCCAGGGCTTGAAAAGTGCTTGAAAAACAGCAAAGGCCCCAAGACTCCTGGAATTTTCAAAATCGTCTGACCACGTCCTTAATCTCAATCCATCCAAGTCAAAATCTCTCCTCCACAAAAAATAATTGAAGGTTAAAACTAAATTCAAATAAAAAAACTTTTAAGGTCATACTGATATTGCGATCATAGCAGACGACCTTTGCGCGAGTTGTCTGCCGCTGAAGTTACTTCCCTTTACCGCACTTACGTTTTCCAACAAAATGGAGACTGCATTTTCAACGATGTTTGGCTGCAAAAAAAAAAGAATATCAGAGCTGGTTAGCTCCGTCAACAGATAGTTCAAAACTGAAAGCTAGCTGCACAGTGTGCAAAAAGAAACTTTGACATCACCAGCATGGACGAGAGTGCTGTAAAAAGCCATTGTCAAGGCCAGAAGCACAAGCAACTCAGGCGGGAACGAAACTGACATTGACCGGTATGCCAGATTGAGTCCTTGAAATTGAGTAAACTGGTCCTGGAATGTTTTTGACACAGATCTGTACGAACCCTGTGCAAAAAAGGGTCTTTGTTATAAGCAGTCATCACATAACCATTACCATACCTACAACACTAGGCTTATTATTATAAACACACAAAAAACCCCACACTTTTCATGACATATATTTCGCAACCTCAAAGCTCCCCCTTTTTATTTTTTTAAAGTAAGACCTTTCAAGAAAGTTTGACATATTCAAGGATTTCAAATTCTTCGAATATAACAGCATCCCAAACCTCTTCAATGTTCTTTAGCGATACTGGAAATACATGCGTGTGATAGATCAAATATTGCATCTAACATCGTCTAAAAAAACGTCCAGTTTACATCTTACGCCTTTTAAAAAACCAACAATGTATGTCCTTGTTGGTAAAGGTCAAGATGTGCCACCCCCCCTACATTTCTCGGTTAATTGTATTTTTCTGTTTTTGCCTTTCTTACCAAACATAAAGCTGTATTTTAGGAACCTTTTTGGAATACTAACCCTATCCCTAACCCTACCCCCCCACCCTATAAGACGGAAAAACGCAACGAACCACAACTGTGACAAATTGCGGTGTACTGCAGTACATAGTGGGGGGTAGGGTTAGGTTTAGGGTTAGGGTTAGTATTCCAAAAAGAGAATTAGCTGAAAAAGTTCCTAAAATACAGCTTTATGTATGGTAAGAAAGGCAAAAACGGAAAAATACAATTAACCGAGAAATGCAGGGGGGGGGGGGGGGGGGGGGGGGGGGGGGCCACATCTTGACCTTTACCTCCTTGTTTATGTACCAGTATACCATAAAGGACCTTTATCAGACATTGTAGTTTACCGTATAACAACATATCGTTTCTGATAATGACTTGAGCATCGCATAATAACAAACAAATGTTATTTCATGTACACACACACACACACAATACTAGATACACATTCAATACAAAAATGCTTCTCAGGAAAATGGAACGTTTTACCTATAAAGCTAAAGTTATTGTAAAATATTGATCTGAAAACTAAAGGGGTTGTTCCACTCGTCTAACTGCCATCATATGAGTAACCAACTGTAATGCATGAATTTCATGAAATACTACTGACTAACTGAATCTGATGAAATCCTACTCATTTCCTTCACTATATTTGTAGATACACAAATCTGATAAAATGTCTGTGTTTCGATGTCAGATATTTCATCAGGTTTGTGCATTGCTGTCCACATGAAAATAGTGAATGAAGCGAGCAAGCTTTCATTAGATTTATTTAAACAAACAGTAGTATTTCATCAGAATCATGCGTCAAGAAAGGGACATTAAGTGTCAAACTAACCATTCTGAGAAAAGTTTACACTTGAAAACTGCAGACAATTCTCTTTCTAATGATTCTAGAACGATTCTTGTATCATTTTTCATTCCCGAGTTATGAGCATTTAAAGTTTGTAGGGTGAGTATCTGCCATTTTGAAAAAACCCGCAGTCTAAAGTAAAGAAAATGCATTGACCTACTCATTTCAAAGCACTTATAAAACCATTTAGTGACCATATTAAAGATTTTCCTTCATAAACATGAAAGATAAGATGTTAGAGAACACAAAAATACCCATGACTCAAAATTGACAAAAAATGAGATATTTGACTTTTCCAAGCCTGTTGTGAGAATTTAGCCCAGTGACTTGATGTCCCTTTCGTGGTGCTGGGTCACATATGTCGCTACAGTTGGATAGTCGTACGACTGCAGTCGGAGGTGTGGATCGGACCCTTAGATGCCTGAATCACATCTAAAGTTCAACTTCAACTTTGACTAAGACCGGCATATCACCATATTTCTCACATACTGTACAGCAACAAGAAACTAGTGATCCAGTTTTGAGCCTGCGAGAAGAAAGAAAGAAGTGTGTGTGTGTGCGTGTGCGTGTGCGTGTGTGTTGAAACAGTGCGTGTATTCCTGAAAGGATCAGGTACTGTTCTTTACGGACTACAAGGCGCACCTGATTATAAGGCGCACCCCCCAAATTTTACACAAACTTCAGATTTTGTTATTATAGTTTCTTACTATATTATCAGTCACATTATAAGGCGCAGGGGTCTCAGTCTAGGACAAAAGTATCGCCTTATAGTCCGTAAAACACGGTACATAAATTGATATGAATGATATTTTACATTGCTATATTGACTGCATGAAAGACATTTTGGAAGCCATAGTTTGAAAATATGGGGATACCTTTTTTTTTTAACCCTTTCACCGCCAGCCATATTTCAGCTAAAAATGTCCATTACATTTACCTGGGTAGAGAACAAAATCCATATGCAGCATTGGGGATTCTTCTGTGACAGATATAAAATAAGTTCTAACGTTACTTAGGAAAACTAAGACAATAGGATATTTGTATAATAGACCCCAACTTGATGCCTTTTAGTGACATAGGTGTTAAATCCTGTGGTGCTAAATGGTGGATTTTGATTAATCCTACTATCTATTTAATTTAATACTTACCAACACTCAAAACAACTGCATTAGCCTAAAACAACCTGGAACCTTACCCTAGCACATAGCTAAAACGAAAGTGGCCCCAAGGGACTGCACCCATACCGCAGGGAGTAGCGGGAGTGACTCCCCTTACTTCCGGGTATGACGCGCACCCTTGGGGCACCGGATATGTCATTCGTGTAATTTTACAGCCCCGCATCAGGAGGGAGGCTGGGAGGGAACATTTTTTGTTTTGAGTGTTGGTAAGTATTAAATTAAATAGATAGTAGGATTAATCAAAATCCACCAATCTAATTTAATCATACTATACCAACACTCAAAACAACTGCAGATTACCACCGTGGTGGAGGGTGATGCGTGCCAACTGACACACCAACAACCCCAAAAGCATACCAGTAAAAGAGGGGAAACACTCCTAAGAGAATCCCCCGAAAGATGTACAACATCCCTGAAAATATGCAAATAAATACCCCCAAACAGTCATGTCAATGATATACCAAAGAACACAGAGAAAAAACAGAGGCACAAAAAACACCGGAACTCACACTACAAGGAGACCGGGACCTGCGAAACGACCACCTTCTAGATGGAAAAGGAGTCGTCTTCGCCCTGAGCAGAGATATCCCTCAGGTAAAAACTGAAGAAAGGTGTTCTGCGACTACCAGAACGCTGAGGCCATAACCTTCACAAGAGGGACACCCTTGACTACCGCCAGGGAAGAGCTGATGGCCCGCAACTCGTGGGCGCGAATGGGGTTATCAGGTAACCTAACCAGCGAGCGGGCATAGGCCAACTTAATGAGGTCGAGGAACCAACGGGACACAGTACCCTTAGCCACATCGCTGCAGTACTTGGGATTAAAGGAGACGAACAGGCGACGTTTAGCCCTTCTGAAGGACTTGGTACGAGCCAGATAAGAACGAAGAGCCCTAACGGGGCAGAGGAAGAAATCACGATCATCAGGACCCAGAACGGAGCGAAGACTCGAAAAAGAGGCCAAGGGAGAGGAAACATAACCAGACTGGTTCTTGCACGGAACTCCGGGAGAAAAGAAAGGGAGACAGACGAGAAGTCCTCCTCGAACTGACATCCTTGGTGAGACCTCTCAGAGCATGCAAACCACTGAGGCGACGGGAGTGGCGAAAGAAATGAGAAAAAACTGTCTTGAGAGTCAGAAGCTTAAGAGACAACGACTCCAGGGGTTCAAATTTGACCCAGAGAAAAACCAGAACCAAAAAGATGTCCCACTGAGGACACTGGACCGTTCTGGACGGGGCTTGGAGGCGCACAGCGTCCAGGAAGTGAGAAACTGGCAAAGCCGAGAGATTCCCCGTAAACTTGGAACCTAAAGACAACGAGATCGTGCTAATCAAGACCGCCCTATAACCTGACAAGGTTTGAGAGGAAGAGTTCCTAGTTCTAAGCAAGTGAGAGAGGAACTCCACGAACTGAACCGTTGAGGGACGAAGCGGGTCAAACTTTATCTCCTGACAAAACGCAAACCAGGTGGCCCGGCGAAGATCATACAGATCGTTTGTAGACTTACGCCGAGAGGCGGCCAACAGATCCACGGTGCGCGTGGAAAACCCCTGAGAGCGAAGGCCTAGTCGGACAGCCGCAATGCGACAGGTTTAGCCTTGAAGGGCAAGGGTGTCCGACCCCGCTTCTTGACTGAAGAAGAGTGGCGGGAGTGAGATTGAGCGGAAGAGGACCGTCTTGCGCCATGTCGAGGAGCTCTGGGAACCAATGGCTCGTGGGCCACATTGGTGTGACGAGAATCAAGTCCGGGTGCTCCCGAAGGACTTCTTCAACACCCGGGGGATTAGTGCCATCAGAGGGGAGGAATACAACGGCATGCACTTCAGGAAGAAGTGCGAGAAGTGGTGGCGTACAGCTTAGCGGTACGGTAGCACCTAAGGCCATGGAACTCATACTGAAGAAGACAAACTCCGCATGGAGTCACCTAGAGCAGCCAAGGCCTGATACATTACGGACTATGAGTGGCCGGACCGGGCCACTACACACTGCTACGCCCTTTCGAACTGGAAAATATCGATCGAAGGGGCGAGTCTGGGTCAGAAAACAAACTGGACAAGACTAGTTCAGAATGTCGGGCAAGCAAAGGACCGATGGCGGGATAGAGACAGCTAGTACTAGGATGAAAATCCGCAAGAGCAGCAGATTCAGCCTCTGACCTAGCAAACTGAGAAACCACGGTACGAATGTGCGACTGCACTTCGTAACCAACTCTACATGCTAAGACCGACGAAAGGGACCCCCGTTGACTGGGTGAAAAACCAGCGGAGACAATTCGATCGGTAGGGAGGTAAAATAAAAATAAAAAACTGCCTATGAAGTAGGAACAGACAGCAACAGCAACATAGTTGCTATCGCATGACGTCAAATCGAACCAGATGACGCGGAAAAGTCCCCACCGAAAAGGAAAACATGTAGACAAAAAGCGAAACAGTGTGCAAACGTGACGATGACACACCTCGACCTAAACCATAAAAAACGGTCGGAACGAGACGCCGAAGACCAAAAAGGGGGGGGGCCTGAAGGAAGGCAAAAATCACCCCGTGGAACAACTTTAGGTTGAAAGCTGTGCCGTTCGGTGATCTGACGGCTGAGAAGGGAAGATCATGCTAGCCGGACAGTTAAAGCCAGATCGGGACGGAACCAGTCCGAAACAGGATGACTGGAACGGCCGAACGAGTCAACAGGTTGAACAACTCATGGTTGAAACCGTGAAAGAAGGAGTGCGCACTCTGACTTCTCTCTGCAAGGGCCTATGTATACCCAGGCCAGAGGAAGGAGCTCCGAAGAAGAACAAAAAAACCCTTTAAACGGCCTAAGAGATCGCCGGCCAATTAGAGTCAGAATGGGCCGAAAACGGTCGGGAATTTTGATAAAACCGGTTGACAGGACCGGTTGAAAAAGTCGGGAATAGAAACCCGGACTGGGATCGTTCACTCGCGCCCGCGCCCTTCAAGAGAAGGTCCTCCACTTCCTCTGGAGGATCTCCAACGGACAGGATCGCCGTTTCTTGGAAGGCTCGGCCTCCTGTTGCCACGAGAAGACTGGGAAGGGGGGCCTCAAGGCCTTGAACTGGGGAGGAGGCCTAGAGGAGTATCCCACACTCCTAGAGCGGGACGCGAAGTACCCCGGACGAAATGGTTGGGACGGGGCTGGTTCAACAGGGCCCGATAGATAGCCTTCTGGCTATCAGCTGACTTCCTCTTTGAAGAGGACTCGAGAACTGGGGGAACCGATTCTTCCCCTAACAAGCCCGACTCCGGAAGGGGAAGAGAGCGCAAAACGCTCCTTTTCCCTGGACGAAAGAGACCTGTTCTGCGCCAGAAAGAATCCCGGGCCAAGGCACAGGTTTGAACCTTCAAACCAGCCGTGACATCAGAGAGGCTCTGTAGCACATTGCCCAAAAGGGCTAGAGAGACTCCAACGGAAGCTTCATCCACCTGATCAAAGAACTGAAAAACCGCCGGTGAATCAGAGGCTGAATTGCCTAGAGACTCCGCCAAGGTTTGCACGAGAGAGGTGGCCATGCCACAAGCCCTGAGAGAACCAGACAGAGATTCCTCGAGAGACTTGAACGTGACGGGAGGAACAGCAGCAGGACCCCAAGGACTCCACCTCCTCAGAAGGTTTGGAGACGGAGGGGAAGGGCAGGTATTCCGTCGGTAGGGGGACGAAAGGTCTGAATCCAGGTACCAAAAAGGAACCGAACTGAGACGAGGCCGGCTGAGAACGCCCCAGATTAGCCTCAGCAATCTGTTTCAACGAAAGGACCTTGCCGGTCCTCAACGTGAACTCCGCTTTAACCACCAAATCCTCCGGGAAGGAGGGGGCTTGGAGAGTCAAGGAGCTCTTGGCCTGCAGAAGAGAGCCAACCGCGTGATCAGTGGCGGACTCCTGATGGGAGGAACGCACAGGTACCACGTAAGGGCACGATCGAGACAAAATCTTGAGAAGATTCTGAACCGAGGACTCAGTGAGAGAGTGAGGGACCTCCGACTGAGGGTCCAGTTCCATGTCTGACTCAAAGTCGGACTGAAACTCAGAGAATTCCCTGGAGGGGTCTGGCCGTTGAAGCTTCTGATAAGGGCGGCCCAAGAGTCAAACACCACCGGAGGCCATGCCTGGCAGAGGGCTCTGCCGGTAGGGAGTGAGAGGATCACTGAACACCGGCCGGAACCGGGAGAACGTGGCGTCCTCCGTGCGAGCGGGACATTCCCGGTTGACCCAAACCGGAGGAACGAACCGGAAATTCATCATCGGAATTTTCCGGTTCTAGGCGAACCCTTTCCCGGTATGTCCGCGTTGGCCAAGCAACCGGGAGACAACCGGATGATTACCGGGTAAACACCGGGAGAACCGGAGGAAACGGTCTCGCAACCGGGAAAGGCAAATAACCGGTTGCGGTGGGAAAGCCAAGAGGCTCCAACCGTGCCATCCCCCGGTATGTCCGCGTTGGCCAAGCAACCGGGAGACAACCGGGAGAAACCGGATGAAACCGGGTAAGCACCGGGAGAACCGGAGGAAACCGTCTCACAACCGTGAGAAGCGAATTTCCGGTTGCGGTGGGACTGCCAAGAGGCCCCAACCGCGCCAGTGCCAGGATCACTGGAGAGCCATCCCCCGGGAGGGGGGTATGGACTCTTATCGGTATTGAAGGTGCCCCGCACCGACCGATTTGACTGTCCTGGTAACCTCTCCCTCGAACTGAGTGGAGGATTTGAGCCCGGACTCAGGAAAGGGAACAGGCCGTTCCCGATCCTGGAGGTACCTCCCAGGTACCACCGTTTGTCCGCGTTGGCCAAGCAACCGGGAGACAACCGGGAGAAACCGGATGAAACCGGGTAAGCACCGGGAGAACCGGAGGAAACCGTCTCACAACCGTGAGAAGCGAATTTCCGGTTGCGGTGGGACTGCCAAGAGGCCCCAACCGCGCCAGTGCCAGGATCACTGGAGAGCCATCCCCCGGGAGGGGGGTATGGACTCTTATCGGTATTGAAGGTGCCCCGCACCGACCGATTTGACTGTCCTGGTAACCTCTCCCTCGAACTGAGTGGAGGATTTGAGCCCGGACTCAGGAAAGGGAACAGGCCGTTCCCGATCCTGGAGGTACCTCCCAGGTACCACCGGATGATTGCCTGACAGACTGGCCAGTCTGGTGACAGAGGAGTCACCTCTGTCACTAGGCAAGCTCCCCGGAGGGGAGCCTCTCTGTTCCGTAAACATCAAGCCCACAGGACGGAAACCAGAGGTGGAAAGGGATTGCCTATCCCTGTTGAGGTCGACGCTGGTCTTAGCGGACAAGGGCCTCCTGGAGGCAAGCCTGTGAACAGAAGAAGGAGAGAGGGCTGCGCCAGTGACAGTCTCACGTTAGAAGAGACAACTGGCGGCACCCTCTCTGGCCTAATCATAGAACCGAAATAGGAGGAAGATTCTGTCGATGCGAAAGGGAGAACCCTGAAACCCGAAGAGTCCAAGTGACGTAGTACAAAGCCTGCGAGTCCAACGGAAAAGGAGGAGCAGAAACCTCCGAAGGGAGAGAAACTGGAATGGGCTCCGAAACCGGTTAGGCCGGTGTAACCGAAACGGACTGTGACTGGACGTTAGACGTAGGATTTGTGAGAGGATTTAGACGAAAACTTCTTGTAGAAGATTAAGAGAACCTGCCCAAAGGGTCCCTAGTGAGAGAAGAAGAGTCAACTGACTTGGAAACAGAAAAACAACCGAAGCAGAAACTGCTTTGCCCGAGTGTTTTGAAACCGAGGGGTGCAAGAAGCCATAATGGCTGACGCCACCCCGAAAACGAACAACAGAGTGAACGAAATAATTTTTCAACTAAAACGAACACCAAGAAATGACAATGAAATAATATCGATAGGATGACTAACAGCCTTCCCAAGAAACTGAATAGAACAAAGCTATGCACGGAACGAACCCACCAGATAGACAAGAGTCAGAAAAGGCGGAGCAGGGTAGGCCCAGGTGTGGTAGAAAGGCTGGAAAATTTAAGAATGACATATCCGGTGCCCCAAGGGTGCGCGTCATACCCGGAAGTAAGGGGAGTCACTCCCGCTACTCCCTGCGGTATGGGTGCAGTCCCTTGGGGCCACTTTCGTTTTAGCTATGTGCTAGGGTAAGGTTCCAGGTTGTTTTAGGCTAATGCAGTTGTTTTGAGTGTTGGTATAGTATGATTAAATTAGATATGCGACTTTGGCGGTGAAAGGGTTATTAATATAATCTCCCTATGAACTGAATGATAAAGAGCCCAAATAAAACAAGCGCACCATGCCAAGCCAATACCTTTCAATACTTTAGCGGTTAACTTTGACAGACTTGTTCTACCAATTTACGATTCAATGGAACCATAAGAAAAAAACAATCATGTATAACATTTTCCTCGCTTTTTTGAATGACAAGCCTGTTTTAACCTCTTCACTGCCCCGTCAAGGATATTTCCGTCAACTTCCGGTAACCTATAAACTGCCCCGTCACGGAAATATCCGTCATAGGGTTATTCTAAGAGTTTCCCTTTTTTTATCCATACGCTTTTCGCAGTATGTTCAAATGCATGTGAGAGTGTTCTCAAAGGATTGTATATTCAATCCCCGTTCAGAAAAGCATAGGTTATATGCACATTTATTCACAAAGTTTTGCGATAGACTCGGCAACCTAAAACGGCTTGGCAAATAGTTGCCCCGGAACCGGAACCGGGCTCGGCAGTGAAGGGGTTAAGAATATTACCCAAGGAAGTTCAACTTCTTCCACAGAAGATGAGTCTCTCAAACAGGAACAGACCTGCCAACCCCCTAACAGACCAAAGAGGAATATTTGAAGCAGAAAAGAGGAATTTTAGGGAGTTAAGAGGAATTTTGGCGCGGAACCTTACCTTTTGCAAAAAAACACGATTTGATGCAATTAACTCTTATCCTTGTTAACTTGTACTGTTCTGAACAAGAGTCCAGAATGATCGGCCGCGCTCAGTGCAATGGTATGCTCCACCAAAAAGAGTCTCTGCCCGAATCACCTCATGAGGATCCTTAGTCTCCTCCTCTTCGGCTGACTTAGCGAATGACACATCTGTGTGTTTTTGAGACGTAAAATGGCGCTTCACATCTATCATCCCTCCATGAGACACTGTAAAGTCCTTCGCGCACGGTATGCATCGGGCGTACTACACACCTTTACTAGAGCTCCTAATACACGGAAACGTTTCAGTGTATGCCTTGCGAAATTTCTGTTCAGTTCTTTTTCTTTTCCCATCGGCCAAATCACTAAAATCCCCTCCATATTTCGACTGACGGGAAAGGAAGTTGGTGACCGGAAATACTGTTCGGGTTAGAAGATCGAATATACGCACGGCAGCTCTGCGTTCGGTTTACTTTCGGTTTTTGTGTTTTTTTGGAAGATCTTTAAAAGCGGAATTTTATGGAATCGAGCGGAAGGGCGGAATAATTATCGTCTGAGCGGAAGAAATTCCGCCCAAAGCGGAAAGGTTGGCAGGTCTGCAGGAAACGTGTCTGTCTACCATCTGCTTCATACCACTTCCAAACCGACTGATGTAGGATACATATCACAATGAGAGACATCGACACTACAGTTACATGCATTTTGAACGTTACAAACGTACCAGCACCAGACAGACACCTGGAAGGGAGAAGAAAAAAAAATCTGTACACAAACGATACTGCATTCCATATATTTTTCTTTTTTTTAAGATATTAACATTGACAACATTAATGAATCAATAATGAGAATCAACAACAACAGCAACAAATCTCTTCAGTTTCTTTCTTTGTCCCATTCAAGAGAACAGAACAGCGTTAGTTCTTTTCTTATGATTTGAGAAAATCCTGAACAGTGTATAGCCCGGAAATGTTGTGATACCGATTTCATGGCCTTCTCATCTCGCAAAGTCGATGTTATACACACCGTCTGTGTCCTTCAAATCATGTTATGTCTGTATCTTTCTATCTTATATGGACACACGTTTATCAGCATGCATACTCAAATCATCTATCAGAAATACAAATCCATTTGAAATGAAATTTAAAAAAGTTAACAAGCTTATAGGCATACATGTTCTTTCGCTCTTTCAGACAGACAAAACAGGAACATTTATTTTGTTTTCATTTTTCTCTTTTTTTCGCTCGAGCGTGTACACATGTGTGTGTATGCGTAAGCATGCGATGTGAATGTGATATGGTAAGATTAATATTCATGAGTGACGACATATTCATGCGTGTTAAAAAAACACCCCAAAACATATGAATCTGACATGCACAAATCTATGAGTATGCCAAACTAGGTTTAAAAAAAACCTCAGAATAAATGTGACAATAATATACGTAACAAACGGATGACTGACCAAGCTCACAGTATCTTAGGTAAAAAATATCTTTTGTGCCGAACCGCACATCACAAAGAAACAAATGAAAAACAAAACAAACACCATCACGTCAACTTATCCCTGCCTGTACCGCGGAAACCGCAGATCACAAGGGGAAAAATGATAAGCCCCCGGGTCACCTCTCTCTTCCATAGGGCCCAGTTTATACACGCTACGTACACATCACAAGGGGGAGATATGATCGGTCCACACAGTCTGCTACGTTGCGCAGCACACTTCTCCTTTCATTCTCTCATCTTCCGACATGACACCTTTCACAGTCTTTCGATTTTTTTTAATTATTTTTTTTATTGTGACCCCTCCCTCTGTTGTTCATTCGCCTTGCAATTAATTCTCTTCTTCCTTGTCCCTGGCTCACGCAAGCACCCCTCGCATTCTTTTTGTTTTTTGCTTTTCAGCATTCTCCTGGAACAGACAAAGCAGCTTTTAAATAAAACAGAGCATAACAAGGGGCAAAGCCTTCAAGGCTCACTCGGTGGGGGGGGGGTGTTTAAGTACAAGACTGCCAACAAATAATGACTTTGAGGGTCATAAACATGAAGGGGGGGGATGTTTAAGTACAGGATAGCCAACAAAAAAAATGACTTTGAGATTGAGGGTCGTAAACATGATGGGGGTGTTTAAAGCACAAGATTGCTAACAAATGACTTTGAGATTGAGGGTAGTAAACGCGAGAGGGGGGTGTTTTAAGCACAAGATTGCTAACAAATAATGACTTTGAGATTGAGGGTAGTAAACGCGAGGGGGGGTGTTTAAAGCACAAGATTGCTAACAAATAATGACTTTGAGATTGAGGGTAGTAAACACGAGGGGGGTGTTTAAGCACAAGTGAGCCAATAACATGGCAGGCATGATGGGTGAAAGTAAAACATTCTCTCAATCCTGAAACGACGCGTTTCAATGTTCCCTGAATCTTCCTGTTCCTGAAGCGGTGACCGCATTAAAAATAATTGTCAATGTGTGTGTGCACAGGATGTGTGCACAGGATGTGCGCACAGGATGGGTGGGGGTGGTTTTAGAATTGCATTTGTCTATCATCTTGTTTTAATCTGCCATCAGTGTTGGCAGAAATGTTTGATTTTATAAGACCGTGGATCCGGACGACAATCCTGAAGACTCTTTCTATCAGCTTTTCCAATCCTGATTTCAGCATTCTTGAACTATTTTTTATATTTTGTATTTATTTTTGCTTTCCCATCTTCTGGGTCGTACAGTGGCGTTGCTCCCATGCCGCTAATTCCGAATCCCAATTCGCAGCTAATCCCCGGCTTGTTCAGGTCGCAGAATCCAAGACCAGCAGTCCAAGGGGAGCGAATCTATGTTAGGCCGTCAGGAGGCAACCAACCGAGGAGACACTGCACTGCTGCTGAGTCACTTCGGTGGAGTTCAGCGGAGACTGTTCAGGACACCACCTACTGACGACACTATTCTCTTAGTCGCGGAGCCAGCGTGAGTGAGGTCCTTCTCTGAGGGCGCCACCACAACCGTCCACCGACAGCTCCCCAGAACACACTGATCCCCATGACTTTGACCCGAACGCACCAAGGCATAGACTGGATTGGAAAACGAAACTGAGGTCACCATGAGAGCAGGGCATGCAAAGCCACAGAATTTGAGACATTTTTTTCTCTTTTTGTTTTAATGATTGATGGAAATGAGGCGGATGACAATGATGATGATGATGCTATGGAGTTCCGCATCGGTCTGAGACTGCATGCCAGGGCTGTATTCTACTACTTTATTTCTACGCTTCCTTTCATAATGATATCCCGGCGTTAACCAGGCCCGAGAACTACAGACACCTGCAGTGTTGGTCTTGAAATTAGAACAACACTCTCGAATCGCATCCGTTAAGCGGATGAAGCTAGACTGTGTGGTTTCAGTCTTCCCATTGAGTCCATAGCCACTCACTCTGGGTAGGAGTCGGTCCAGGACCGAAAAAACCCTCGCCTCTGATGGGATTCGAACCCAAGACCTCCCAGCCAGTAGTCCGCGACGCTAACCATTACACCACGGCGGCTGGTTCTTGAACTATTTTCACCCATGGGCAGGTAAAGATGCACATGGCTGTATCTATTTAACACACAGCATAACTATTTCTCTACAAACACCTCCCTTCTTTGAACCCCCAAACCTTAGACTACCGTATTTTACGGACTATAAGGCGCACCCCCCCCCCCCCCCCCCCAATATGACTCAAAATTCAGATTTTGTTACTCTATTTCTTGTTACCAGTCACATCATAAGGCGCAGGGATCTCAGTTTGGGAAAAAAAAGTATCGCTTTATACTCCGTAAAATACAATATTTAATTTTTAAAAATGTTAGGGGAAGACGGGGTAAAAAGCGCATGGGCGGGTAAGAAGCCCACCCCAATTATCTCATGAAATGAAGCAAATTTCAGTCTCATTTTGCCCATGAGATGAGCGTTAATGTCTAGCATTCGTCTCATGGGCAAATTTGACTGAAATTTTCTTTATTTCATGAGATAATTGGGGTGGGCTTCTTACCCGCCCATGCGCTTTTTACCCCGTCTTCCCCTATGCATTTAGTTTTCAGAACACAAAGTGACAAATCAACTTGATTAAAATCTGTAAACACATATTACTTGTGGTTGGCATAGATTAACTGAGATTACATGGGTGCTCAGACCTGTTTACCCCTATTTTGCAAAGTTGTAATTTCTGAAACAAAAAAACGTAATTTTGAAAAAAGAACCTGTAATCCAACGCGTGACCAATGAACGTCGATATCGTACTGACCTGAGTGTGCAATACTAATGTCTGTCGAGCAGTAGACACAGAACACATGCTCGTCACCTAGTGCTGAACTTTGAGGTAAAATTCGTGGAATTTTGAGGTAACTTTCCCAGAATTTCTATGCCACTTTTGATGTCTTTTTTAAAACTTTTCGACCAGAAGATACAGAAGCTTTGGAATGCACTCGCTTGGACCAATTTTTTCCCCCGTATTTTTTTTCCGTAGCCGTAATTTGACTTTCCCCCCATAAAAATTACGGCAAAATCGGGATGGTAAACAGGTCTGGGTGCTCCTGGGAAATTTTAAAAATCCTGCAAGGCAAGGGTCCAGGGGCCGCCCAGGCCCCGGCGGAGTGCAGGGACAGCGCCCCTCCTGGGGGTTCCGGGGGGCAATGCTCCCTGGAAGCTGAAGGGTAATGACAGTTTCCAATGTAATCGACAGGCTCTCGTTGCACTTTCACTTCTGGTTAAACTTCATGACCTCTATAAACAGCAAAATGCATCTTCTCAAATTCTTATAATCCAGCGACGCCGGCTTCAGGACATCCTAGACAAAACAATCCTGAACTTCAGGACATCCTGAAAGCAGGAGCATCCATGTAATAAAAAACGGTCATACCCGTAATGTTCTCATCCCCAGCTGGTGCATTTGTACCATAGTGTTCAAGTGCTTTGGCTGTTGGGATGATCCCTGGGTTTTTTAAGCCAGGGTATGACAGCAACAAACGAAAGGAATATAAGAAAAAGTTGTCTTACCACATCAAGTTTCCCAACTTGATTCCTCATAAATTCGATCAAAGCAGTCATTCATGTAGTAGAACTGCAACAAACAAGGAAGCATCTTATCTATTGAGACCATAGCATCAACCGCTCAGAAAGCAGCAGATTAACACACATCAACACAAGAAGGACAATTTCAATGTAAAATAAAAGTAAATCAAGCATTACATTTCTTTAAAAAAAATGTTTTTGAAGCAACAGCCACATTGAATCAACAAAAATTGAGTCAACGCTATATTTACAGTGGAACCTCCTTAACCCTTTTGTTCCGTGAACGTTCAGAAAAAAACTGGATCGTAAATGCCGAGAACGTTCGGGAACGTACGGATTCCACGTGGCCGCTTTGGGCGCTTCCATTTTGTTTCTATCACATGGCAGTCACGTGGGCGCTTCAGCCTCGCTTTCGCAATAGATTACACTTCCGCCCTGTTGCTTGCCATGGCTTCTAGGCCGATTGGTTTGGAAGATATGAATTTTTGAAAATTAGTGACCGACTTAGGCATTTTCGCGATTTTTCCAATATGGATGACGAACAGTTATGGCGTCCATTGACTGAGGAAAGCGATGAATAGTCGTATTTTTGTGAAAGATGGGACTTATGAGATCGCGAAGTAATGAGTAAGGAAGTGTACTCTGACCTATTTCGGCAACGAGCTTGTTTTTGTTCGATTGATGCAAATTTTGAAGTCGTGTTACTGACATCAGCATTTTCCCGACTTTTGCATCATGAATGACGAATCGTTATTGCATCCACTGAGCGATGACAGCGATGAAAATTGCTTTTTTTTGTGAAAGATAGGAATGATAAGATCGTGAAGTGAAAGGGTAAGTGAATGATTTTGATCTACATTTCCATTTCAGTCGTCTTAGGCTTCACCAGTGGTGACCAGTCTGCAAAAAGTAGGCAGTGAATGACTAGTGAATGCAGTTTGCGACTACACTTTGGCATTTTGATTTTTTGTGTGGAGCAATGCATCCCCATAACATCGTGAAATTCATTTCGCAAATCAGACAGACATCTCGGCAACACATTCAAAACAAAAAAACACTCATAATCTGCTAGGGTATATTTTATTTTATAATTTTTCTGACGCTACCCCCCCTTTTGTGCGGAGTGACGTCCCTTGGGCTAGGATTTCAGAGGTGATTGAGCGCACAGAGCGTCAGGAATTAAAGGGTTAACCCCTTGACTGTCAGAGAAAATTAAAGAAAAAATTCATTGTACAAATCATGCCATGAAAAAGACAACTGATAGAGCCAATCTGGCAAAATGTTCTGGGGACATAACTCTCTTGACTGTGTTAGAGCAAAAGACAGCACATCTGAGTTATTCCTCTTCATCTGATGACGTCGTCAGTGATGTAATCAAGTCAGTACCTGCAATGTAATATATGGCAGTCAAGGGGATAAGACCTTCAAAAAACATCCCCCCAAAAAGGTCATGATGTTCGTCTGTCCCGAGGGATGAAGACCATCCGTCAACAGTTCCAATGTCAAAGGGTTCAGGATGTGGGGTGGGTACGAAGATGACTGATGAGTACGATGCGGGCCTTGAAGGTTTTGTGACAGGAAAGAGAGTTGAGTGGGGGATCTGTTGGAGTTAGAGAATTGCTGCTGCTCGTGCGATTTTTCGAGCCTCTCGACATGCCTGGGCTGTCTCGATTCGGTGAGCCTCGAACTTGGCAGCTCCCTCGGTGACTGCACCAAGCCATGCTGATCGGTTTTGGGCCAAAGTTTCCCAGGAGGAAATGTTGATGTCAAAAAGGTCATAATAAGGAGGTGGACACTCAGTATTAGTAGTCCTGATGTGAAAGGGAGAAAAAGTTGGTGAACAGGTTTTGGGATCACATCTTTGAGGGGTATTTTAAGACTGAGGTTCCACTGTATAAATACACAAACACGCACATACACTCATGCGCAGCGGTCTATTAACACACTCAGGACGAATGAGCCGGATCCGGCTCATGGCTCACACAACCGTTTAGGACGAATGGCCCGGCTCCGGCTCATAAGAGTTTTCAAGAGGTTTTGATTTATGGCGTGTAACCAGCTTTCAAGTGCGACGTCATAACCTATTTTCGGTTTGCTTTGACCTTGCCTCTCTTGAAATCAGCCAATCATTGCAGACTTTACATTCAGGTTTGGTTGTAGAGGGGAGGTCAAAGATCGGAATGTGTAATTTTCCTTCTTTCTATGTGTTAGCTGTTTTCGTCAATAGGAGACAAACGACGAAGGTATGGAATCTGATATTTTACGATCGCTTAGTGCATGGTGTTACTTATCTGAAAATATCAGTTAATAACTTTTCATAACTTCTTTGTGGTGATGGGTTTTCGAACCTAGTCGAGTCGAATGGCCCGTCCTAAACGGTTGTAAGGGGAAGCAACTGGCCAGTGCCGAGTGAGTTAAGACCTTGAAAAATCAGCCCCCAAAAAGGTCATAATACAGAGGTGGACACTCCTGCTATGAAAGGGAAAAAAAGTAGGTGAAAATGTTTTTGGATCACATCTTCGAGGGAGGTTTTAATAGGGAGGTTCCACTGTATAAATACACAAACACATACGTACACTCGTGCACAGCATTAATGACTAATAAAACAAACAGCACACAATAAACCGTTCCTTCTATAAGTTCTATCCCTTTGCCATGGATGCAACTGGCGAAAATCCAAAAACAGGCAAGACAGGGGTCCAGGGGCCGCCGAGGACCCTGGCAGGGTATAGGGGCGGGGTTAGGGGGGCAACGCCCCCCTGAAGCTGAAGAAAAAGCAAAATCATACTCAATTCGAAGCTTATTCCAGGCTTGTAAAGTGAGAATTCAACACTTTTTCCCACTTGAACTTTGAATCAAATTTTGTTTTTTGGTCAAATTTTTTAAAAACACAGGCGCCGCCTGGTATCCGAGGCAAGGTAGCATCCATGTTTTGCTGTTAAAAAGCCACTCACGTAAGGTGTGAATATTTTGACAATGCGGGGCTTCTTTCCTGGGCGGTCGTACTCAAAGCTGAAGGCCATGCCCTCCTCGTCCACCTCGTACGACTTGACGTCCTTCCAGGAAAACTCAATCACCTGGGCCTGTGGGAACACAGAGCACAGCTTTATGTCCACTGTGTGTTTGCCTTGTCAGCAGTGTCATTACAATCCCCTGTACCCAGGTTCAAACTCAATCACCTGGGCCTGTGGGAACACAGAGCACAGCTTTATGTCCACTGTGTGTTTTGCCTTGTCAGCAGTGTCATTACAATCCCCTGTACCCAGGTTCAAACTCAATCACCTGGGCCTGTGGGAACACAGAGCACAGCTTTATGTCCACTGTGTGTTTGCCTTGTCAGCAGTGTCATTAAAATCCCCTGTACCCAGGTTCAAACTCAATCACCTGGGCCTGTGGGAACACAGAGCACAGCTTTATGTCCACTGTGTGTTTTGCCTTGTCAGCAGTGTCATTACAATCCCCTGTACCCAGGTTCAAACTCAATCACCTGGGCCTGTGGGAACACAGAGCACAGCTTTATGTCCACTGTGTGTTTGCCTTGTCAGCAGTGTCATTACAATCCCCTGTACCCAGGTTCAAACTCAATCACCTGGGCCTGTGGGAACACAGAGCACAGCTTTATGTCCACTGTGTGTTTGCCTTGTCAGCAGGGTCATTAAAATCCCCTGTACCCAGGTTCAAACTCAATCACCTGGGCCTGTGGGAACACAGAGCACAGCTTTATGTCCACTGTGTGTTTGCCTTGTCAGCAGGGTCATTAAAATCCCCTGTACCCAGGTTCAAACTCAATCACAGCTTTATGTCCACTGTGTGTTTGCCTTGTCAGCAGTGTCATATTAGGTATTAGGTATTACTGTATTTTTCGGACAATAAGGCACACCTTTGTATAACTTAAGGCGCACCCCCCAAATTTTAGATTTTGTTACTATATTTTCTTACTATTTAATCAGTCACATTATAAGGTGCAGGGGTCTGAGTCTTGGAAAAAAGTATCGCCTTATACAAGTTATAGTCCGAAAAATATGGTAGGTACTTTATAGTCACAGAGACGTCTCTGTGAAATTCGGGTTGCTCCCAGCCAGAGGCGCGCCACCCAAATTTTTTGGCATGCACTTTTTGTGTGACCGATAAGGGGTGGGGGTAAATTTTGACCCAATGACAACTTTTTCGTTGCCGCTGGGTTTAACGTGTGCTAAGTGCATGGGCACACAGGACCTTGGTTTATACTCTAAGTTCAGATCGTAAGGCCTAGTGCAAAGTGAGAGGAAAAATCCCCTGTACCCAGGTTCAAACTCTGGTTTACTTGACACAAGGCAAACACGTTACCTTTGTGCCACTCTGTCATATGTGACCCAGCACCACGAAAGGGACATTTTAGGTATTAGGTACTTTATAGTCACAGAGACGTCTCTGTGAAATTCGGGTTGCTCCCACCTGGAGAGCGTGTCGCAGCCAGAGGCGCGCCACCGCATTTTTTTCTTTTTTTGCAAGCAATTTTTGTGTGACTGATGAGGAAGGAAATAGGTGGGTGGGTGTGGGTGGGGGGGTAAATTTTGACAAAATGACAACTATTTTGTTGCCACTGGGTTTAACGTGTGCTAAGTGCATGAGCACATGGGACCTCGGTTCATCGTCTCATCCGAAAGACTCCACGTTCAGACCGCAAGGCCTAGAGAAAAGTGAGAAGAAAAATCCTCTGTACCCAGGTTCGAACTCGGGTTTACTTGACATGAAGCGAACACGCTACCACTGTGCCACTCTACACTATCTATGTTAGCACGTTAGGACGCTCAAATGTTGCATGCGGATAGGTACTAAGAATATTTAAGTCAAGTTCAAAAATGAAGGTCATAGGTCAAAGGTGAAGGTCACTGGAGCCAAAAATGCTGCCGAGCACCTGTCACAATAAGTATAACGTTTGAATGCAGGGACCTAGGACACTCAAATTTTGCTTGCGGATAGGTACTAAGGATATCTAGACCAAGTTCGAAAATCAAGGTCATAGTCACTGGACTCGAAAATGCTGCTGCGCGGCTGGTGATCTAGCATCTTAACGCTGTAGTTTCACTGCGTGTTTGCATTGTTAGCAGTGTCACTTCTGAGCTTCTTGAAATTTATGTTCCATCTTGAGCCCTCCGCTCAGCAAATGACAACAGGATCTTTCGAATACAAAAATTTAAATGTGATAGGCACGGTGGTAGAGCTTTTACATCATCAGCAGTCAAACTCTGGAATTCATTGCCTTCTGCTGTCAGACATAGTCAATCTTTAGCATCGTTCAAAACAAACCTGAAAACCCATCTGTTCTGGCAGTCTTTCCAATAACATCCCCCATCTCCATGTGTGTGCATGCGCGTATGTGTGTGTTTGTGTGCATGCATGCATATGTACGTGTGTGTGTGTGTGTGTGTGTGCGTGTGTGCGTGTGTGCGATGTATGTGCATAGTCATCAAGGAGGAATCGCCGATTTTACGGTTTGATTTCTAGGAAACCAGAGCAAAGTGAGTGTTGCGATCTCTGTAAAGGACGTTTTCCTAGTGATCTCGACGTGCTTCTTACAAAAACTCATCTGTCAGGGTGCCCCTTTAATATCTCCGAACGTTACCCGATTGTCTGACCTCAGCGGTGCCATCATCCTTGCAGGCCTGCAGCTTGAAGCACTGGAGGCCGATGATGGCGATGACGTGGCCGTCACGCCGCGAGTCGCAGGCGCAGTGCGGGAAGATCACCTCACTGTAGCCGTCCATGTGACGCACCACCTTGAGGTACTGGGAAAACACACAAGGCGTTGCAATATCAGACCTCCTGCCTACTTGGAATTTTTTCCAATCAGCAGCCCAGCCATCAATTTTCAGTAGCATGGCAACATGAATGTGTATATGATTAACACATCTAAAAGCGTCCTAGTCATGCCAATCATGAAAAAGAATACAAATAATCAGAAAGGACACATTAAGAGGCCGCGAGGCCTAGTTGTCCTCATTCTCTGATCTGATCTGATCTGAACATTTTCAGTAGCATCCACAAATGACGGCATAAGGATGTGCACACCGCCGCACACACACATGTACACACACACACACACACGCTACAAAGGCAAATTACTTTCAGGAAGTGGTGAGAGAGAAAAACAAAAACATTTTGGGGAAGAATATCGCAATCGGTTTGTTCTTTTCCTGAGAAAAGAACAAACGTTTTTCGCCGATTGAACGTGTTAACGGCAATCGTCTCTACCGCCATGATTCACAGAGAAGTCTGCATGGTAGAGGTTGCAGTGAGCATGGTTCGCACCGAGTCGACTTCTGACGATGCAAGGCCACTCCTCTGTGTAAGCTATTTTGAAAACTTGTGCGGCAGGCCGATGTTTTTTTTCTTAGAACAAGATGGTGCGCCAGATGATTTTAATGTTCTGGTTTGGGGAATGAAAAAATTGCCGTTAAGGTTGCCGTAGCTCCGTAGCAAAGCTTTATTTTTCGTAGCTGCTACGGCCTAATCGTATCAGTAGTCAGGTCTGCAATACTATCACAAATTTATATCATTTTCTCTTGCTGTTGGTCCAACACACAATGCATTGCGATATTATCCTAAATTTATATCATTTTCTTTCGCTGTTGGTCCAACGCACAAGGCATTGCAATATTATCATACATTTATATAATTTTCTTTTACTGTTGGCCAGTTAACTAAAAAACAGGTAACACACACACACACACACAAAATCGGATAAGTCACAATAATTTTTGTGGTCCCACTTTAATCCTTCTACTAACAAACCTTTTTTTCTTGCTCAAAATTATCAGTTATCTCAAACTAAAATTGTCAGTCCTTTCAAGTTTGGCTTACCCTATTTCCTAAGCTCATCAATTTCAATAATACACGATCCATTGAATATCATCACACAAAAAAAATCCTTAGTTATAGTCTCACTCAAAATGCTAGATGCTTTCTGTATGTCTCACCTCCATGACTTTCTCCTGCTCTTTCAGGGCCTTCAGCTCATACAGTTTATCCGCTGCTTTCAACAGTCCCCGGTTCACATCTTCCGCCGCCTGCGCACAGACATTTTCACCAGCAAGGTTAGCAGCAGAGTCAAACTTAGGAACACTTCAACTCCAAACTATCCCGTAGCACAAACAAAGGAAAACAATCAAATCATGTACGCTCAAGAAAAGGCAGAGCAAATATTTTCTATCTAATTTAACCCCTTAACCCCCTGTTTTCTTTGTGTGTATGGCTGGAGTGATTTGTGTCAAGATTTTTTTTAATAATTCAATTCTAGGCTCGCAGCTTAGTGTAAAAGCTGCGATTTCATTGAGTTGTTCTTGTTGCCTTACTCTGGCTTAAAGACTCCAGGGATCATCCCAACAGCCGAAGCACCTGGACACTACGGCACAAATGCACAGCTAGGGATGAGAACATTACGTGTGCATGGGTGCTCCTGGGAAATTTCAAAAATCCTGCAAGGGGGCGGCCCCGGCGGAGTGCAAGGGCAGCGCGCACACACACATATTTACTGCTCTTTTTTTCCCCCCTCTATTCTACATTCCTTTGAATATACTAGCAAATGCTTATATAGGCCCCTTTTATTGTACAAGTGTGTGTGTTTATGTAAGAAAATCGTTGCTTCTCAAATGTTCATAATCCGGCAACGCCGGCTCTAGGCAATTTAAAAACCCTGCAATTCAGGACATCCTGAAAGAAGGAGCATCCATGCGAGCGTGACAGTTTTTGATTACCCCACCACATGGGCAGCCACACTCCGACTTCGGAGGATCAAAGATTGAGGTAAAAGGCGCGCTGACCTGCCAGAAGAAGAAGTGGAGGGCTTGCTCGTTGGAGTTGAGGGTGGCCTCCCGGCTGAGGGAGAAGAGCCAGCGTTTGAGCATCAAGCAGGTGGCCGTGGCCGTGCTATAGTTCTGGATGTAGATGTTGTGCGGCAGCTCGTGGGGCTGCAGCCGCCTCTCTGGATACACGCACAACACAAACACAGAGATAAAATAAGTCAAGGCCACTATTCTTTTCTTTGTCATCCCTCCTACTAATTTGCAAAAGCTTCCCTAACCAGCCTTTACCATAAACCCTTTCGCCGCCAGTGTCACACCAAAAACGGTTTAACACCCACAGCATAAGACAGAAATCAGGGTCTGTTAATGTGCTTACCGAAGACACTTAATTTTCTTAATTTCGGGAGGCAAGGATAGGCCTAAAGCTATACTTGTCATAGAGGAATTCCTAATATTGCAGATAAAATTAGTTCTCTACCCAGTTAAGTTCGGCTGAAAAAATGACTGGCGAAGGAAGGGTTACGATACCCTAAAACACCCACCCTTTTCTCGTGTGAAAGGACTTAAATAAAAGCGGATGGAGTTACTTGTAAAATCAACGACGAGAAAATGGAGTTGAGTCAAACTAGTTGTAACATTTGGATTTAAGGGATCTCTCCTAGTACTACTGTTTTAGTTGTCTGATGTGCTTGCTACAATCCAGTGTCAAATTAGAAACAGACATCAATAGATGATGAAGAATGAGGAAAACAACTTATAAAATCTTTTTTAAATCACAATAACGTAACACAAAAATTAATACAACAAAAATATTTAAAAAACACGAACAATTATACAACTTTGCCTACCTTAGTAGGGCAAAGGACAACCAACAAATACACTAAAAAAAAGAGAGAACAAAGTACAAGTAGCCATTACCAAATATTTATAAACAGATTTAACCCCTTGACTGCCAGAGAAAATTGAAGAATAAACCCATCGGGCAAATCATGCCACGAAAAAGACAACTGATGGAGCCAATCTGGCAAAATGATCTGGGGGTGTAACTCTCTTGACCGTGTTAGAGCAACAAGCCAGCATATCAGGGTTATTCCTCTTCATCTGATGACGTCATCAGTGATACGTTGGTGGCAGTCAAGGGGTCAAAAGAAACACTGCGAGACATACAAAAACTGACCAAAATTGTATTCCACTGTTTCAAAGAGGTAAAAGTAGTCTGCAGCACTGCCAAGACCAGCTTTGGCTGCCACTGCCTGTAAGCACACAAACCCATAATATATTACATGAATTGTCACATGCACACACACAGACACCAACTAATTAACTGCATATTTACTTTTGCCATAAAAGCTATCCACCCACGTACAAAATTTTACCCACTCATATCCAATCATTCAAAACAAAATCATTCAAAGAAGCTATTTGTTAATTGTCAATAAAATATGAAAATAGAGCAATAACCCTCTCGCATTCACATCGTAATGCTACGGGAATTCCCCAATACCCCCCTATGTTTTCACAGCGTAACTGGCCGTGACCTTCAACCTGGTAGTTTTCCATCACGTGCAGACCCCGTGAAAGTGTGTAGAATGAACCAAAAAGTTGGTAGCATCCTTGGGAGAGACCAATGAAACTGCTTCTAGTATTATGGGATAGTAATTCACGTCCATTCACAGACAAAGAGCCAAAACTGCTTGCGTGTCAGTGTAGCAGGCATATTCATATAAAGTTGTAAATTGTTTGTTCTAGTTTATGTGACAGAGCAGCCTGAGTTCTGGAATGATTAAAAGGCTGCATATTCATAACTAATGCGTGTGTCCATTCACAGACGAAGAGACAAAACTGTGTGTAGTGTAGCAGGCATATTCATATAAAGTTGTAAATTGTTTGTTCTAGTTTATGTGACAGAGCAGCCTGAGTTCTAGAATGATTAAAAGGCTGCATATTGATAACTAATGCGTGTGTCGCTGTGTGTAAGAGAGAGAGAGAGAGAGAGAGAGAGAGAGAGAGAGAGAGAGAGAGAGAGAGAGAGAGAGAGAGAGAGAGAGAGAGTGTGTGTTTGTGTATGTGTGCATGCGTGTGTGAGCATACATCCTGTGTGTATGTGAGTTTGTGTGTGCATGCCTGCATACATTTATATGCATGCTTTGATACTTTTATTATTGTGGAGTTAATAAGACATGCCATATCAATAATGCTGACCTTGTATACTATACTCATGTGGATCCCAACACATGAATGACATAAAATGTCCGATACAAAACCACAGATATTTCATCAGATTCGTGTACGGGGGACTGCAAAATATAGTGAACAAAGCTAGTAGGATTTCATCAGATATTTAGACAGTAGAATTTCACGAGAATCATGCTTCACAAATGTCACAGTCGGATCGCATCGTACGCAGCGTGTCTGCCCCTAAACCTAAGACGCACCCTGTTGTCGTTGTTGTCGCACCCTGGCTTAAAGACTCCAGGGATCATCCCAACAGCCGAAACACTTGAAACACTAAGGTACAAACGCACCAGCTAAGGGCTGAGATCATTACGTGTGTGACCGTTTTTGAATACCCCCACCACGTGGGTCAGCCACACTCCGACTTCGGAGGAGACAGACGCACCCTGTCGATGCTGCATCAATGAACTAACGCTGACCTTGTAGACGGTGTCGGCGTTGTCGTTGCGGTGAATGGTCACCACGCAGATGCTGTGGTCCGGCAACAACACCTTCAGTTCCACTTCTCCGTCCTGCCGCCACCACCACACAGACACAATTACAAACACAATAATGCTGAAAATGTTTTGTGGCTACTCCCAAAGCATCTCTTGGCGAACTATCACGTGACTTGCATGGGGTGAATACATTTCTTGATGTTGATTGGTCCATTAAAAAATGGCTAAAATTTCATAAGATTTTTTGACCAATCAGACAAGAGCTTGTAATATTCTTCCGCAAACGTTTTCTAAAGTGTTTCTTAGAGCCCTTTTGGTGTAACAGTTATGCGCGCGGCGACCGTCATCTAGAGAAACTCGACCCTGGTCTTCAGAGATCACACACTGAGTCCTAAACAAAAATGGCAGCTCGCACACTTTAGTTCTATTCACAGAGACCAGTTTATTGTTTATTTATAATAATAATAATAATAATAATTGATAGCATTTCTATAGCGCCTTTCTATAATTATTTTACACTCAAGGCGCTTCCATTCACTGATACACCCCCAGTCACACACATTATCACCCATTCATTCACCCAGGTACAAGATCAAGAAGGCAACATTTACAAATGTATCTATTTATTCACTTCCTGGTTCTGTCGCAGTCCTACTTTAGACACCAATGTGCGGTTGGGGGAATGAGTTAGAGTGAATGGTGTGTGCAAGCGCACCGAGTTGCCCAGCAAGAAAAGTGCTTTATAAATACTGTATATTATCATTAAATATTAATGATCGACAGAAAACTCAGACCAGCATGAAATATTTTGACTTGCTTGTTATCTATTTATTGTTTATTTACCTATTTATTCACTTCCTGGTTCTTTCATAGCCCAACTTAGATAGTGAGTGTACGGTTGGGCAAATGAGTTAGAATTTATGGTGTGTGCAAGCGCATTGAGTTGCATAGCAAGAATTGCGCTTTATAAATAGTAAATACTATATGTTGTTGTTGACGTGCCCTGGCTAAAAGACTCCAGGGATCATCCCAACAGCCGAAGCACTTAAAGTTGAACACTATGATACAAATGCATCAGCTAGAGATGAGAACATTACATGTGTGACCATATTTTATTGCCCCATCATGCATGTTGGCAGCCACACTCCCGTCTTCAGGGGGAGCAAATACTATATATTTATTATTATCATAATAAATAGAAAGAACGGGCAAACTTACATCTTCCATGTCTCCAGCAGCCAGAAAGTCCTGCATCAAGTCACTCTCCCCAATCACCCTCACTGCACACACTGAACAGAAGAAAACACCCACCAACATTATGATTATGTCAATCATCATCCCACAAAGTAGAACTGCGCAACAAGCATGTGAACAAATCAGTCATGGAAAACAAATGACGACGGATTACAACGACCCAAACTGGGGGTCTTGTAAATAGCTTTTAGCTCACGAATGGTTTTACTAAAACAAGCGCGAAATCGCAATAGTTTGTGGCACGCGGTCTATTTTTACCACTCCAACCATGAGTCACCTCCCCTGGCTTTTCAATCATTTTAATCTGTAAACCAGAATGTTATCTCTGCACCATTTCGTAACTTTTTATATCTTTTGGAAAACATTTAAAACTATGTATCCTACTTATACTCATCAAAAGAAGCACCGCATACTCGTCGTGTCTGTTGTAGTGTCTGTATTACGTATGTTTATTATTTTGTACGCTTTTAAAATACATCATGTTAAAGAGCGGCCTCAATTTGAAGAGTAGCCTCGATTTGAAGTGCGACATTTTGTCAAAATGTGCGACAATTTTGGACCGACCGACCGACAAAGTGAGTTATAGGTTTGTGGCTTGAGCCACAAACGAAAACCTTTTTCCTTCTTCTCTTAAAGTTGAGAATACAATATCATGGGTTCAACTACACAAAATGAACAAAAATGAAAGGCCGGGATCTAGGGGTAATGTCCCCCTGCAGCTGAAGAAAAAAATGATTTATGAAGGTATCTTAGTTTGCTTTTTCCACAATTTATACAAATGCTTATTTTAAAGTGCTTGAAAAATACAGTAGACACACGAAAGATCTTGTTTGACAAATTAAAAAAAAGGAAATTCCTTTTCTGGTAAAATTCAAAAACAGGAAATCCTTGTATACGAGGAAAAGTTGCACCCATGCGATATTAAAATGACACGTGGCAAGGAAGATACGAGACAATTTAGCAAAAGAAATGTTTGGCATCGTTGTGCAAGTGGGGCTGATCTGATGTGCAGAGACGGGACTGGAGTTGGTTTAAACGAATTTTTTGTTATTGAGTAACACATAGTAAAGCAGCAACATAAATCAATTGGAATGAGCACAACAAGCTTAAAGCTTAAACAAGGTGCTCAAACACAAGTAGATTATACAATATTGGCTGCCACAAGTAATAAGAGAATGGAACAGAACATGATGATGAAAATGATAACATACAAAACGTGCACGAACAAGCAAGCAACAACAAGAACAATAAAATAGAAATTGAAATTGAAATTGAGGGGGCAAGAGGCATTTCACTCCAAAAAATATAAAACCATTTGTGATTCAGTGTCAAGACAATCAATTATCCGAGTCACACTCTCAGCATGTTCTCAGCCAGGACCACATGTCCACGTGATCTCGAATAAATCGAATTTGCATAAAGCTGATTGCAGGGAAGTAATTAATCGATGCAAACCTTTTGGATATCTGAATAAATCTACAGACTGTAGACAATATTTGCCTATTTTCTGCTTGATTTTTGTTTTGAATACCAAACAACAGCATTGTAACATTAGTTTTAACGTCTTCAGGTAGTAACTGTATTGTATGGATTCGGGCTTGTTGATAAAGGGGACAGTTTAGTAAAAAGTGATTAGCATTTTCTGTAGGAGAACCACAAGCGCATGTAGAGTTGTTCGAAAGGTGCCTTTTGAATAGGTCGTCCTGTAAATAACTGATTCTAGTCTCAATTTATAAATGATTATTTCGGACTCTGTCAGTTAAATAAAAATGGGTAGGAACAATATTGTCTTCACTACTGAGGAAGTGCTTTGGGGCACTGAGGGAATCTAATCGTTTTATGTTATCTGGGAGATTATTCCAGAGATATGAGACCGGGGTTGACAGCGTTCAATCAAAAGCTAGTGTTTGGATTGATCTCACCGAGTCATAAACCTCTAAAGTTACAGGATTTCTGCCTTTCTTTGCAAAAGTAAACTGTAAGGAATTATTAATGGCAAATTGAATAAACAAAATAAAATGAAAAGACCATTCCGAGTTCAAATTTCCAGTTTTTCGGAAACTACATAAGGCGCATCTCATTAAAAAGCGCACCCTCCAAATTGTACACAAAATTCAGACTTTTTATTACATTTTCTTACTATACTGTGGGTCATAATACAAGGCACAATGGCCTCAGTCTGCAAAAAAAAGGTATCGCCTTAAAGTAATACTACAGTCCGGAAAATAAGGTATTAAAAAAACCATGCAATTCAGGCTTAGCCAGTTAGTGACATTGAGTAATTTTGTTTAACCCTTTTGCCGCATTTATGCACCACAATGGTTTAACATCCATTTAATTAAAAGGCATCAAATCAGGGTATGTTATCCGAAGACCCTATTTTCTTAATTTTGGGAGGTAAGGAAAGGCCTAATGTTGTACATGTCACAGAGGAATTCCCAATGTCGCAAATAAAATTTGTTCTCTACCCAGTTAATTTTAATGATATTTTGGGGGGGCTGAAAAATGGCTGACGGTGAAAGGGTTAAAGCCTTGGAAAAAAAATGTGCTTAGCTGTAGCTTCTGTCTTTGTTTTAGCGACTGGTTACCTTTCTCCAGATACTGTTCCAAGCCCCTTCGTCGATGGTCTAACTGCTGTTCTGACAGCTGGAAAATCTTTTTGCCGGGCAATTTGGGGAAAGTGAAATCCGGGAACTCCCTCTTCAAGTTCTGGTGCAGTGTGTCGAATTCCCGGTATCGGCGGGAACAGAGGTGTCTCCCCGCCATGTAAATGTTGAACACCTGGAAAACCGCATGAGCACATCTGAACATTTGCAGCTTCATAAAGAACACTAGGAAAGAATATTGATATTAATACAGTGGAACCTCCCCCATTATAAGACTCCCTCCCACATAAGACCTACTTCTCTGAGACATTGCCATTCTTTGTAAGTATTAAAATGACCTCCCTTATAAGACCCCCCCTTAAAAGACCTCATTTTGGATTATTTTTGAAGGCCTTATAAGGGAGGTTCCACTGTAATAATAAACGGATATTTACATAGCGCTTTTGATCGAGCACAAAGGGCTTTACAATCGGCATTGAAACGCTCACAGACTCATGCATACACACCTGCTCGGAAGAGCGCCCGTGGGTGCACGCACTCACACTCGTGCACACGCATATAAATTACATACATACACGCACACAAGTTACATACACACATACAACATACAGGCATGCATCACACACACACACACATGCGCACACACAACAAAACAGTGATCTTTCCTTTCACAGTTCAAAGTACTTTGCTATTTATGAGCAGCATACCCATTAATCATAATTTCAAATGTTCAAGAACAGACAGGTTTTTTTTACTTCATTCCCCTCCTCACCACCCCTATTTAACATGCTCTAATACTAAACAGACATGCTTAGTCTCAACAACTAGACTTTCCAAGGTTACATATCACACAAACATACCCACATTCTAAAAACTGAGGAATTTAATTATGATCAAGGACTATTTCCCACATATTTGTCAGGCCTGAGAAAAACCCTGTTAACATTTTCTTGAGAAATATATCATACATAAAGACATTTCTCTGTATTTGATCTTGCACATTCTGCCCACAGTTAAGAATATACTTTTTAATCTTCGTACATTTTTAGTGATACACAACTAGATCCCTCGCTTAAGGAAGGAAAGTGGCAAAGTGGCTAAAACATTCGCCGGCCAATTTCAATATATGTGAGTGACCCGGGTTTGCATCCAGGCCTCGCCCTTTCTTTCTAGTTCGACGGAACATCAAATTGAACGTCAAGTCCTTTGGATGTGGACTTAAAGCAAGTCTGACCTGCGCGCTTTACGCACGTAAAAATCCCACGGCAGTTGTTGTTGTTGCACCCTGGCTTAAAGACTCCAGGGATCATCCCAACAGCCGAAGCACTTGAACACTATGGTACAAATGCACCAGCTAGGGATGAGAACATTACGTGTGTGACTGTTTTGGGTTACCCTGCCACGTGGGCAGCCACACTCCGACATTGGAGGACATCACGGGAGTTAAAAGTAGGTAAGAGTAAGGAGAAATCCTGCTCCCCCTTCCTTCCCCCCTCTCCACCACTACAGTGGGTGGCACTGTGCTTGCGGCGACATTCTCTCTGGGTGGGAGCAGCACAACTTTCACAAAGACAAGTCTCTGTGACTAGAATATATACCAACTCCCCACTATGGGGATACCACGGGGTCTTCCATACAAATAGTTTCCCCACCTTCTGGAAGTTCTGTGCTTGTAACTTCCTCTAATCTGTCTCTTTGTTTGACTCTACCATTTTCCTTGCTTTGTGTCATCCACTATCTTTCTGACTTTTTGGCCCACTCTCCTCTTCCATATAGTTCTCTCCTTTGAACTCCTCCAAAATCGGAATGCGTTGGCCGAATGCAGTGAGGAGACCAGTGAAAACTGGAAAACGAACACATACATACCCATTGTAGCCTTATGGCCTGGGAACGCAGAAAAAGAATATATACCAAATACAGTTCCTGATAACTCAAAAACACTGGAGAACTCACAATAGTTTTCTGGTCCCAGTTTAATAATCTTTATGACAAAAGTTTTTTTATAACTCAAAACATTGGTTTAATAACTCAAAATAAAATTTCAGTCCCTCCAATTTTGACTTAACCCTTTCATCGCCACTGTCGCCTCTTGGCACCACAATAATTTAACACCCATGTCACTAAAGGGCATCACACGAGGGTCTGGTATCCACTGACCTTATGTTCTTAATTTTGAGAGGTAAGGACAGGCCCTGTTTTATGCATGTCAAAGAGGAATCCCCAATATTGCAGACGAAATATTTTCTCTGCCCAGGTAAGTTCAATGGTAAATTTTGGCTAAGGAATGGCTAGCGTTGAAAGGGTTAGCGATTTTCACTGTACAAACAAAAGAAGATAAGACCACAACTGAATCGTCTTATCTCACCACAAACTTCTCAGCCCCGCTCTCCACATTCTGGTAATCTGGTATGGAGATGGGCAGCGAGCGTCGCTCCGAGTAGTCAATGTAGGAAGGACCTGAGGAATCATCACTGGGCTCCAGCTTCTCCGCTAACTGGTCTGGCACCGAGATCACTGTCGAGGATAAACAATCGTCACAATAGCTGAATGGGACAATTGTTTACATATAAACACAATATGGTGCCTTTGAAAAAGTCTTGATGTAATAAAGTCGAAACGTTGGCAATATTACACTGTGTTTCTTCATTCTTTCATACGAATGTGTTCCCTACGCTATATATATATTGCCGCCCTAAAATTAAACAAATTACAATCGTAACTCGAAATTGATCAAATTCGATGTCTTGGACATACCAGTTGAGATCATATATGATATATCTTCTTACAGGGTTCATACAAAATTCTTCAAAATTCCCAAACTTTTCCCAAACCCTCCTGACCATTTTCCCAAACCGGGCATCTTGCCACATGCGGATAAAGTCGGTCGCAAAACCCAGATGTAAAGGCACAAATAAAGGAACTACAACTCCTCATCAAATTCCGGCAAGAAAAGCGAAAGTAGACAAACCACGGCGATAATCACAACATCGGCCCCCCTTTTGTTTGTTTGATTTGTAAATTCCATAAACGTTTTAAGGGTAGAACCAAATAAAAAGACCTGTTCACACATACTGACCACTGAAATAGTAAAAAAAATAAAATATTTTGCTGACTTGTCAAAATTCCCCAACTTTCACAAACCTCTGGAAAAATTCCCCAACTTTTCAGGACTTAAATTAAGTTGAAAATGGTTCCTCATTTTCCCCAAACTGTATGAACCCTGTCTTAGGACAAAGCTGTAAGAAAACATTAGCAAAGATGAATTACCGATGGTGACGCTAAATGAAAAAAAAAGAAGATGTAAATTGTAATTTGACCTGAAATGACCGAAACATTGAGTTTTTCATCCCTCATGTGAAATGACGTCTTTCGACTTGCGTCTAGTAAAAAGTATATGTTTTGCGCATGGCGATTTAAATTTTTTATTATTTTTTTGCTGTCCCATCTTTTGGGCCATACAGTGGCGTTGCTCCCACGCCGCTCATTCCGAGTCCCAACTTGCAGCCACACCTCTGCACGTTCAGGTTACAGAATCTGAGACCAGCAGTCCAAGGGGGGCTAATCTATGTTAGGCTGTCAGGATGCAACCAACCGAAGCATGGCGATATTGTCTCGAGTAATGCCTCGAGGCCCAGATCATAGGACATAGTCCTAATAAAAGTGAAAATGTCCTAATCCTATTCATCAAAGTAGCATAAAAATCGTCAAAACGATGACAGCAGGTGCTGAGTGAAAGAAGAAGAAAGTCCCTTATGACGATATGTACCTCTTCCAGGTTGGAGGACGCTAAAGTCTTAAAGTTAAACAAATTTTCTTCTTCAAAATTATAAGTGAGAATTTGTTTTGTTTTTACGTGCTCTCTCTCTCTCTCTCCTCTCTCTCTCACACACACACTTCCTGTCTCTCATACAGCTATATATAATAAATACTTGGAAGTATTACCTGTTAATGTGAGCGTGTCTCCACCAGAGCGAATGTAGTCCACCACTTGCTTGTGTGTTGACCCCTCAACATTGATGCCATTTCTGACAAAAAAACAAAATGTATACAATTCCTTATTCATAACTTAATGATTTTTTTGTTAATCCAGTAACTTATGACTACTACTCACCATTCTACTATTTACCCACCCTACTTTTCAGTACCTTTTGCCAATTACCATATTTTACGGACTAGCACCTGATTATAACTATAATTATAAAGGCCAATTTTGTTTTTACACAAAATTCAGATTTTGTTACATTATTATTTTTTACTATTTTATTTTAATTAGTCACATTGTTATAAGGTGCCGAGATCTCAGCCTGGAAAAAATATATTGCCTTGTACTGTTATAGTCCGTAAAAACTAAAATACGGTAGAAATTTTGTGTAAAAATTTCAAGCAGACAAAGGACATTGATTGAACTCATATTCATAGTAGTTTCGCCTTTTGACTCTTTGACTTTGAGGCTCGAATAAAATGTTATCAAGCAATGAAACAGACACACACATAGAGTCTGACAGTGACACACTTGAGTGAGTGAGACTCGAGAGAGAAAGAAGGGGGAAGAGAGACTCAGAGATCGAGAGAGAGAGAGAGAGAGAGAGAGAGAGAGAGAGAGAGAGAGAGAGAGAGAGAGAGAGAGAGAGAGAGAGAGAGAGAGAGAGAGAGAGAGAGAGAGAGAGAGAGAGAGAGAGAGAGAGAGAGAGAGAGAGAGAGAGAGAGAGAGAGAGAGAGAGAGAGAGAGAGAGAGAGAATAGAGTAAGCAATAACATGCTTTTTTACATCCAGCCCTCTGGACAAAATACATATACATTTTAATAAAAGTAGTGAGAGAGAGAGAGAGAGAGAGAGAGAGAGAGAGAGAGAGAGAGAGAGAGAGAGAGAGAGAGAGAGAGAGAGAGAGAGAGAGAGAGAGAGAGAGAGAGAGATGTGCATGCCCGCATTCCAGTTCAATGTTCTCCCATTCATGAACTGAGGAACCAAAATAAGAGCACTTGTTATATAAATATTAAATCATCCAATATTCCAAGGTCATATTCCAATTATTTACAGTAACAATAATGATAATGCAAGTCACATTGTTGTCCCAGTATACGGCTACTGTACTGGTAATAAATCTTACAACCACAGTCTATTAATTTCTATTTATATATTGTTAGTCTGATCAGTTGAGACGCAACGCAGACTAAACGCATGGCGGTGCTTCTACAAAATCCTGGAAAAACTTAAACGTAAGGCCCAGGAGCTGCCTAACTTGGTCCCTGGCACTGGCAGCCACAATCAATGTAACAATCAAACAGTATAATCTGGAGTAGACAAAAGGCTGAAAAAAGCCTATAGCGCCATCAAATGATGATACCGTAGTATGGTACTTCAAAGTTGGTGTTACTACTTAGTGTATGAAGCTGATTTTTTTTATAACTTTTGGCAGTAATTTGTCAAAAAAAAGATTCTTCAGAATCTTCAGTATGATGAAGGTGGAAGATCAAATGAATAATTTTTTTTTTTTTTTTTTTAAAGAACGCATTCTTTCGTTGGACAGTCAGGGACGAGGGAGTGGAATGACCTGCCAACATCAGCAGTGGAGGCCAGAACTCTGGAGAGTTTCGCAGCCGGAGTCTGGAAGTACCTGAATGGACGCCTGGTGCACCAGTCATGTCTGATGGCTCCACACATGGGTCATTAGACTAACAACCCAATTCAAACTCTCATACTCTCTTTTTTCTGCTTCTGCTTGTTCTGTTGTGGCACTAACTGCTAAACAAACTACAGGAAGTTTTCTTTCTTTCCACGCACCATCAGTGAGTGGAACTCCCTTCCATCTGCGGTTATATTTTTATAACATCCTCCTCAGTAGAAGGCTTCAAATCCCGAATGTAAATCCCCCCTCCCCGATCCCAGCCCTCTGTCTCCACCCCTCATCCTTTCCACAATCCAGTCCACGACAACCCCCCCCCCCCCCCCCCCCCCCCCCCACAACTATTACACTATAAATATAAGTATAACTACCCTGCAAAAACCGATTGCCGCTAAACTGGAGTCCCCTGATTTCTATAACAGAACCATCAAAAAGATGATGGCGGTCGTCCAGAGAAAGATGAAGAAGGCACATGTGGGCCGTGATAAGTGGTGGTAGGCGGACGAGAAGCTAACCGCAGTCTGGACGCCAATTTTCATTGGATGATAGGCCTAGGCTAAATTCGTAATTTGCAACAAAGTTTGACTCCCACGCTCCAGTCCGAAATCAAAGTGTGACTAAACTGTCAGTAACTGAGTCTTACTTGTCGAGAAAACCCTTCCCATAACACAACGATACAACAGAAAGGCCGATGTCTAGCAAAAAACCACCCATTGTTTGCCACTGGTCTAGTTCCAGCCTACTTCGCGAACGGGATTAGGATTAGGATTTAGGGACTCAAAACATAGCCGTAAGGCTTTCCTGTCCCATCTTTTAATTTATTTAGTTGTTTGTCTCGGTCTGTCGCACACTCAGTTTTTGTTAATATTATTCATCGTAATCATACATAACTGCCTTATAGTCATTCCATTCGTCGAGAAGGTTTTTAAAAATGTTAGTATTCTGTGCTCTTTTCATGTTAGGTGGTAATTTATTCCATACAGGTGCAACTCTGTTAGTAAAATAAAATTTTCTATTATTAGTCCTGCAGTGTTGAATAAATATTTTGTCGGTACTGTTCCTTGTTTTGTCAAAATCTGATATTGTGAATAAGTCATGTACATTTAGGTCATCTACACTATTAAATATTTTATAAGTTTGAATTAGGTCACCCCTAATTCTCCTTGCCTTTAATGTAGGTAAATTTAATTCTTTCAACCTGTCTGAATAAGAAACATTTTGAAGACCTTGTACTAACTTAGTTGCTCGTCTCTGTACTTTTTCTATCAAAGCTGACTGTCTCTTTAAACCTGGATACCAAATACAATTTCCATATTCTAAATGAGGTCTTACTAAACCTTTGTACAAGCATAAAAAAGTGTCCTTGTCCAAGAAAGAAAACGTTCGTTTAATTATACCAATTTTCTGATTTGCTTTACTTACAGCACTGTGAATGTGTTCATCAAATTTCAGTTTATCATCAAATATTACTCCCAAGTCTTTTTCCTCAGAGCATTTCATAATAACGTTTTCTACACCATTGTTATGCATTTTGTAGTCTGTGCGTGGATTACTTTTTCCCAAATGCATGATTATTTTGCAACATCGCTTTGCAGCAGACGATAGATGCTGGAGCCATGAAACGCTGGGGAGATCTCTATATTTTTAGTTGATTTCTTTTCAGTTGCTTCTTTCATTTTATTTTTATTCCTGCTGCTCCACAACCACGCTGCATAATTATCCAGTTGGATAGCTCAGCGTTACGAGTCAGAATCAGACGATACGAAATGAAAAAAATGGCTGCCACTTGCTGACATCGTCCAATGAAAATTGGCATCCAGACTGCGGTTAGCTTCTCGTGTAGGTGGTACCAAAGACTGTATAGGGGAAGATAAGCATCCGGTCTCTTTTCCCTATAAGAGTAGTGAGGACAGAAAGTGAGAAACACTGGTTATGTCCCTTTTAAACGTTCAAGTTCCAGTCTGAGTTTTTGGATAGCCTCCACTGTGAATGTGTACTGTCGCCACTAACGATAACTCTATCAGTCCATCTTACCCTTTTAGAATATCTTTGGCGGTACCCGTGCCTGTGGTAGGGGCAAAATATGGGAGGGTGAGACTGAGATTGAGAAAGAGTTGCTCCTCAATTGTTTTTTAAACTTGAAATTCAGACAGAAAACCCTGCAATAAAAACTTCATTCAGGCAAAGAGAGGAGAAGTACCCGTATAAATGGGAAGTTGACTCATTTTTGATACTAATGACAGTTGAGTTACTAGAGTTCTAGTTTGTGATTCAAAGTGTAAATCTGAAGACGGAAGAGCTTTATAATGGGTACATTCGAAGTTAAAAAGTAATACAAAACCAACAAAATAATAGCAATAATATTACTAAAGACAAATACTAGGCACCAGACATAAGACAATTGATGAAATTATGCGGTTAACGTACACTTCCAAAATACGATCGCCTTTTTGCACACCAGCCTTCTGAGCAGCTCCGCCCTCAAGAACGGCACTAACATGCTGCAATGGCGCGTACAGAACTCCGTTGATCGATTTCAGTACACCTCCTTCACTGATCTGACCTCGAACATTAAAGCCAAATCCTGTTGAAGTCTTTGTGATTGTAACAATTCTTGGTCCAGAGCTCGTTTGTTGTTTTTCTGAAGGGGAGGGGGAACTGTCCTCATCGCTGTCGGCCATGGTTGTCACGTGACGTTGAATTTGGGATTTTGGTGGTCAGAGCCTATTGATTATCTCCCTTTAGTTGGATCGTTAAAAGGGGAAATAAGCCTAACTGCTGCCACCAGTGTATTCATGATGGCGCTTCTTTAGGTCAGGTCAGGTAAGGTAGATAAAGACGACTAGGCCTCGCGGCCTCTCAAGCGTCTTTTCTTTCTTTTTTTCTTCTTTTTTTTTCCTTTTCCTTTTGGGGGGTTGGCACAGCTGTGACGGTTTTGGTAGACTATTCGTCATACTGGTATTTTAATTTACCAAGGTTTGGGTCTTTGTCCAGGAGGTTTTTGAATAATTTGTTAGTATCACTGATACTAACAAATTACTGAAAAAGTGTCTCCTGATGTTAGTTCTACTATACTGTGTTAGTATTTTTAATTCATGATTTCTAGTCTTGGAAAAATTTGAAATCTGAAACAAACTTTTGTTAGTATTGTCAGGAGCATAGTGTGTTGCATTTTATGTGTGTGTATCGTCCTTGGCCCACGTCTGTGAATAAGCTGACTGAAACTTTGTTCTTTGAACAATTCCCTTGTCTGCTTGACCATTGTAACACGCTTCATGGAAACCTGTGTCTGTTAGGGGATTTTAATTTTCATGTTGACTCTCCCACTGATCGTAGCTCTATTAAGTTTCTAGAAGTGTTAGATATGTACAATCTTCATCAATCTGTGTCCGGACCCACTCACAAACATGGCCACACTCTGGACTTGGTGATAGAAAGGCCCAGTGATGGAGTTCACCGATCCTCAGAGGTCAATCATGACCTCGAGTCTGACCATGTTTGTGTTGTGAGTTTGTTTGACATAGAGTAGCTAATGGCACCGAAAAATTAAATATAAAAATATTGATTAGTGAATTACATTTTCATTTAGATATTTTTAAAACAAGCAAATAGCAAAAAGAATTTTGTAAATATCTTAATTGGTTGCTGAGATATTACATTTTAAAGTTTGGATGACTGCCGTTTATGCATAAACGGGGAAAAAAGTCATTTTTATGCCCCAACCATACCCAAAGTATGTATTCAGTAAACATTGTACTTTTTGTGAGCAATCTATAGTATGCAGAGAAGTAGAATCCGTAGTTTGGGAGCATTTGTTTATTTCATTTTATAATTATGATCGCTCAAAGTTGGCCAATCTGCCAATTTCACAATGACTAAAATTTGACGAAATTTGCGAAGTAGCAACTTTGAGTCATTGGCATGCAGAATCTAACAATTTATATACCATGAAATGCATGTATTCTAAGTCTAGTGTTTGTGTTTTGTAGCTCTAATTTTTTCTAGGCTCTTTCTAAGATAAACAAAAAAAGTTACAGACTGTCAAAGTTACGAAAAATGCCAAAATGGCCTGCGACGGAGCAGAACTGAGGGTAGGGAAGGTTAAATGCCCATAACTTTTGACCTAATGGATGGATTTTCTCACAATTTGGATATGTAATAAAGCTACAGCCATGCTACATACCAAACTAAATTATTAAGACATATCAAATGATTTGGTGTTGTAAAGGTGATTATATAAGGATAAAAATGGCAAAATATCATATTGATAGCATGCGGCATGAGACATAATGCAATACAATTCTGAAATTATATGTCACATTTAACTACTATTACTTCTACTCATATTTTTAAACATTTTCAACAAAGGAAATACTACTTTATCAGTTAATGACAAATATTAATTAATTAAATTTAGCTATTTTTGTATTATTTATAATTATATGCAGGGAGCTGAGAACAGAAAAGGGTTAAATGGCGAGCAAAACGATTCACTGTTGTACATGTCATGTTTTTGAACAAAATAATGTTTATTTTCAATAACTATTGTAACATGAGTTGCATGTCTTTTTCTTCAATAAAAATGTATGCGCCTATTTCATCATGCGTAATGGGGACTGAAACAATGCAACTTGCAAGACCATGGTATGGAGAAGGCTTGTTTGTGAAGACAGATGTTAATAGTCTGTTGTCTGGAATCCAATTCACTTCTTTCTTGCTCTCTGTTTAAATCCTATTATTTCATGTAAAATCATATAGTAATTTGGCAAGTGTCCCGTGTGTGTGTCTGTGTGTGTGTGTGTGTGTGTGTCTGAAACACGAAACGGGCCTTATAACTCCGCCGTTTTTCGACCGAATCGCTTCAAATTTGCTGTGAGCCCTCACGGGGCGATGGCAACGGCAATACATTATAATAATAGTATTCGTACAGCATTCAGTCGTGGTTCATTGCGTTTTTCCGTCTATAGTGGGGGGGGGGGGGGGGGGGGGGGGGGGGGGGGGGTTAGGGTTAGGGTTGTGGTTATTATTCCAAAAAGATAGTTAGCTGAAGGAGTTCGTGTAGTGCAGCTTTATGTTTGGTGGGAGGGGCGGGAGCGGAAGGATGGAATTAACTGAGAAGTGGGGGGGGGGGGGGGGGGGCACATATTTACCTTTACCAAGAAAGGGTTAAAAATGAAGGCGTACGTGGTGACGGGTTGCATGATGAGTGAGCAAGATAGCGGAGAGCGGATGAATGATTGGGTGTGGTGTGAGAGTTACAATTTACATATTTGTTAATGTAAATTTATGTTTGATACTTTTATTTAATATTTTTATTTTACACGGTGGAAGACAAGTTTCCATGTGCGTTGTACAATGCCAATGGACAATAAAGAAACATAACTTATGACTTATCTTGCTATGCAACTCCAACAACAATTCATTCCAACTTACTTGCTCAAATGTGTACTATATTTGTTTTAATAATAACAACTATGAAAACACCAGAAAGTTGATAAATAGGTAATTATATGATATGAATTACATATTTAATTATTTGGATTCTGATCTCTGTTGAACTGTTTTAGTTTGTTTTTCATTGTCTATTACATTTTCGCTTAAAGTAACTTCAACCTAAAACTAGTAACAGAGACTGATTAATTATTATCAATTACGCATTGTATCTCAACATTTTTAGTGTGTGTGTGTGTGTGACTATGTGTGTGTGTGCACGTGTGTATGCATGCATGTGTGTGTGTGTGTGTGATGTTTAGTCGCTTCAATATTTAAAAAAGTCAATGGACAATTTTGTTGAATTGCCAATTTTTTTAACATCACCACCAGCAAGAACTTTAAGGTAATGTTGAAATGAGTTTTCTTCAATTTTTGCCAAGTTGTTTCTCAAGATAAAATTAAAAAAGGAAGGAAGGGGGGGGGGGGGGGGGGGGTAATGAACTTAGTACTGATTGACTAATCAAGTAGGTTTTCAATGGAGCACTCACTGAACCACATGCACTGACACACCATACACACACACTAAAACAGAATAACAACACACACACAGTGGCATACACACAGAGACAGAAACAGAGACTTTGCACACAGTCACACCCATACACTCAACTGTCTCAGTCAGTCAGTGGCCTACAAACTCACAAGAGAGAGACAGGGAGGGGGTGGAGAGGTGGAAAAAGAGAGGGTTCTATCTTTTAAGTAAGCTTTTACTTTGCTGAAAGTTGAAAAAAAAATTGTGTTACTTGATAACTTTTTCGTATCAAGACCGTAAACGATGTACTATATATAATATATGTACTATATTAATGTAGGAAAGCCACACTGAAACCGATCGATGTTCCATCTGGAACAGCGTTACCTCCCTTGCTTTGTCAACTCGACGTAACAAAAACGTTTCAATCTTCAACTACAGCCTTAATCCAAGCTATATAAAAATTCTGCAATGATATTAAACTCATATGAACCTTTCGGCGTACTTTATTTTTTTTTATAGAATGGTCGGAAGAGTAAAAACGAGTTCAAAAATCGAATGTCTTCAGTGGTTTTGATTGCCAAGCCCAGCCTCACCGGAAGGATGAAAATGGAGCGTGCTTTCAGCAGTTATCGCCATAATATTGCAATATCCAGTTTCACAGCAGTTCTTTAATGCATAATAACCAGATCGTGCATTTAAAAAATGCATAAATAAAACGGTATACAAGCCTATATCGTCTTTGAACAAGTCCAGCTAATCCGCACACATGTGATCCGCCATTTTGGAAATTTGACTTAGTTGTTTGCAATGGGTCGAGGTCTTTGATTGGCTGTGGAGCGGACCACAGTGTATTAATATGCGGACAGCGTTGATGACGCGAAAGAGGACATCGTGGGCTACATTTTGAGACCAAGATGATTATTTTCTTATCCGTAGGGCCTTGGAAATTACGGAAAACTTGATACCTTTTTACGTTTTTTCTTAATAACTTCGGCTATGTAAAACTGCCGCAGGCGGCTTAGGTATCGTTAGAAAGCTCGTTTCAAGACGAACGCGGTGATACTAAATATAGAACTGTACACCGAGTGTGGTTGATTCCGCGAAGCGAGGAACACACGAAGCGAAACGTCATTCACTGATCGCGATGTCGGAATCTCGGCCGCGGCTTGCGCGAACGGCTTTCATATGCTCAATTCTTTTATTTATTGAAACTCATACACACATCACACAACAATTAAAATAAATGCAATGAAAAGATAAAAGATCAATCTTTATTTTGATACATGACAGATGAAAATTAATTAAGTGATTATCACACAACAAATGGTTGAAAAGGGCCAAATTTAGCCTTTTGCTTGTAATGATTGCAGTATAGTGGCCTGCCTGCCACTAGCTACATAGAGCTCCCTGTCCACAAACACGTGTACCGCAGCGTCAGAAATATCCGCGCAATCGACAGAACTGTTTTCGGAAATGATATCAAAGTAGAATTATCTAAGTACACATCTAGTTCTTGTACTGCCGCTGAGTACGATAGTGCCCTTCGGTCAGTATTGGACAAACATGCTCCTGTTTCTTCACGCAAAGTTTCTTCTAGCAGAGAATCAAGTCCTTGGTTTAGTGTGATGCCTAACGAAATAAAAGAAGCAAAGAAAAAACGAAGACAGGCCCAAGCACAATCAGATTCTTCAGGGCTCACTGTACATAAACAAATATATAATAAAGCTAAAAATTGTGTGACTTTCTTGACAGATCAGGCAAAAACGATGTACTACAGTACCAAAATTGCAGCGGCAAGATCTAGTAAAGAACTGTATTCTATTACAAACAAACTGTGTGCAAGGGTTAAACCTACCAAACTTCCGACTGTTTACCCGCCACCATCATTGCCATGTGTGTTTTCTGATTTCTTTCATTCCAAAATTGAGAACATTAGGAAAGAGCTTGACTTGCAGCCCACTGTTTCACACCCCCTAGGCAAAGATTTTGTAGGCTCCCCTCTTGTTGCTTTTTCGCCTGTGTCTGAGAAAGATGTCTTTGATGTTTTGAAAAGATCTGCCCCCAAGACGTGTGACCTTGACCCTTTACCAACCCCTTTGTTGTATGAATGTCTTGATGTTGTTGTGCCTGTCATGACTCAGATCATAAACGACTCTTTACTGAGTGGTGTTTTCCCTGACCTGTACAAAACTGCTCTTGTTAAACCCTTGATAAAGAAGCCTACCATGGATCATAATGACTTGAAAAGTTATCGGCCTGTGTCCAACTTAGCGTTTGTCTCCAAAATAATCGAGAAAATTGTCCTTGCACAATTGTCTAACCATCTGTCAGCAAACAATTTGTTCAACCCCCTCCAGTCTGCCTATCGACCTGCTCACAGCACTGAAACGGCTCTGACTAAAGTTCTTAACGATCTCCTCTTAGCTCTTGACAATGGAAAAGTGTCAGTCTTGACTCTCCTAGATCTGTCGGCAGCATTTGATACAATAGATCACACCATTCTTCTATCCCGGCTGGAACGTGTTTTTGGAATCCATTCTACAGTTCTACAGTGGTTCTCCTCATATCTAACAAATCGCTTTCAGACTGTCTTGATCAACAACTGCAGTTCAGATCCGAAGTTAATTTCTTGTGGTGTACCTCAGGGATCTGTATTGGGGCCAGTTCTCTTTGTCCTGTACACTGCTCCTCTCTCTGATGTTTTTGCTAGTCACTCTGTTATTGACCATTCCTTTGCTGATGATACCCAGCTTCAAAAATCGGCGGAACCTACCCAACTTGACAGCGCTATTCAGTCTATGGAATCCTGCCTTCATGATGTCAAATCCTGGATGACATGCAACAAATTAAAACTTAATGATGACAAAACGGAAGCTCTGATTGTTTCCTCTCAGCGTATGTCTGCAACGATATCTCTTCCAGAAACTCTTACAGTTGGCAATGCTTGTGTTCAGTTTTCTAAGTCAGCAAAGAATCTCGGAGTTACCCTCGATTCAAATCTTACAATGCATAAACAGGTTATTAATCTCATACGTTCCATCAATTATGAGCTCAGACGAATCAGTGCTGTTCGACACTTTCTGTCTGTTGCAGCCACGAAAACTCTTATTTCTGCCTTTATTCTTTCCCGCATTGACTATTGCAACTCTCTTCTCTGTGGCTGTCCTAAGTATCTCCTGCAACGTGTTCAAAAACTGCAAAACAGTGCAGCACGCCTCACTCTCAAGATTCCACGTTCTGATCATATAACACCTCATCTTCGTAACTTGCACTGGCTTCCAGTAGAGGCTAGAATCAAGTATAAAATAGCTTGCCTTTGTTTCGGTGCTGTTCACTCCTCTGGTCCCGTCTATCTCTCCGAACTAGTAACTGTCTACTTACCTGCTCGCTCCCTACGTTCTTCCTCTGACTGCTGCACACTCAAGGTTCCTCGGGTCCACACGAAATCGTTTGGTGAACGATCCTTCTACTATTTAGCACCTCACTTATGGAATTCCCTCCCACAACATGTCCGCTCATCTGACTCTATCTCCGCCTTTCGCTCTGCCCTTAAAACTCACTTGTATCGGACATATTATGATTGATTAGTGTTTGTGTGTGAGGTGTGTGTGTGTGGGGGGGGGGGGGGGGGGGGGGGGGGCGTTTGATTGCAGAAATCTTGTAAAAAATGTATTTACAATTATTTTATTATTCGTATTTTGTATGTAGAATGTCTACGTCTTGTAAACTTTAAATGCTTGTAAATGAGGTAGAAGGGTATTTTTGTTTTTGCAAAATTTGTCTATTATAATTAGTCATGTAATTGGTATGTCGATGGCAGTATGATTTTATTTCAAGTTGCAGTATTGTATTCAAACTTGATTGGGAATGTGAATGTGGTCTCTATGTTTCTTCTTAGAATGTTCATGTTGTAACTATTTTACTTGTATAATTAATTGTGTGCGAGCGTGCGTGTGCGCATGCATGTGTGTGTGTGTGTGTGTGTGTGTGTGTGTGTGTGTGTGTGTGTGTGTGTGTGTGTGTGTGTGTGTGTGTGAGTAAGGAAGTAAGAGAACGTTGTGTGTAAGCATCGTGCTTATTTTACTTTCTAATGATTAATTATTTGTTTGCCTTTAATGTTCTTGTTATCAATGTAAAGCGCACTGAGCTCATGTGAGAAAGAGCGCTATATAAATTCCCATTATTATTATTATTATTATTAAGAATTTTATATACATTAATTAGGTCACCACGAATTCTTCTGTATTTCAAGGATGGTAGATCAAGTTTGTGTAGCCTTTCACTATAATCCGAATTCTTAAGAACTTTTATTAATTTAGTAGCTCTCCTCTGTACACGCTCAATTGAAACTGATTGTCGTTTAAGATATGGATTCCAAATTTGGTTCCCATACTCCAGATGTGGTCTAACCAAACTTTTATATAGATTAATGAACACATTATTATTTAGTCCTGTAAAAGTTCTCCTGATTAACCCTAACATTCTATTAGCTTTATTTACAGCTGTTGTAATATGTCTATCAAATTTCAATTTAGAATCAAATATAACTCCCAAGTCTTTTTCTTCTAGTACACAAGTATCTAATACATGTTTATCTGTGCCGTGAGATATTTCATATTCTCTTACTCTTAGTGGATTATTCAACCCTAAATGCATTATTTTACACTTATTTGCATTAAAATATAGTTTCCATTTTTCTGACCAGTCAATAAGTCTATTTATATCATTCTGTAACACATCTGATTTATCAGAAGAATTATAAATTTTAGTATCATCAGCGAACACTTTGCATACGCTTTGTACTTGATCTGGCAAGTCATTGATAAAAATAGTGAATAAAATTGGGCCTAAAATGCTTCCTTGTGGTATACCACTCAGTATGTCAGTATTTGATGATAATTTATTCCCAACCCGTACTTTCTGTTTTCTGCCTGTCAAAAAATTTTGTACCCATGATAAAATGTTGCCCGTTATGCCATATAATCTTAATTTCAACAAGAGTCTTTGGTGAGGGACGGAATCAAAGGCCTTTCGAAAATCTAAGTACTCTATGTCGAAGGCTTCTTTATCTTCTATGAGTTTAGTAAAATCATCCATGACCTCAACTAGTTGTGTCATACAAGAACGTCCGCTTCTAAAACCATGCTGGCAATCTGAATATAATTTAAAATCTGTCATATGTTTCACTATAGAGTCCCTGACAAATTGCTCTAACAGTTTGCACACTATGCACGTCAAGCTGACTGGTCTATAATTTCCTGGGTCAGTTTTAGTTCCCTTTTTATATATAGCTGTTACTTCGGCTGTCTTCCATTGTGCTGGTAATAATCCTGATTCTAAGCTTTTATTAAATAGTATTGTCAGGGGCAGTGCTAATTCGTCACTCAGTTCTTTTACAATACGTGCTGGTACCTTGTCGGGACCCTGAGCTTTGTTAACATTTATCTCTTTTAGTTTGTTTTTGACAGCTTCTTCTGTAACTACTATATCTGTACAGTAAGCAGGTGGCTCATCATTTAGTTCTGGTAGTGAGTCAGTGTCTTCTTTGGTAAATACACTTGCAAAGAAATCATTTAGAACACTTGCCTTGTCTTCGTCAGTCGTAACTAAATTACCATGTGTATCCTTAAGTGGGCTAATACCAGTATTTACATTTAGCTTTGAGTTAACATATTTCCAGAACATTTTAGGGTTTGATTTACAGTTATTTGCAATATTTTCCTCATGGTTTTTCCGTTCCTTTTTTAGTTGTTTAGAACAATTGTCTCTTTTTTCAGCATATTTTCTATAACGTTTGCTTGCCTTAGATTTACCATTCTGTAAGTATCTTCTGTAAAGCCTATTTTTTTTCCTTACACTTTTCCTCAAGTCCAGTGACATCCAGTAAGGTTTGTACTTTTTGCTAATCCTAGAGGCATTAGCTTTTACCTTAGGGATATGTTTATCCATTAAATGATGGATTTTATCTCTTATATCCTGCCAACACTCTTCAACAGGTAAGTCGCTTAAGTGATCCCAATTCTGTGCTTTAATTTCGTTTTTCATTTGTGTGTAATTTCCCCTCTTGAGGTTGTAAGTAAAACCTTGATTTGTATTATTTGAGTTGTGTGTATTGGCATATAGGGAGAATGTGAGCACTTGATGGTCACTTTTACCTAAGGGACATGAGTGCGTAACATCAGATATCAATTGAATATCATTAACAAAGATCAAGTCCAGTATGTTAGATGTCTGTCCTTCCCTTGTCCTTGTTGGTTCCTTTACCATTTGAAACAAAAATGCATCTCTTGTAGCTTCTATAAAATCATTATTTTTTTGCGTTGTCCACTGACCATCCCACTTTATATCTGGAAAATTGAAATCCCCCATAATACAAACCTTGTCATACTTCTTTATCTCCTCTTCTTTTAGTACTTCTAATAATGTCTGTACATTTTCATCTGTCGTATTAGGGCTTTTGTAAATACAACCAACTAAAATCTTTTCTTTCTCCTTTGTTTGAAAGTGACACCATACAGCCTCTTTAAATGTGTTTTTGTTCAGTGTAGTGCATTCTTGTGCATTTAAAACGCTTTATCAAAAAATAACGCTACGCCACGATTCGGGTTTTCATTGTGAAACATTTCATAGTTATCAAGACAGTATTCAGATAGTACAAAATCACTAATGTTTTTGGGCACGGTCTCTGTAATGGCAATTATTTTAGGTCTAATTTCGTCCATCTGTAAAATAAGTTCATCTTTTTTATTTAACATACCATCGGCATTAGTGTATAACACTTTTATACCTGGCTCAGTGACCTCTCCAACACAGTTTGAGCTACAAACATTGCTAAAATGATTCAAACTATTGCTAAAACATTTACAACTATGTACATTCCCCTTAGTATTTGCATTGGTGTCAGTGTCTTTAAAACATGGTTCATTTTCTTTTAAATTACAAATAAAACTATGTACACTAGTTTTCTTTAGATCAAGTCAATCTTTGTTAGATGGGTCTTGCTTGGGCAATTTCTGTATTGCTCCATTTCTGATCACAAGATCAGTGTCCCCACTCGCCCTGCGAGCCTTCAGTTCATCTCTCAGAGCTTTGTTCTGTTTTCTCTCAAGTGGTGTGAGATCTGGGTTTATATAAACCCTGTCCTCTGGTTTCTTAACCCCTTTGTTCAGCTGTGGAGCATTTCTGAGGATTTTTGCTTTGGCCTCTTCACTTCTCACTTTAATTCTTAGTGGCCTTGGTTTTTTGCTCTCATCTTTGCCTAGCCTAACAGGCTCTTCAATCTCCACATCTGCCAAATCCGGACAAACCTTGGTGATGACACTCTTAGCCACTGTCAAATCATCCTTTTTTCTGTCATTTGAGTTTTCCTTTGTACTTTCAGGGACATTCACTAGAATGAGAAGTTCCTTTCTTTTTTCTTTCTCTCTTCTTTCATCCAATGCTACTGCTAGCTTTTCTTCTACAATCTTTTCTATTTTTTGGTCGAGACTTTCCCTTGAAAGCTTTTCTTCAAACAGAGCCAGACTATCTGCCAAAATCTGATTTGGCAGTTGCGGAAACTTTCGGTTTGGGTAATTTACGTTTGGCAGTTATTATTTGTCAAGTGGTATTACACTACATAATATTAATTTTCAAATTTAATGAAAAATATATATAATGAATAATTCATAATTGAGATGAATGTGACATGCACTGTCATGAATTTGAATGAATTATTATAATCATTGATTGTGACAGATACCATTCATTCACTGATTCAATCACTGATTGTCATTGACATTGACACTGATTGACTGAGCTCCACGGCACTAGCACTGGCTTTGACTTGTGTTTAAAATTGAAACATAGGGGTCTGAACACTGAATCTCAGAACATACATGAAATTAATTTTATTGGAAAGCTGTTCCTGTTCCTGGGTGGTTATAAAAAATTTAAAAAATATTTACTTTTTGTCAAATCCTAACGAAATTTATGTCAATGGAAAGAGCCCGACAAGACCTTTAAAATGATACCCAAATGATCAAAATCAAAATGAGAAAGTTACGACGTTTTAAAATGATAGCTTTTTTTACATGAGCTATATAAGAAAATTTTGATCAAGGTTAACGGCCCTTACCGTATTAATGTTTGGATGAATAAAACAGCCATAACTTTTCTTTTTTTCCCCAATAAACAAAGCATTGGTACCAAAATAAAGCTTATTCAAAGGGGCAACATCAACCCCAAACATTAGACAGATTAGGCCTAAGCTTTTTGTGCGACTCACAAGATCGCAACATCAACGTGAGCATGACAGAAAACATGTCGGACAGGCTTCGACGTAACACCTCCCGACTTGTGGAGACCTTGAGCAGCATTGCGATTTATTGTAGATGCACCAAATTTGGTGTACTTGTAGAAAAATAATTAAATGTAACTGCGCATTTGTTTTAAAGAATTATGTAATTACCGTTCAGAAATGATAAACGAATGAATTGGACCCAAATATTGGATCGCTTGTCTCTCGCGATCGGCCGTCTTCGCGTAAAAAAAGTTCGTTCCCGAATGACCGAGTAGGTGTCTGCTTCCCGAAAGAAAGAAACTCGGATGGTCAGCGCCAAGAATAACCACCAATAAAAACAAGCAAAGGAAGTGACCGTTTGGCACATGGCCAAAATCACGGTTCGGATTTTCAACGAGAAAAATCGCTGCGGCTTGACCTAATTCCGTCGTTCCTACTGTTAGGACCACTTTCACTAGTTTCAGTTTCACTTTCAGTCATAAGTGGAGGGGCGCTGTTTAGATCCAGGACTTGAAGCTCTCCACCGAGGCCGATGATACTGCCTCAGGTGGGAGGGAGTTCCACTCAGAGATGGTCCGTGGAAAAAAGGAAAACTTTCTGTAGCTGGTTTTGCAAGAGGGGAGAAGTTACTAGTTAGTGTTGCCCTTGCATTTGCAGACACTGAAAAAGTTTGTCTTAGAATGCTACTGCCCGCCTGGCCAGTGTGGAATATTGATGCCACCGCATCTTTTCTGTATGGAGCTTGCACCTTCACAAGAACTTGAAGAAGACACGCTCTATTCAGATCTATGCAAAAACGCTGTTTAGAACATCGGTAAACACAGACTGCAAACTATATCCCTATTAGTTTTTACTTTTGTGTCACATTTTTCAAAATAAATTGAGCACTTGCATATTTATTTTTTTTAAATCGCAGATCTACCAGCCGGGAAATCAGTTGAATCAAGCGGCCATTGATTCAATGATTGTGTCTCAACTACAACGTCATTTCCTCGAGAAACACATTCTTGATACGATGTCACCCACAGATGCTGCATTGACACAAGCAAAGAATTCTTTGGATGACGTTATAGCCAGAGGTTCCGTTAGACCGGCATATGCCGTTTTTTACCGATATTTTTTGTTCTAGTACCGATAAAAATTAATGTCATCGGTATAGCGTACCGGTACCTGAGAATTTCTTTCGAGCTGGTAAGGAAAGATCCTGCGTCACACACCTACGTCAGGCAGATGCGCAATAAAAGTTTTGTGTCATGCTTACGTAAATAGCAAGGTTGTGTTCCCGCTTGTTGGCTTCCCGCTCTCTGCTCTCCGGTTTCTTATCTGTATAGATTGTGTAGCTCTCCCCTCACCCCCCTCTGACGTCTTTCTGTCGTTCTGTTTGTCTGATGATGACGACAACATCACAAAAGTGACGTAACTTGGTCTTAAAAGGCAACATACATACAATGACGCATTACGATCGCATAGATCTATGTATAGATATTTTCTGCACAGCAAAGTTTGATTGCACCGGCTGTGTGATGGCCAGTACCGGAATATTTTCCTGTTGCCGGTACTGTCCACCGAAACTTTTGGTAGGCTAGCAGAACCTCTGTATAGCTTTATAATTCTGTCGATTTAGATTTAACAAAGTAGACGACGTTCTAGTGAACTAGTCTACACAGTTCATTTTTGCAAATTATAACTTCTTGGCTCAGTTTATTTGGAAGAATGTGACAAAAAACGTCAAAAGGTAGACAACAGCGATAGAGTTGGAAGAGTTGGTTTTTTTAAAGCGTTTTGGCAACCAAATGGGGTGTGAGCCCCCTTTGAACACCTGACTGCCAGTACTTTTTTTTATTCGCAGAACCCTCATTTTAGTTGCCAAAATCTTCAAAATGATGAAGTTGGGTGCCAGAATGAAGAGGAAGAAGAACCAGCTCTGCTAGTCTTCTCCTGTTTACTGTATGAGATTTAGCATGTTCTCTAAACAGGCAATGGATTTTAAATGTTTTCTACACAGGCATTTGGCTATGGGGGGATTTGCCTCCCACCCAAGGCTTTAATCAATCAATTCAATCGATTCAATGGCCAAGTGCTGTTTTATCAGAATGTTACTGCAGGCCATTGTTTACTGAAGGCAAGCATTTTCATTTTGTCTTTTTTCAGACAGGGATTCTTTGGACAGATTTACAACAGAGCTGACAAAAATTACAACCGAAGATGAGCAGTAAAGAAGTGAAAAATGCTCTAAAGGCAGCAAGAGAAGCCATCCGAAATAAGGAATTCAAAGAAGCCCTGAAACAATGCAAGGTAAAAAAAAAATGTGTGTGTTTTAATCCCTTGACTGTCAGTGTCACCAACATATAATCATGTACTGATCTAATGTCATCAGATGAAGAAGAATAACTCTGATATGCTGGCTTTTAGTTTTACTCTAACAGTCAAGAGAGTAATATCCCCAGACCATTTTGCCAGATTGGCTATAGTTGTCTTTTTCATGGCATGATTTTTTCTTTAAATTTCTCTGGCAATCAAGGGGTTATACTAAAGTGGAATCGCATCAGGAGCACTAGCAGTAGTAGTTAATATGCATGCAGTTGCACACACTCACAGGCTGGCCTCTGTCTCTTTTTCTTTCTCTCCCTCCCTTCCTCTATATTAATTTGTCTCTATTTTCTTTCTAAATGTATGTCTGTCTCTCTCTCTCACAGTGTCACACACACACACACACACACACACACACACACACACACACACACACACACACACACACACACACACACACACACACACATCTTTGTAAATTATGTAATGATGTGTTCTACATTGCACAATGAAGCCTCATTCTCTATTCATTAAATCTTATTTTGTGTGTGCGATTCCTAGGCAGCATTGGCTAAAAAAAAGAGCAAAGTGAAAAAACAACCTTCCTTAAAAGTTTGAATCTGATCAACATTAACGATTAAGCAGTGACGGTATAAATATTTTTTTGTTAATGTTGCTGTTTTTCAATTATTGCTAGTGCAAGAATGAACGTGCACTGGCTGGCCAGGTCACTTAGACTTTTTAGGCTTTGATTTTTACTGTAGGCCATTGTTTACTGAATGTCACAAAACACCTAGAGTTAGATTGATTAAAGAAAAGTATCAACTGTGTGCTCTCCCTTCAACTGTTCAAGTTGATGTTAATTGTTATGCCATGAAGGGGCGCTATCGTGAGTGCAACTTTTCCCGTTTAAGAAGGATTTCCTGTTTTTGAATCTTACCAGAAAAGGAAGTTCCATTTAAAAAAAAAAAAATGTCAAACATGAAACAAGATCTTTGTGTGTCTACTGTACTTTTCAAACACTTTAATTTTAAAATAAGCATTTTGTATAAATTGTGGAAAAAAACAAACTAAAAAGTAAAATACCTTCAATTTTTATTTATTTTTTCTTCAGCTACAGGGGGACATTACCCCATGTTCCCCGGCCTTTCCATGTTTTTTTTCATTTTGTGTAGTTGCACCCATGCGCTATCATTCAGAGACGGTCCATAGTTATACAGATTTGTTTTCCATGTACAGGCAGCGTTGGCAGAAGACAAGAACAACTACAACGCCCTGGTGTTTGTGGGCGTGGCTGCGGAAGGACTGGAGCAATACGACCAGGCGCTCAAAGCGTACCGCAGAGCCGCAGAGGTCTCCCCCGATCAACTGCTGGCCTGGCAGGTACCCGCATTGTCTTCTTCTTCTTCTTCGATCACTCAGACAGTTTCCTGTCATGCGAGCGCAGATGCGTTATGCTGCCGTTATGCGCTTAACTCCCAACATGTTAGTCCGTCTTCGGCTGGAGGAGAAAATCTTTTTGTAAGAGTTTTTTTTTAGAAAAAAGGCTGGAGAATGGACCCGCGAGGCAGAAAGATTAGCAGATGAGAGTAAGCTAGGAAAAAAGGCAGAGTCAATGAGAGTAAAGGGAAAGATTAGACTAGAGGAAGTTGCAAGCACAGAACTTCCAGAATGTGGGGGAACTATTTGAAAGCCCCCCCCCCCCCTCCCATCCCAGTATCCCCATGGGGAGACAGCATTGTCCAAATGGGCTGTTCAGGCGGAGTTGCACAAATCTTCAAGAAGGTGGGGGAACTATTTGTGTGAAAGACCCCCAACAAACAAGATATATTATGCCAAATATTGCAGCGGTTCTGCCTTCAGAGTGGATGTAGGTATATATATATATATATATATATATATATATATATATATATGTGCCTGTGCCACTACCAGGTCGAAGGATGTTAAACTCATTTTTCTTCTTGAGGTAGTTTCCTTGCTACGGAAAACTTAATCTCTCTTTAGTTTCTGTCTCGCTCTCGCTAGTGTGGCAATTTAAAACTAGATTTTGCCTCTTTATTTGACAAAGGGAAGTAATGAAAAGATAGAAGAATGATCTCCATTTGGGTGGGCAGAAGTGCTCATTTTTAGTTTTTAATGTATGTGTTAGCAATCACAGAGACTGAGAGAGAGAGAGAGAGACAGAGACGGGGAGAAAGTGAGAGAGAGAATGGGTAGGTTTCATGTTAAATTGTAAGCTCAGTTATCTAAGAAAGCTGATGCATTATTTCTTGATTGTCATTTGTTTTTTCAGGGACTGAGCAGTATGCACACCAAGAACCCTGGTCAGGTTCCAAGAGAGGACATTGTCAACGTCTATGAAAAACTTATTGAACTCTGTGAAAAGTAAGTACTGTGCCTGTTTGCTCGTTGGCGTAAAAGATGCGTAACGCCTTTTGATGAAGGTTTTTCTTAGAATTATTTTGTAGGCATGATTCATATAAATTATAAGACAACAACAAAAAAAAGTTGTGGTTACGGTATCCGGACCTAACCTATTTTTTTTGGCCGACCCTATGCCCTATGCTCTTCATTAATTTTATTCTAACTGATAGCCCAAAGGTGTGTGTGCTTGTATGTGCGTGTCCGTGTGTGTGTGTGTGTCACGTGTGACTGAGTGCCAAATGTTTGCTTTCACGAGTAATTCTTTATAATTTTATGCTTAATATTTGTGTGAACAGTGCCTAATTGGATTTTTGGTGTGTATGTGTGTGTGTGTGTGTTTTAAAGTTTGGTTGGTTTGGTTGTCTTAGTTAAGTTGTCTTCCTAAACATTACTTGTGTCGTGTCTTGTTATTATTTATAAAATGTGCATGCCAGGCAGCGAATTTCTTTGCTGCTTCTTTCTGAAAATATGAATAAGTCAAAAGTGATCATTTACGACATTAGCCTTGTTTTCTTGAGCTTCATCACATATGTTGCCTTGTGTGCTTGTATATTGTTGGTGTTGGGGTGTGTGTGCACTATATTTAACAATGTTTTTTTCAGTGATGGGGACAAACAGGAGGAAGCCATGAGGAAGCTGATCCCTCTTTATAAAGACACAGATGCCGACAAGGTCAGTTTTATATGTTCTTAAATAATACCAATTTAAGCATGCACTCAAACATGATAAATTTATTCTCATGCACACCTAGGCACGCCATGTGCCCATACACATGCACACTGATATATGCCGGCACACATGCACTTATGACTTGCACATTCCAGCAGACATAGTGCTTGGTTTTTATTGCTTTGTAAATGCAAACACACATATAACAATTATGCTTACTGTTTATTGCATTACGCAAACGCAAGCACAATTATTTTGCACATAAATATATGCATACACAGACTCATTCGCAGACACAGACACACACTTACTTTTTTATTCCGCAAGTCTCTAAATCATTTAAAAAGGGAAGTTTTGCTTAACCCAATGACGCCCAACCATTCGAACCGGGAATCGATCCCAGTTCCCGAGAGATGGGAATTAACTCCGAACGTCACACCAAATATTTTCATTAAAAAAATCACCCAGAATAAAGTCTTAACTCGCATTTCATTTCTGAAAGATGCATATTGAATAGCAATGATGATATTATTATTCCAAAGCTAACACACTGTCACACAACAAACCATGAATTGGAATTAAAAAAATCCGTAATGGCACTCCGAGCATCGCGCCGAGTCAATACTGCGTCATGTCACGTGGAAAGAAGAAAAAAATTTGGGGTCACTTCGAAAAATCCGTTCAAAAAGACTAGTGGGTGCTTTCCCTTGCTGTAAGAACCAAAAACGGACCAGCGAGACTGAGGTAAAGGAAGAACTAACTTAGTATATTGCATTGTGGGTAGGGAGAAAGTGAAAGTGAACGTACTAGACCTGGCGTTCAGCGGGCGCAATCGGCGCATGAGTTGACAAAATTCGGTTGAATTTGGCGTCTGTGTCCTAGAGAGGGTTAAGTACCAGTTTTTGAGATTATAGCCCCTCCCCCTTCTTCCCTTCCTCCGTGTATTCTCTTGTTCTAAGATCAAAACATTATTTTGATTACATTATTAACATGTGACAAGTCTTTTTTTTCCCCCAAATATTCCATCTCCAAGGATTAAATTTAAAACGATTGACATCCATACAGAATTACCGACTAAAATCTTTGAGAGGTAGCAAGGAACCCAGTCAGTCCAGCTTTAACCCTTTCGACGCCAGCCATTTTTCAGCCAAAAAATACTGTTAAAGTTAACCGGGTAGTGGACAAATGTTATTTGCAATATTGGGAATTCCTCTGTGACATGTAGAACATTAGGCCTGTCCTTATCACCCAAAATGAAGAAAGTGGGGTCTTCGGATAACAGGCCAAAATATACCATTAAACTTAACTGGGTAGAGACAAAAAAACATTATTTGCAATATTGTGAAATCCTCTATGATAGGCATAACATTAGGCCTATCCTTGCCTCAAAAAATTAAGAAAATAGGGTATTCGGATGACAGGCCATGATTTGATGCCTTTTAATGACATGGGTGTTAAACTATTGCGGTGCATAAATGCGACATTGGCGGCGAAAGGGTGAAGTACTTGTTGGAGGCAGAACTTATGCACTGTTGTTGTTGTTCACTTAACCCTTTCACCGCCAATGTCGCATTTATGCACCGCAATAGTTTAACACCCATGTCAGTAAAAGGCATCAAATCATGGCCTGTCATCCGAATACCCTATTTTCTTAATTTTGGGAGGCAAGGATAGGCCTAATGTTATGCGTATCATAGAGGATTTCACAATATTGCAAATAATGTTTTTTTCTCTACCCAGTTAAGCTTAATGGTATATTTTGGCTGAAAATGGCTGGCGGTGAAAGGGTTAATCGATATCGGTGGGTTTTGCTACACAGTTGTGTAGTGTAGACTGAGGTTTGAGTTTGTGTAAGACTGACAAATATGCATTGGACATGTCCTTTTTTTGTTTGTTTACAGGCCTTGTCAGTGTTTGAGAGACTGCAGAAGAAAAAGCAAGGCTATGATGTTGACACTGTGATCAACATTATCAGCCGACTGCAGAACCAGAGCCCTCTCTCCCCCGAGCATGAAGCCAAGGTCAGTTTTTGTGAAGAAATCATTTGAAGTTAACCCCTTAAGCCTTTCACTCCCGGGAGCGAGTTTCGACGCGCTTAGGGGGTATAACCTACTCAGTAGCCCAGATCTTAAAAGACTGAGTTACTTCCCTTCCTTTTCGTTGACATGATTTAACCTGTTTCTTAGGAAATTTTGGGTCGATTTTGATGTGTGGTTTTTTTTGTAATTTTGTAAAGCAAAAAGTGGCCAAGCATATCAATTTAGCTGCCAGAAGGTAAATGCCAAGAAAACTACATGAAATTTGTTTATTTTTCAGACAATAAAAATGAAATGTGTGTTGCGAATAAAGTGGTAAAGGTAAAGATGTGCCACCACCCCCCTACATTTCGGTTAATTCTATTTTTCCGTTTTTGCCTTTCTTACCATACATAAAGCTGTATTTTAGGAACATTTTCAGCTAATTATCTTTTTGGAATACTAACCCTAAACCTAACCCTACCCCCCACTGCAGTACACCGCGATTTGTCACAGTTGTGGTTCGTTGCGTTTTTCCGTCTTATAGGGTCTCTCCGTCTTCTTGTACAAAGGTATGTCTTTTTGGTGAATTTTGTTTTATGTATAGATATTTAAAGGTCTGTTTGAATTATATATAAAGGTACATTGTTAAAACACAAAAGAAAAAACCCACAGCACAAATAGAAAAGCATATTGCAGAAAAGAGTACCGATGTAATATTGCTCACTCATGCAAGAATTAGCCATTATAATTGCTTCCGGTAAGACTGGTTTCTCACCAAGAAGTATAACCTATTCAAAAATGAAATTAAATAAAGCTTAAAAAGCTCAATATATTCTTTTACCCCCCTTAAAATATAACCTAATCAAATATTAAATTAGAAAATGCCATTCGACCCAATTTTTAAAGCATTTGTTCCTTTTGTATGCATTTGTTTTTAGGGAGATTCTTCTCTGAAGACCTGTTACCCAGCTCTTCGGAAGTTAGCATTTCTTTCTGTCTTTGTCTTTGTGCCCTTCTGTTGATTCTTGTGGAAGCAGGCATGAAACAATTCCGCTTTTCGCGGAAAATCCGCTGCAATTTTTCAAAACTTCCGTGGACAAAAAAAAATTCCACGTAAAGGACCGATCTTGCCGTATTCGTATATCTACAAGTCTGTATTTGGCGATTCTCAAACTGGTTAACCGGAAGTCGCTTTAGCTCACTCGCTTCAAAGTTGTGCGAAGGAAGGCGAGATGAGCAGGTCCCGCTCAACAAAAGTAGCGATGTTAGCTGAAAATGTGTGTGGAAGGCTATTTGAGCCGACCAAATGTTCGGACCCCCTCCTCGCTGAATAAAAGTTGTGACGTGAGGTAGGTGTTTTGAAAAAAAAAATTGGGAACGTCGCGTACGCCCCCCCGCCCCCGTCAACAAAACATCGGACAATATGTGAAAATCCGGGTGGAAGGATTTGTGCTCGGCTGAAAATAATTTCATTCTTTGAAGCTTGAAAGTTGTTTTGGGAACGTTCGCCCTCCCCCCCCCCCCCCCCATTCCGCTCAACAAAACTTCCGACGTTAGGTGAAAATCCGGGTGGAAGGATTTCTCGAACGAAATTTTTTCCTCTTTTTTGATCTCCATCCACTTTCATGCCTGGGAAGGCTATATTGTTACTGTATATCTAATGTCTGTGTGTATTTTGCCCTCCAGCTGCTGTGGTGTCTGAGGCTGTTGCTGACTTCTCAGGGGGCAGGAGACCAGGCGACGGTTCCAGACCGTGAGAGTCACATTCGCAGTTATCTCCTGCTGTTGCAGAAGGTGCGCGCGTTCAGACTTGTGCATCCTCCTAGCATTGACAGAATTGTACTGCTAACTCGGTCGCATCACAGCAGCGAACCTAGAAATCGCATGATTTTTTAAAGAATCTCAACAAATCGCTCCCAGCCATACACACAAACAAAACAGGCGTAGACGAGAAGAGAAACGAAAGAGGATTACAGGTTTTTACTAAAGTGATTGCGATAGGGAAACAGCAGTTCAGACTTTTTATAGAAAGACGTTTTACAGAAATTTGGTTTCACCACTACAAACACAAAGCAAGATGCTTAACTGTGGTCTAAGGGAGCGAAGCGAGTTTAGAAATGACCAAACTGTGCATGCAGATTTACTTCCCTTGAATTGAAATCGTCAACCTGATAGCTTTGTATTTCTTCCACATACAATGAGGCGATTCGTCCTCAGTGATAATGTCACATATCATATATGTTTATGTGGAAGGATGCGATTGAGTTAATATCATGGTTCGTACAGTCTTTAAAGTCTGGAAAAGTCTTGGAAAATGGAAAAATGGTTTCCAGGCCTGGAAAAGCATGGAATTATCAACTTTGGTTGCCTGAGTCTGGAAAAGTCTTGAATTTTTCAGTCTGGCACAGTTCACAGCGACAGGCAATTTGTTTTCTCACTGAAGGCAAAGAGAATCTCACTTCGATGTTACATGATAATAACAACGCTACCCCGGCACGCATACTTGGCGAGTGAGCGCCATGGTTACTAGCAGACGAACTTTTCTTTCTTTGCCGGCGAAGTGACATCCCTTGCGCATGTGCCGGAAGTCGATGTTCTTTTATCTTGTTGGAGCGCGGTCACTTGCTTCGCTAACATGGGAAAGTGTGTGTTTAGCCAAACGTGGCTGGAACATAGCGAGTTCAAGGATTGGATAGCCCCATCATCTGATGGGTCAAAGTACAAAGCTCGGTGCTTACTATGCGCAAAGGACTTTGATGTTCAGAACATGGGTATGGGAAAGTTGCAGAAATGGTCTGGAAAAAGTATGGATTTTTATTTCCAAAATTCTGTACGAACCCTGTAATATGCTAATATTCTACATATAGTTCTAAGCATTGACATAAGACATCGGCTGATCTAATGGTACTTTACATATAGACGTTTTTTTGTCACTCTGCGATGGAATAACAGCAGATAAGTTATATAATAGTTTTCACTTAGCTTGACGTATTTGGTACTACATCTGCAAACAGGTACTGTACGTAAAATAGCAATGTATCTGCTGCAATGCTTTATTTTTTACTCCTTATGTAACATTCGCAAGCTTACTACCTGGGATCCAATCCCGAGTACCCATTCTCATATACTGAAAAATCAACTAATAGTCCTTAACCCCTTGACTGCCATATAACGAGTCACGTACATGCTTGATGACATCAGATGAAGGGGAATAACTACGGTATGCTGCTTTTTGCTTTAGCACTGTCAAGTCAAGAGGGCTATATCCCCGGACCATTTTGCCAGATTGGCTCTATCAGTTCTCTTAAAAAATTTATGGCAGTCAATGGGTTAAAATTGCAGTGTGTACAAGTTTCGCTTGAACAATCTGATATTTGAACATCTTGATCTTGTGTCAATCTGTGTGTCAACAGCGAGATCCAGACAGCCTGTACGATGAATGCAGCAGGCTTGCCGATCAGTTTCCCGCCTGCCTCTTACCCCAGGAAACCAGAATGCGCCTGCTCCTGGATCGACAAATGGGTAAGTGAAGAGTGATGATGTGCTTTGCTTGTGGAAGTGGTATCATCTTGCTACTGAAGAAAAAGAGCTGAGCTTCCCATAAACAAGCGCAGCCTCTATAAAAACTTGTTGGTGGTTTGCTTTATTAATAATATGATAAAAATTTTGGCTACCACAAAATTCCATTGAATTAAACAATATTTTGGTTTTGATAATGAAAATGCAGAAGACTTAAAAAGCAAAAAAAAAGGAATCCCTGCTTTTGAATCAAAGAATACTTTATCTGCGAGGGGTGAATAGTTTTAGTAACAAAAGAACAAATTTCCTCATTGACTTGTAAAAATGTTCAGTGGCTTCACCTTTTTTTTCTTTTTCTTTTTACTCATTTTAGCTGTTGATGACCTGTTAAAGTGGGTGTAAATGATAGAAGTGATGGTCATTTTCCGGATATCCGGTTTTGGGAGTGCTAAAACTTGTGGCTTCCGGTTTTTGGAGTGCCAAAACTTGTGACTTTCGGGTTTTGGGATGCCAAAACTTGTGGCTTTTGGTTTTGGGATTCCAAAACTTGTGACTTTCCAGTTTTAGGAGTGCCAAAACTTGTGGCTTAGTTTGTGTTTTAAGAGCAGTAAAAATGTTGCTGGGATGAGAGACTTCAGGACAAAAACGTCACTGAAAGTTTCGTAATCAGTGACGTAATTTTGTGCAGACTGACATTGATGTCGGTGAAGATGACGTAAAACATCACCCCCACTTTCCCAGAGTGACAGGTCATCAGCAGTTGTTGTTGTTGACGTACCCTGGCTAAAAGACTCCAGGGATCATCCCAACAGCCAAAGCACTTGAACACTGTGGCACAAATGCATCAGCTAGGGACGAGAACATTACGTGTGTGACCGTATTTTAATACCCCGCCACATGGGCAGCCACACTCCATCTTCATTTTTTTTTGGAGACTGATGATGTTATGCTAGGAGCTTGTCATGGCTAAAGACAACCCCCGCATAACTATGCAGAGCATAACAACATTTTGATGCAGCTTTGGTGTTCTAGGCTATGTCAATTGATTTGACACAGCCTTAAGCCAAGGCGGTCTTTGTGTTTTAAGAGCAATAAAAATATTGCTGGGATGAGAGACTTCAGGAAAGTGTCACCGAAAGTTTTTGTAAGCAGTGACATAATTTTGTGCAAACTGACATTGACATCAGTGAAGATGGCGTAAAACACCCCCCCCCCTAGTATGACAAGTCATCAGCAGTAATGTGTTTGTTTGTGTTAATAACGTTGCTTTCTTAAAAAACACCAAAAATACATGCCAGATGTTGCTAACCCTGAGGAAGTGGAGACGATCAAAGAACTGGTGACACGCCTGAGTGATATGGTCCAAGAGGAGAGCAGCGCTGTGTTGCAGCTTGCCAGGGGTTATCTGTCCCTGAGGGAGGGCAAATACACGGCCGCCAAGGTTTCTTTTCAAGAGGGTGAGATTTTAGTTGGTGTTTTTGGGCTTATATGCTCACACGTTGACATTTTTACAGGCTTATAGATAAAGTTTATAAGTTCACAGTTGTCAGCCTGGTTTGATCCACTATTTTAAGAAGTGCTTAGGTGTTGTTGAACCTTGTTAAAAAGTCTGTGCCAGTGCGTAGTTGTAGACTAAGCAGATAAACTCAAATTAGTGTCCCTTCAAAAGTGTGTCAGTTATGGTGGCCTAATTATGTGAAAGAGGTTTTATGGGATTTTAATATTTCTAGATCACACTTGTGCTTTCTTCAGCTTTCGTTCATTTTTTTTTAATAAAAGGAAACATTGTTTTGTTGTTGTTTTTAACCCATTCACTGCCAGCCATCTTTGAGCCAAAAATGTCCATTAAACTTACTTGGCTACAGAAAATATTTTGTCTGCAATATTGTGACACATTTAGAATAGGGTCAATCCTTACTACCCAAACTTAGGAACACAAGATAATTGAATAATAGACCCAATATCAAGAGTTTTAATGACATGGGTGTTAAATCATTGTGGTGCAAAAATGTGACATTGGCAGTGAAAGGGTTAATATATAAAGTGAAAGCATGATATAGTTTTAATAGAAGTGCATATGTTGCTATCATATGCAGGGATACAACTTTTTTCTTTTTCACAAGGATTTCAGGTGGGTTTTTAATTTTTTTTTTACCTGGAAGTGGAACTGAACTTCCCTTTTTAAACAAATTTCATATAAAAAAAATCCTCAATGGTACATCAACTACAAGCAATCCAGGGCGTTTTGATCTTGGTCACTCCAGCCTGGAGGTGCTCTCTCCCTCAAGTGATGCCATAACCTTTGTATAAATTGCCTTTCATTTAAAAAAAAATTATAATACATCTGTATTGTTAAAAATTCGGGACTATCCTGGTGTTGCTCTGCCTCCGGGCATTGCCTCCAGGATCGTTCCCACCATCTTTATTTATATCTACTAATGTCCCATATGTGTCTGTTCCAGACCGGAGGACGTTAAGCAGGTTTTCATTTTTGATTTTGGGGAGTTGCACCCATGCATATGTGTTGAAGGTAGTAACAGACTCATCATTGTGGTCTACACATGCAGTAAGATTCTCTTTGGTTATTTTGTATCAAGGACCGTGTATTATGCGAACTGTCAGTTTACTCTGCCAGCAGTGATTTTGTTCTTTGCTGTGTGTCAATCAGGTGTGAGCAAGATGAACACCTGTTTCTGCGGAGTCTATTACCTGTGCCAGGCGCTCTTCAAACTTCATGCCAACGCTGCGTACCTGCAGACCTGTCAGCAAGGTGAGACTATGCTTGTGGGCCGGCTCTCATTGTGGGGTTTCCCCCCCCCACCCCCCACAAGATGATGTTAACATTTTAAAAAGAATGCTTGGATGGGTGAGGCAACTGTGATTGTTGTATGCCGAGATAGGCGATTAAAAAACAGTTTGGGAGCAGTCTTAATGAGGCTTTATACTGAACATTCTCTGCCCATCTCTTGCACTGAAACGTGAGCGCCACCTACATAAGGCAGGCCCGGCGCATGCTCTGTAAAAGTGGTGAGGCCGATCAAAGATCAAATGTGTAACTTACCACTCAATCAATCGACCCATCATGTAAAGGGAAAGGCTGAAATCATCACAAACTGGTCTCGTGCAGAGTTGTTGCTTTTAGCTACTGATCTTTCCGGAAGTGAAGCTTGTTGAAGTGTTCAATTTATGATTGAAATCGAAAGTAAAACGCACTGTCTTTCCTTCCTTCCAGTAAGTGACCACAGTCAAACTTGACTATTCTGTCACTGTAGAAATTGGGGATCTGCGGCAACACACTTTGTTTGGCCACTCTGGAACAGGCGTGCCCTTCTCTTCCCCCTCTCTTCTTCTTCTTTTTTTTTGTTGGGGGGGGCCCAAAAAAGTGGTACGGCCATGGCCGTGGCGCCGTACCTGGATACGCCGGGCCTGTAAGGTTATCGCCCTTGCCTGTCACAAAGTAGTAGTATATAGCCACTGAAATTCTCTGCCCCTGACTCGTCATTAGGTGGCATGGTAAATTCAGTCCTAAAATTATCGCCCTTTCACGTCGCCAAGAAGTCGTATAAAGCCCCATTTAAAATTCAAGATTTCTGAGAGTTATTTGTAGGGAATCAAAAGATAAAATATTCTTTTCTTTAACCCCTTGAGTGCCGTATAACGTATCACATACTGACTTAATGAAATCACTGATGACGTCATCAGATAAAAAGGAATAACTCCGATATGCTAGTTTTTGCTCTAAGGCAGTCAAGAGAGTTATATCCCCAGACCATTTTGCCAGATTGGCTCCATCAGTTGTCTTTTTCATGGCATGATTTGTTCTATTATTTTTGCTTTAATTTTCTCTGGCAGTCAAGGGGTTAAACAACCTAGTTTTCAAACAAAAAAGCAGATCCTGAGTGCACAGAAAGGGGAAAAAAGATTATCAAAGCACAAAATGTGAACATGTTTCAGAAATTGAAGATGAAAATGGAGGAGACTTGATAACATCGATTGTATCATTTACAGTTCGTTTAACTCTTTCTATACTAACCTGCGCTTTCGTCGCAGGGCATGCGCACAACGCCTCGTTACTAAGGTAACGGGATATCGCATGTGAACTTTAAAAATTCATAGTTCATAGGTTAACAGTCATGCGTGCTTCAAAGTGGCTCAGAGGGCTACTACTACGTTTCATTCATGCCTCTCCACACTGACTGGCTGGCTGTAGGCTATTTTGGGACCTTAAAATTATATTTTCGCTATTATGAGTGTGCCTGGCTTGACAAAACATGCATTTATTTTAAAATATCACAAATCAAAACTAATCAATGGATGCTTTGAAACTGTTGCAGGTGTTAGTACTGTATATTGTGTACATATTGCCAAAATGTCACGTTTGTATCTGTTACCATTATTTATAAAATAATTTTTTGGCAACCTATGCAAATCGGCCAGTACAGAACGCTTGCAAAGGGAAGCAACTGGCCAGCATGGAATGAGTTAACTTAATTGAACATGTGAATGTGTGTGTTTAGTGTATGTCTGTGTTTAATGTACCGTATTTTTCGGATCATTAGGCGCTGCTGTGTATAAGGCGAATAGGACAGTTTTCAAGATAAATCTGAAGTTTGAAGCCCGTACACGTCCTGTAGACGCTTACCGACCGCCATTACTGCTGTCTTAAACGAGAGTTGGCTCCCTTTTCAAATAATCGAACTTCTGTTTTTGCAACTTCCGGTTGTTGTGTTTGAACTTTTTTTTCCGCAAAAACTGGTAGAATTATGACATTTTAATCTCTACAACGATGCTTTTTACATCCAATGAAGGGTTATGGCATCTGTTGGACGGTATATCGGATGATAATAGGGATTTTGAAGCATTTTAGCATGAGTATTCGTCGGATCGGCGACTCGTTGCCACTTTCGATGTTGTGACTCACAGTAGACTGTACTGAACACGGCAATTGTTGCCTCTCTTCTCACGATTTTGTTCACTAATAGGGCGCCCTTGTTTATTAGGCGCATAGGTCGAAATTGGAGAAAAAAATATCGCCTTATAGTCCGAAAATTACGGTATGTCTGTGTTGTATGACTGGTTTCAATGTTCTCACAGCACTGGCGCTGCAGTGCAGCAAAACACGTGTGGTGTCTGTCAACACCAGCGGCGCTGCGCAGCGGCTGCACAAAATGGCCGCTCGGTGCTGCCTGCAGCAAGGAAGCAAGACCTCGCTGGCCCAGGCTTTAGCCCATTTGGAGGAGGTCAGTTAAAACGTAATCGTAGGTAAATGTTTTTGGTTTTGCAAAACAAGGTCAGTTAAAACACTGTCGTGAGATTTCTACAAAATTCAATATTTCGAGGAGTCCCAACGCATTATCATTGAATCCCAACGTAATTTGATAAGGAACAGCACATCAACTTGTGGGAAAAACTGCATAAAAAAAGAAGAAGCGTCAAATGAAAATTTGCTAGTCTATGTTTTGTGACGCACTAAGCAGAAGTAAACTCTGGTGTGACTTGACACTGCAGTCATATTGTGTGGAAACTGCATCAGAGGATGCATTTTGATTTCTTCGTAATATTGACTATGGGGCCTAACATGGATCCGCTCCTCTTGGACTGCTGGTCTCGGATTCTGCGACCTGAACGTGCGGAGGTGTGGCTGCGAGTTGGGACTCGGAGTGAGTGGCATGGGAGCAAACACACACGGCCCAGAAGATGGGGCAGCAAAATAATGAAAATAAAATAAAATAAATTATTGATTGTGGTGGTTGTATGTATGATTATTGTTGTATTGATGCTATATAACTGTTGGTGGTTTGGATCCAGGTCACTGAAGCTACTGCAGAAGAGGACATTCTACGTGCCTACGTTTACCTGGAGCTTAACGAACAAGAGCAGTTACAGGTGAGACGATGCGGTATTGTGGAGGTACTGTGGCTGATGCAGCATGTGTAAAGTGTGTGTGTGTAAATATGGGTAATCTCTCTGTGTGCATATGTGGATGTGACTATGAGGGCATGCATGCATATTAATGTGTGTATGTGCCTATGTGTGTGTGTGTTTGTGCGCACATGCGTGCGTGCATGCCCAAACTGTGAGTGCTTGTTTGTGTGTATGGTGTTTGTGCGTACATGCAATATGCAGGGCCGGATCTAGGGGTGGGTTTCCTGGTTTCCGGAAACCACCCTCTGCCCTTAGAATGTACATTATACAAGGGTGAAAAGTAAGAAAATGGCTCGATTTTTGCCTGAATAAATCTTTATTTGTCAAATATTCTGGGGTCTTTGCCCCCTGAGCCCCCAGATGAACACTGTCCACTAATCTGGAACCGATGTGGCTCCCTGGACCCCCAGCGGAACCCCCGCCCCCCCCTTACAAATCACTTGGTCCGGCCCTGATATGTACCATATTTTTCTGACTATAAGGCAATTTTTTTTCTCCCAGAGAGACCCCTGCGCCTTGTAATATGACTAATAATATAGTAAGTAAACATAATAACAAAATGTGAATTTTGTGTAAAATTTAGGGGGGTGCGCATTATTTATAGTAAGGCGCACCTTATAGTCCTAAGAATATGGTACGTGTGTTTGTGTTTCACAGAGCTGTATGGAGAAACTGAAGGAGAAGGACACAGCAGCAGTGAAAGCTCTGAAGGCCTGGCTGGATTTCCATCAGCAAAACTACTCAGACACCGTCACCAAGTAAGTAAGCCCATCAGCACTCCCTGTTTGTGCTGGAACCTCTTAAATTTATAGTGGTTAACCCCTTGTCAGTGCGTGGCTATGTACTGTTGTGCTACCTGCCAAATATAATGTGTGACTGTAACGTGAGTGACCCGGGTTCGAATCCCGGGATTACCCTTTCTTTCTAGTTTGACAGGAAAATCGAACTGAACGTTGAGTCCTTCGGATGGGGACTTAAAGCTAGTCCGTGCTTTACGCATGTAAAAATCCTACGGCAGTTGAAAGTCGGTAAGAGCAGAGAGAAATCCCGCTGCCTGGTATGGCCAAAATGATAGCTAGGTTTCCCAAGTCTGCCCCCCCCCCTCCTCACCCTGCCCCCCCCCCCCCCCCCCCCTCCCAACAAAAAAAGAAAGAAAAAGAAGAAGATTGTGATGATGAAGTTTGTATCATACACATTGTGCCTCAGGCTGCAGGAGTGTGCGCGGGAGGAGGCCCACAACGCAGAGTACCTGCTGATGCTGGGCCGGGCCCTGTGGGAGCTGAGAGGCCAGGGGGCCTCTGTGCAGGAGCAGTGTTTCAACGCCCTGCTCAAGGTATCAAGATCAAGTTGAAGCCATTGTGCATGTATGAAAGATGTTGACATTGAATAAAAAACAATATTCCTAAATGTGATTATCTTTATGTATTTGTATATTTTTACAATGGGGCTTTATACAGTGGAACCTCCCTTATTGCCCCCCCCCCCCCCCCCCCCCCCCCACACACACACACTTATAGGACTCCCGGTAAAGGTAAAGATGTGCCACCCCCCCCCTGCATTTCTCGGTTAATTCCATTTTTCCGTTTTTGCCTTTCTTACCAAACATAAAGCTGTATTTTATGAACCTTTTCAGCTAATTATCTTTTTGGAATAATAACCCTAACCCTAACCCTACCCCCCCCCCCCCCCCCCTATAAGACGGAAAAAACGTAAAAAACCACAACTGTGACAAATGCTGCGGTGTACTGCACTACATAGGGGTGGGTCCTATTAGATAATGGCCTTTATCATGACTGCAATTAATTATTGAACAAAGATAATTAGCTGAAAATGTTCATAAAATACAGCTTCATGTTTGGTAAGAAAGGCAAAAAACGGAAAAATGCTTAACAGAGAAATGTAGGGCGGGGGGGTGGGTGGTGACACATCTTGACCTTTACCGGACTCCCACCCACTTAAGAACAACTTCTCTGAGACATTGCCCTTCTTTGTAAGTATTAAAACTATTGTGGATGATTTTTCAAGGTCTTAAAAGGGAGGTTCCACTGTAGTACTTCTTGGCGATGTGCAAGGGTGATAATTTTATGGCTGAATCAACCACTCCACCTAGTGACGAGTCAGGGGCAGAGAATTGTGAGTGGCTATATATACTGCTCTGTGACACGCGAGGGTGATAATTTTCTGTAGGTGGCACATGCGTTTCATTGCACGAGTCGGGGGCAGAGAATTGTGAGTGGCTATATATACTGCTCATTCATGACACGCAAGGGCAATAATTTTCTGTAGGTGGCACGTGCGTTTCATTGCACGAGACCAGGAGCAGAAAATGTCAGTATAAAGCCTTATTGACATATTTTCCTTCCAAATTGTGTGTGCACGTGCGCACGCTTCATCAAAGCAATGGGTTTGAATGTTCATCGTATTGCAGGCAGCAAAGCTGGACCCGCACCTGAGTGGGACTTTCCTGTATCTGGGCCATTTCTACAACGAACTGAAGAAAGACCAGCAGTAAGTACTCACTTCGCTTTCTTTCTACAGTACCCCTATATTTCTCTTGTGTCTTGTGTCTCTTTTCTGTTTCTGATTAGCTTGACCTTTTTTTTTTTTTTTTTCTTTTTTTTTTTCTCAGTCTCTGTCCCCCCCACCCCCTACCCTCCTGTGTTTCTATTGAAGCAAAATATATAGTTGATGCAGTCTTTCGTTGATCATCACCCGCGCCAATGACGCATATTTTAAATAAAAAACACACATCAACACGTTGGGATGCACCCCTCTGGCGCATCCAGTGTGGCAGCCATTTAATTAATGAAGCCATTAAGTGGCCCATCATTCTGAAAATTGATCCCCTTATTTTGAGCAGCCTTGGGTCATATGGCCCATGAAGTCTGAAAACAATCTGAAGCTCTGATGATCTAGAGCTAAATTGTTTGTTAAAAAAACCACCATTACCAAATGTACTCATTTTTTTCTTTCTGTCTTTTTTTGTTTTGTTTTGACTGAAGGCGTGCCAAGAAATGCTACCAAAAAGCTTACGATCTGGACGCAGACAACGAAGAAGCAGGTGCTGCTCTCTGCGATCTGATGTCCGCCCTAGGGGAAGAGGTGAGATTAAAGATAAGTTTGTTTTTCTCCCCTTAGAGACAGTGTGTGTGTGTGTGTGTGCATGGATGCTCCTGCTTTCAGGATGTCCTGAAGACAAGTTCAGGATTTTTTGTATTGCCTGGAGCCAGTGTCGCCGGATTATGAGAATTTGAGAAAGATGCATTTTGCTGGTTATAGAGGTCTTGAAGTTTAGCCAGAAGTGAAAGTGCTACGAGAGCCTGTCAATTACATTGGAAACTGTTGTTTCCCTTCAGCTTCCAGGGGGCATTGTCCCCCGGAACCCCCAGGAAGGACGCTGTCCCTGCACTCTGCCGAGGTCTGGGCGGCCCCTGGACCCCTGCCTTGCAGTATTTTTGAAATTTCCCAGGAGCACCCATGTGTGTGTGTGCGTTTTGGGGGAGAGAGAGATATTTGTGTAGGGAAATCAGAGAGAGAGAGAGCTAGAGAGGAGAGTGGGAGGGTAAGAGACAGAAACATTTTGTGGGTGATGTAAGTGTGTATATGTGAGAGCAGTTCTGTTAATGCGTGTATTATGTGTTTGTGTGTGTGCATGTGTGAGTTGGTTCTGTCATTAATTGAATAACTTGTCTACTATTAGTGATGATTAGAATGTGAGTGTACGTGTTTGCCTGTGTCAATATTTTTGTTTAACTCTTACAATTGAAAGTTGTATTTGATATCTTGGTGTGCAGGAAAGCGTGCAGACAATACTTCAGAGGGTGACAGAAAACGCCAGTGCTGGAAGGTGTGTTATTTGTGTGTTTGTCTATGTGTGTGTATGTGTTTTAGTATATTGTGTCTGTGTATGTGTATGCATACCATATTTCACGGACTATAAGGCGATACTTTGTTTTTCCAGACTGATAGCCCTGCGCCTTACAATATGATTGTTAAAATGGTAAGAAACTATTATCTGAATTTTCTGTCAAGTTTTTGGGGGTGCAGGAAAGCGTGCAGACATTACTTCAGAGGGTGACAGAAAAAATGTACACCTCCCCCCTTTCCTTCCTCGTAAGTCACTCAAAAACTGCATGCAAATTAAAAAAACAATGGGTGGCGCGCCTCTGGCTGCGACACGCTTTCCAGGTGGGAGCAACCTGAATTTCACAGGCGCCTCTGTGACTATGAAGTACCAAATACCAAATACTATGATTACTGCTTTCAATCTCAAAGCACAGTTCTTTCCGTTTTAGGAAAAGGGCCCTAGACTTGCGCTAACCCTATCCCTTAACCTGAAGACAGAAAAAATGCCTTCTCCGTGAAAATATTCATAATTTGCTGGGGGGGTGGGCTTGACTCTGGAGAGGACAGCATCCACCAGCTGGACCGTGCCCAGCAGGTCGCCATCTTCAGACTAAGAACTGGGCATTGTCGGCTCCTCTCTCATCTGTACCATCTGAAGATCTCCCACACGGATGAATGTCCGTGTGGCACAGGATTACAGACACCAGACCACATTTTGCAGGACTGCTCTCCTTCGACACCCTGAGATGTGAGATCTGGCCCAGGCCTGTGGAATTCCGTGACAAGCTGTGGGGTCCTGCTGAGTTGCTGCTGTTGACTGCGGCCTTCATCAACCGAACCGGACTGAGCATCTGATATGGCCGGGAACAAAGAAGAAGAAGAAGAAGCTGGGGGGGGGTAGCTAAACTGCAACTTCACCAGCAGTTTTTTGTCTATGCAACTCACCCATGATGCATTGTGTTGCAGTGCCAAATGGGCGTGGCTTCGACTGGGCCTGGCTCAGGTGAAAACAGGTGACCCTTCCACTGCCATCGCCTCCTTCCAGTCGGCGCTGAGGGCTGACCCCTCTGACAGGTGAGGCTTGCCTTGTGCTCGTCCTTGCTCTGTGTGTGTGATAACAGCGGTCTGACCCCTCTGACAGGTGAGGCTTGCCTTGTGCTCGTCCTTGCTCTGTGTGTGTGATAACAGCGGTCTGACCCCTCTGACAGGTGAGGCTTGCCTTGTGCTCGTCCTTGCTCTGTGTGTGTGATAACAGCGGTCTGACCCCTCTGACAGGTGAGGCTTGCCTTGTGCTCGTCCTTGCTCTGTGTGTGTGATAACAGCGGTCTGACCCCTCTGACAGGTGAGGCTTGCCTTGTGCTCGTCCTTGCTCTGTGGTTTGTGATAACAGCGGTCTGACCCCTCTGACAGGTGAGGCTTGCCTTGTGCTCGTCCTTGCTCTGTGGTTTGTGATAACAGCGGTCTGACCCCTCTGACAGGTGAGGCTTGCCTTGTGCTCGTCCTTGCTCTGTGGTTTGTGATAACAGCGGTCTGACCCCTCTGACAGGTGAGGCTTGCCTTGTGCTCGTCCTTGCTCTGTGTGTGTGATAACAGCGGTCTGACCCCTCTGACAGGTGAGGCTTGCCTTGTGCTCGTCCTTGCTCTGTGTGTGTGATAACAGCGGTCTGACCCCTCTGACAGGTGAGGCTTGCCTTGTGCTCGTCCTTGCTCTGTGTGTGTGATAACAGCGGTCTGACCCCTCTGACAGGTAAGGCTTGCCTTGTGCTCGTCCTTGCTCTGTGTGTGTGATAACAGCGGTCTGACCCCTGACAGGTGAGGCTTGCTTTGTGCTCGTCCTTGCTCTGTGTGTGTGATAACAGCGGTCTGACCCCTCTGACAGGTGAGGCTTGCCTTGTGCTCGTCCTTGCTCTGTGTGTGTGTGTGATAACAGCGGTCTGACCCCTCTGACAGGTGAGGCTTGCCTTGTGCTCGTCCTTGCTCTGTGTGTGTGTGTGATAACAGCGGTCTGACCCCTCTGACAGGTGAGGCTTGCTTTGTGCTCGTCCTTGCTCTGTGTGTGTGTGTGATAACAGTGGTTGATTCTTTGGGCTGCGTCACTGGAGTGTGGTGTATAGCGCAATGAAGTATACTGTGTTGTGTTGTGTTGTGTGCTGTGGTGGGTGTGTAAGTGTTGTAGAGAAGTGTAGAACAGTGGAACCTCCTTTATAAGACCTTAAAAAATCACCCCAAATGAGGTCTTATAAGGGAGGTAATTTTAATACTTACAAAGAAGGGCAATGTCTCAGAGAAATAGGTCTATAATGGGAGGTCTTATAAGGGACGTTCCACTGAATAGTGAATTTGAGTGTCGTGTAATCACTAATGCAGTGTGGTGTAGCATGGTGTAATGAAAAGTGAATTGGAGTGTAATGTAGTGTAGAGTCTGCAATGAAGTGTAGTGCAGTTCGATGTTTTGCAGAACATTTGTAATTAGAGTACTAACAGGTTTGCGCGTTGGTTGGGTCCTTGCGTACCCCCCCCAAAAAAAACCACCTTAGAGATTATATAGAAATTACGTCATGCTTGCGTCATTGTTACCAATGCCTTACGGGGTACGCAACCCCCCCCCTTAGTAATCTATATGGTTGAGGAACGTGGCATGTATTGTAGGAATATTTAAAAAAAAAAATTTTTTTATATTCATTAGACATTACCTTGCCTTTTAATGAGAGATGTATATCATTATATACAATTCTTTGTGTGTTTTTTGTTTTTGTTTCCACTGCTTATGTCACTGCTAATTTCTGCATGAAATGTTAATCTGTATCATAACTCCTTTGTTTCAGGCATGTGTGGGAGTGTCTGGCAGAGGCTTACTTACACCGGGGAAGCTTTACCGCTGCTTTGAAAGCTTTTACGAAAGCGGTGGAAGTGAGTGTTACCGTGAAAGAGTGTTTGCATCTTTGTGCGTTGGTTAAATGTCCCTTGCCTTGACTGTTTTGTGCGGGTGATAAAGGTGTAAGCACATCACTTTGCCTCGTAAAATTAACTTGTTTTGTTTTTAAATCATGTCAAGCACAGCTATTTATGACAGGTGAAAGTGCATACACCTTTTCAGCAACTGAAAGTAGGGTCTGTTTATTTAGTATCCATAAATCTGAATATAAGGTACTGTATTAAATATGAGGATAATTTAGTCTTTTAGATGTGCATCACTATTAGCTGATAGCAGTGATCCCATGTGGTCTGTATAAACGCCTGTGCTGTTGTTTTTGCTTTAGACTTAAGTGGCAGAGTGTAAAGTACCTCAACTTTTTCGCTTAAGAAGGCCATTCCTGCCTGCATTATTTTATTAATTTTGTGTAATAAATGTATGTTCTTTTATTTTCAGCTCTACCCAGACTCCATTTATTGCCTCTATCAGTGAGTATTATGGTCAGCTTTTTTTATGTCAGATGTATAGTCCGCGGGATTTCCGAAAAATAATAAATTGAAATTGTTACTAAATACTTCGTTTTTGTTACTAAATACTTCAATTGGGGGGCTTTTCAGAGTTTTTTGTCTCTGACAATTCCCATGCCTGATTATTTTGCGCGTTTGTGTGAGTGTGTTTGTCTGTTTCTCCATGTTAATTTAATGGAGAAATTTGGCTAAAAAATGGCTGGCTGTGAAAGGGCTGTGTAATGCAAAGATAGCAGTTTCAGGACATATCAACAGATTATGGGAGGGCAGGGTTGACACTATGACAGTCCTTTCTTAGTATGTTGTAAGGTGAAGTTAGCTTAAAGGGACACCCTGACGGATGAGTTTTTGCAAGAAACACGTCGAGGTCACCAGAAAGACAGCGGAACACTGCTCTGGTTTCCTAGAAATCAAATCGTCAAAACGCCGATTCCTCCTTGGCGGAGTTGCCGGAGAGAGAAGCCATTTTGGACGGGGTGGGTGGAGGCCACTGAGAGTGGTTGTAGCTTATTCATTGTAGTGCAGTAAAAAGAAAAAATTGGAGCTATTTCCTTTGTTGTGAGTGAAACTCCTTTGGGCAAACTGTATAAAAACTGTATAAAAAGGCTTGTATTGTGGAAATTCTGTACAAGCGATTTGGTCTAACTCGGACGTCTATTAGAAAAGAGAAGGCACCTTCTCTTTCACTGAAAGAATCTGACTTCCAGCACCTCCGCCAAGGAGGAATCGCCGATTTGACGGTTTGATTTCTAGGGAACCAGAGCAAAGTGAGTGTTGCAATCTCTGTTTAAAGGGTGTTTTCCTGGTGATCTTGACATGTTTCTTGCTAAAAACACATCCGTCAGGGTGCCCCTTTAAGGACAGAGTGTGGATAAGAAAGAAGGTTTGATGTTTTTCTATGGCTGGACTAGCCCACGAACTTGAGTGTGCCTAAGACGGAGAGAGACTGTATCCATTTCACGGCTTGGCTTTTGCTTTTCTGGCGAATGTTTGTTGATTGTTTTTTGTTTTGATTCGGCTTTTACAATATAGCGGGGGTTCGGCTTAAATAACGAAGTGGCTTTGTGTCAGTGAATGACAGTACATACTGATCCTTCTTCTTCTTCTGCGTTCCCTGGCCATAATAGGTAAGATACGTATGTGTCTGGTTTTCAGTTTTCACTGGTCTCCCCGCTGCGTACAGCCGACACATTCCGATTTCGGAAGAGCTCAAAGGAGAAACATTTGGAAGATTGTTTTTGATAAAAGGCAGGTGAATGGGCCAATAAGTCAGAAAAATAGTAGATGATAGAAAGCAAAGGGAAAAGGCAGAGTCAAAGAGAGTGGCAGATTAGAGGAAGTTACAAGCACAGAACATCCAGAAGGTGGGGGAACTGTTTTTTACAAAAGATCCCCCCGGTATCCCCAAGGGGAGCATACTGATCCATTTTCTTGTCTAGAAATTAAGATGAATCCTAAAAATGGTGGCATATTTCAATCGGCATCTCTTGAAGCACAATTAGCGACTTCCCATGTGTACGTTTGTTGAAAGGGTACCTTCACTTAAGAGATATGTTCGCCCACTTTCTGAACAGAAAGGCTTTATGCACATTCCCCCCCTCCCCCCCCACTTTGTGTACAGAATAGCCAGCATCAAGCAGACTCTCGGGGCTCTCAGCGAAGCTGTGGAGGAGTACAACCTCATTCTGGACAAGTCGCCAGACTACGTTCCTGCTCTGAAAGGTTAGACATCCTCTCCCGTCCCTTCCCCTTAGTCCTTCCCCCCCCCCCCCCCCTTCTCCCCCCACCCCCCCCCCCCCCCCCCCCCTCAAGCTTTCCCTGGCAAGCAAGCTCATGAAACATCACTTTCGAGGAGTTGTCAAAGTCTTCCATTAATCATGGTTTTGAAAAGTGAGTGATGAATAGTCAAGTCAAGTCAAGTCAAGTTCATCTTTATTGAGGGTTAAAGAATAAGCTGGCCCCAAAAAAAGACAGTTTAACATCCTCCGGTCTGGAACAGACACATATGGGACATTAGTAGATATAAAGATGGTGGGGACGATCCTGGAGGCAATGCCCGGAAGGCAGTGCAACACCAGTAAAGTCCCGAATTTTTAACAATACAGATATTTTTGTTTCTCCCAGACTCCTTCTTTTCAGCCTTTTTCATGATTCCTAAATCCTGCACATGACTGAATGGTGTTTGACTTGCAGGTTTGGGTGAGACCTACCTGTTGATACTGCGTCGGTACTTGTCGCAAGGCCTGCTTCCACTGGCCGTGGTCACCTGCCAGAAGGCCATTCAGTGTTTGACCAGGTGTGATGTGATGAGAGTTGTGGGTGGGTGGGTGGGTGGGTGGGTACATGTGCATATGAGTCTCTTGTCTGCTTCCAGTACTGCATCCACCAGATGGCCGCCATACCTGCCGCTGCCGATGCCCTCACCAGGTACACAGGTAAGTCGAGTCAAGTCAAGTCAAAATTATCTTTATTGAAGGTAAAAAAGAAATAAGAGCTCAGAGCTGCTGTGGTTCAGTTGGTTACCGTCGCTGGCTCTTAACGCTTTCAATGCAGGCATCAGAATTGTCAGAGGATCAGCTAATTTCAGAGGATTAAGAATTTTTGACAGAGGATTGGCCTCTTCTGTCAGAGGTTTTGACTTTAAATTGAGTGTTCTTGAGTGAAAATCGGTCGTGGTGCTATTTGGAGTGATGCAAAATGGTGAATTAACGAAAAAGTCGACGGCAAATACTGAAGCATCATAGAGGACGTATTCGTATGTCATATGCACTGATATGCATTACCGTATTTTACGGACTACATGGCGCACAAGATTATAAGGCACACCCCACAAATTTTACACAAAATTCAGATTTTGTTATTATAGTTTCTTAACCCTTTCACCGCCAACGTCGCATTTTTGCACCACAATGATTTAACACCCTTGTCACTAAAAGGCATCAAATCAGGGTCTGTTATCCAAAGACCCTATTGTCTTAATTTTGGGAGGAAAGGATAGGCCTTACTTTAAATATGTCACAGAAGAATCCCCAATATTACAGACAGATTTTTTTTTTTACCCAGGTAAGTTTAATGGAAATTTAATGATGAAAAATGGCTGGCGGCGAAAGGTTTAGTGTATTATCAGTCACATTATAAAGCGCAATGGTCTCAGTCTAGGACAAAAAATATCGCCTTATAGTCCGTAAAATACGGTAATGTACCTTCATGTCGAACGAGAGTGTGCAAGAGAGTTGCGCTGTAGACTGCCATTATGTAGATAGAGTTGATAGGGTCACGATCATCACACACAGAGCTGACAGATGCGTTGTGTGTGTGTGATGTTAGTCCGTCCCGAGGGATGAAGACCATCCGTCAACAGTTCCAATGTCAAAGGGTTCAGGATGTGGGGTGGGTGCGAAGATGACTGATGAGTCTGATGCGGGCCTTGAAGGTTTTGTGACAGTGGGGACAGGAAAGAGAGTTGAGGGGATCTGTTGGAGTTGGAGAATTGCTGCTGCTCCTGCGATTTTTTCGCGCTTCTCAACGTGCCTGGGCTGTCTCGATTCGGCGAGCCTCGTATTTGGCAGCTCCCTTGGTGACTGCACCACGCCATGCTGATCGGTTTGGGGCCAAAGTTTCCCAGGAGGAAATGTTGATGTCAAAGTCCTTCAGGGACACTTTTGTGTGTGTGTGTGTGTGCAGGGATCATGAAGGATGAGCCCCGTGCCTTCAACATGCTGGGTCTGCTGCTGGAACACCAGACTCTGCCACAGTCGGCGCTTGCTGCTTTCCGCAGGTCAGCGCCTTTATTTTATTTTATTTTATTTTATTTTATATTTCTTTTTTTTTTTCTTCTTTTTTTTGCTTCCTCGTCTTCTGGGTCGTACATTGGCGTCGCTCCCCCGCCGCTCATTCCGAATCCCAATTCCCATCTACACTGGTTTCAGTCTTCCCATTGAGCCCATAGCCACTCACTCTGGGTAGGAGTCGGTCCAGGACCGAAAAAAACCTCGCCTCTGATGGGATTCAAACCCAAGACCTCCCAGCACGTAGTCCGCGAGTACACCACGGCGGCTGGTTTTATTTTATATTTCTGCTGTTGGGCCTCCCGTGCTACTCATCTCAAGTCCCGACTCGTATCCACTCCCTAGGTTTGTCAGTATGCAGAATCCAAAACCAGCAGTCCAAAGGGGAGGAAATCTACGGTGTGTTAGGTCGTCAAAAGGCAACCACTAAGAGGAGACACTGCACCGCTGCTGAGTTCAGTTCGGTGGAGTTCAGTGGAGCCTGTTCTGAGCTAACGTATGCAGGACACCACCCACTTAAGCCCCCTTCTGACGACAGTAATGTCTGAGTTTCAGAGCCAGCATGAGTGAGGTCCTCCTCCAAGGGCGCCACCATGTCCATCTAACGACAGCTCCCATGAACGTTCAGTGCGTTGATTGTTTTTACCTGATACGATTTTGCACTGTAAGGGCTGTTTCTTTGGCGCTATTACCTGCTAAATTTTTGCCTATTTCTACAGAATTCTGAGCCTGTTGTTTGGCCTGGGTCTGCGGGTTTGTTATTTTTACCTGCTGTGCTTTTCATAATCAATGTGAAATGTTAGGCCGGGTTCACATTAGATGCGTAAGTTCTGTACGGAAAACCCAAAATAAGTGGAAAAAAGGAAGGATAAAAGCTTTGCGCATAATTCGGACATGTGAAATGTGCTATTCTGTGTTTGCTTTTTTGATTGCGCACTGTTCCGCATGAAATATCCGCTTATGTGTGTACATGGCCTTATGCTATGCTGCTTTTTTGTTTGTTGTGTGTTTGTATAGTAAATGCGTGTTGGATGTGTTATTGATGTCGTTGGATGTTTACTGAGTCCTGAGAAGACCATTGCTGTTGACGGGACTGTAAGGTAAAGGTAAAGGTGTCCCATAGCCTACCGGCCGTAGAGGCAGTAACCTGGCCGTAGAGGCAGTGACCTGTTAGAGGTTCACCGTGCCAAGGGCACGGCATCATGGAACGCGGAGCCCATCCCTCTCCTTCCACCGCCTTTTAGCCTTCCCTGAATGAATCGGGTATCCATTCAATGCAGACGGGACTATAAAGCAATGTAAAAATGAATACATTTTAAAGCTGTTGGGATTGTTACTAATGCACTACTACCTGTTGCATTCTCGCCTAGTTTCACAGAATTCTTGGCCTGTTGGTTTGGCTTGTCATACTTATCACAGCTAGATTTCAGTAAGCTTTCCTTTGTATGTGCAGAGCGGCTGAGTTGTCAGAGAAGACTGGCATGACGCAGGATGATCGACTGAAAATCCAGCTGAACCTGGCTCGACTCCTGAGGTAACGTCTGCAGTATGTGGCAATGCGGTTATGAGTGCAGTATCAGACATCAGTTTTATAAATGGGTATGGGATGGGGAGGGGTTGGGGGGTGGAGACTGGCAGGCAAGTACACATGCAAGCATATATGCATGCATGAACTTCTTTTTCTTCTTCTTCAATTGCTCCGACAGTTGTCTTATGAGTTCCGATGCATCATGCTGCCATTATGCGCCTAACTAAGAAATAGGCTGAGCATGTCCGTCTTTGGCTGGAGAAAATGTTTGTAACTTAAGAGTTTCTTGAAAAAAGGCAGGAGAATGGACCAGTAAGGCAGAAAGTTGCTAGGACGACAAAGAGAAAAAGCAGAGTCAAAGAGAGTGATAGATTAGAAGAAGTTACAAGCACAGAACTTCCAGAAGGTGGGGGAACTATTTGTATGAAAGACCCCTACACACATTACATGCACATATTGCATGCACGCATGCTTGTGCGCCTGCACACACACACGCACACGCACACGCACACACACACACACACACCGCACACACAAAAAGAAAGAGAGAGAAGCAAAATATTACAATTGAAAATATCGATAAATAGTTTTAATCAGTTGAACAATACCTAGCACTTATCTTAGTCTTATGATACGTATTGGACGTAAAATTTCATAGGCTTGTGTAGTTACGTAGTTACGTTTTCGTTGACAGCAAAAATGGCCGCTACACAGAGGCAGCTCAATGCTACGAGTCCTGTGCGCAAACCTTTGGGGACGTGTGTCAGTTGGCCCTGGCTCTCTACAAGGCTGAACAGCTGCAGGAGAGCTACCAGGGTATGTGCCTTTTAATGGGTTGAAATTCGTATGATTCACCATGGATGCTCCTTCTTTCAGGATGTCCTGAATTGCAGGACTTTTAAATTTCCGCCACCGGATTATGAGAATTTGAGAAACAACGATTTTCTTACAAACACACACAAACTTGTACAATACAAAGGGCCTATATAAGCATTTGCTATATTCAAAGGAATGTAGCACTTGTACTAGTCTAGAGGGGTGCAGAAAAGAGCAGTAAATGTGTGTGTGTGTGCGCTGCTCATGCACTCCGCCGGGGCCGGCCCCTTGCAGGATTTTTGAAATTGCCCTGGAGCACCCATGTGATTGAAATATTTAAAGCAAAATCATGTATGTTTGTTTGTATGCCTAGTCTGTCGTATCAGTCTATGACTGCCAGGTAACAACATTAACAACATTCTGAAAAAAACAACACCACCACAACATTCTGATTTTGTTATTCTTCTTAGTCATCGATTGCTCAGACTGTTTTGGGGGGAAATTGAATAGTTAGGCCCAGCATGTCTGTCTTCGGTTTGGAGAAAATCTTTACAAGAGTTTCTTTTAAAAAAAAGGCAGGAGAATGGAGTGGTAAGGCAGAAAGATAGTAGATGACAGTAAGCAAAGGGAAGAGGCAGAGTCAAAGAGAGTGACAGATTAGAGGAAGTTACAAGCGCAGAACTTCCAGAAGATGGGGGATTATCCCCACATTAGTCATTCAAAGCTCAGGGGTCTCGGTTTTAACAAAAAGTATCGCAATGTAAACCGTTAATTATTGTGTTCATTATTGCTGACAGACACCTATAATAATATTAATAATAATAGTATATTTATATAGCGCTTTACTTCAAATAAGCCCAAAGCGCTTTACAATCAAATATTCATCAACAGGTAGACAACAAAAATGGTGTTTAAGAATGACACAAACCAGCAACAATTCATATTCAAAGCAACACGCACACGCACACATGTACGCGCCACACGCATACACACACGCACATGCACACGCTGAGCAAATATTTAGGGGTGCAGCAGGAAAAAGATGGGTTTTAAGAGAGGTTTTGAATGAGGAGACTGAGTCGGAGAGGAGAAGGCAGAGAATTCCAAAGGGATGGTGCTTGACAGGAAAAAGAACGTTGGCCAGCAGATTTGAGACGGATGGAGGGAAGGGACAGGAGACAAGAATCAGAAGACACATGAAACAGAAGACGATTCTATGTATAACAGTGTACCAAAAGGCTCTAAGCATTGCGCAGACAGACAAGTTCGATGTGTGGGCAGCACTGGGAATGGTGGCCTATGCATGCCTGTGTATAGGTTGTGCGTGTGCATTCATGCAAATTTGTCTTTGCTGCAGTGTACCAAAAAGCTTTAAGCATTGTGGAAACAGACAAGTTCCATGTGTGGGCAGCACTGGGAACGGTGGCCCTTGCATGCCTGTGTATAGGTTGTGCGTGTGAATTCATGCTAATTTGTATCTTTGCCGCAGTGTACCAGAAAGCTCTAAGCATTGCGGAGAAGGACAAGGACAAGTCAGACGTGTGGGCAGCACTGGGGATGGTGGCCCTTGCATGCCTGTGTATAGGTTGTGCGTGTGAATTCATGCAAATTTGTATCTTTGCCGCAGTGTACCAGAAAGCTCTAAGCATTGCGGAGAGACGTGTGGGACAATGGTGGCCCTTGACTGTGTAAGTGCAAATTTGTATCTTTGCCGCAGTGTACCAGAAAGCTCTAAGCATTGCGGAGAAGGACAAGGACAAGTCAGACGTGTGGGCGGCACTAGGCATGGTGGCCTACAAAGCTGGCAACTGGGAGGATGCAAAGTCTGCCCTCTTCCAAAGGTGTGTGTGTTAGAGAGAGAGAGAGAGGCAGCCAAAACAAGACAAAGATGACAATCATGAAAAGTTGTATCAACATGATTTATTCAACTTAGCAGTCACAGTACATAACTGGTATGAGAAACCAAGAGGGCTTCTTGGGGTGGATAAAGGGCAGGGTGAGGTGTTCTTGGGGTTGGGGGGTTGGGGAGGGATTAGAGCAGTGGGTAGGGTGAGAGAGACAGAGAAAGACAAAAACACAGACATTAAATATGCGCATATAGGTAAAGCAGGGATGCCTGCTGTTATGGAGTGTCCATGTTTGTCCCGGAAACTAAGAAAATCGGTCGCAATGTTTTGAAAATATGATTTTCAGATGCCTGTTCCAGTTATCGGGAAATCGCCGATTTGAGAGATTCTAAACTGAGCTTTTAAAAGTTGTGGTTGGCAATCGTTTCGAACTTACGGAGTGGCCGACGTCACTTCCCGTTAGTAGTGTGCTTGAAAATAATGGCGGCCCAGGGTGAAGTGAGGACCAATTTTGACTGGTTAACGCGACTGTTTTCTGCCCCCAAAGAAGAAAGTAACTGCCTAGCGACCCCAGACATGCGAAAGGAGCGTTCATCGTGCTAGAGAAGAATGCAAAAGATCAACTTTTTAACCGTTTGTGAATTTTGCTCTTGTGAACTGGCATAGCACCACATCTTTCGAATGAGATGATAAACCAAGGTCCTGTGTGCCCATGCACTTAGCACACGTTAATCCCAGTGGCAATGAAAAAGTTGTCATTTGGTCAATATTTAGCACCCCCACTCTTCCTTCCTCACCAGTCACACAAAAATTGCGTGCCAAAAAACAGAAGAAAAAGGGTGGCACGCCACTGGCTGCGACGCGCTCTCCAGGTGGGAGCAACCCGAATTTCACAAAGATGCCTCTGTGACTATAAAGTACCCAATACATAAAAATACCTAATACCTAATCTAGTAAAGGAGAGGGGAGAAAGATGCATAGAGAGAGACAGAGAGACACAGACAGTGAGAAATACAGACAGAGACAGAAACATATCCTGGTAATCATATATGTGAGTTTATGAAAACTTTTGAGTTTGTGTGTGCATTGCATGTGTGTGTGTGTGTAAGATTTCTCTCTAAGTTTTCCCGCCACATTCCACCAAAAGCTTGTATCTCTAACGACTTTCTATCTGGGGTAAATGAGGTTGTGTAAATAGAAGAAAAACTCTTAAGTCCCAAATTCAGATCTACTTAAGGATGAAAACCTCGTATCTTCGTTCTTTTCAAGTATTAAAAAAAAAAAAAAGAGGTAATTTTCACAAAATGCAAAACTAAACTCGCAATGCCTTGAACAACATATTCATCATAGTTAATAAATTGTGGTAAACGCGGTTAACTTTTACAGTTTTGTTGTCAATTTTTCTCAAGCTACCAAAATTGAGATACGAGGAATTTTGCCGACGATATATTTGTGTGCATGCGCAGGCGTGTGCATAAGCATGTGTGAGGTTGTGTAACTATGCATCGATTTGCGTGTGTGTGTTTGCCCCCTGCAGCTTTCAGCTGGGCACCCCCTCAGATGAAGGCCTGCTGGCTCTGTGTGCCCTGGGCACGCTTCAAAGGGACGCCACCCTGGCCCAGGCTGCACTGCAGGAGTTGTCCGGCCTGGTGAAGAGCGGCCACAGGCTGAGCGATGTCGCTGCACTGACCGCCGCTTTCAAACTGTCACTGGTGAGCGGTTGGTTTGGGTATCATGATAAAAAAAATATGTTCTAATGATATTTGTGCCAAAAAGGGGTCTAAGAAACGACTTTACAAAACCTTTGCGGGAAAAATATATTATGCAGGAAAAGAAGAAAACAACAAAAACAAAACATACTTTAATTTGTTGAAGAAAATTATGGTGACTGCAGAATCCTTGGTAATAGGGCGACTGACCTACCTTACTATTGATGGTAGAAAGGATCCTAGGTGAAGAGAAGAAACCGTGACCAGTCCCGGGCACAGCCCTGCGTCAATCTGTTGCCTACGTGTTCTGATGGCAGGGGGAGGGAAGTCAAGCTCTGGATGCTGTGGAAGGCTTGCTGACAGACACCTACAGCGGCTCCCAGGTGGCGCCACTGAACCTGCTGATGTGTCGCCTGGCGCTTAGCTCCCACAGCGGACACACGGCCTTGAACTCCGCCCTTGCCGCTCTCGACGCTTCCGCCGACAGCAATGTTAAGGTCAGTTGTGATTTTTTTTTCTTTTAGTCACCAGGACAATGTCATCTAAAAAGATTTGGTCTCCTTTATTATGTCATCGCCCGTTTCATCATAAGTCCTTGGATTGACAAAGTTGGTAACCCCACTTGGTCTCCTTTGTTATGTCATCGCCCGTTTCATCCTAAGTCCTTGGACTGACAAAGGTGGTATCCCCACCGAAACATCTCCCCTTGCAACGTCCGTGTTTAGTTTGTCTTTATGCTACTATATCGGCTGTGATTTTATCATGAGAGTTAAATCTGTGTGCCCCCCGTGGGGATACCGGGGGATCTTCCGTACAAATAGTTCCCCCACCTTCTGGAAGTTCTGTGCTTGTAGCTTCCTCTAGTCTGTCTCTCTCTTTGACTCTGCCTTGTTCCTTACTTTGTGTCATCTACCATCTTTATGACTTTTGGCCCATTCTCCTGCCTTTTTTTTCCAAAAAAGAAATCTTCCAATAGTTTTCTCCTTTGAGCTCCTCCCAAATTGGAAGGTGTCGGCTGAATGCAGCGAGGACACCATTGGAAGCTGGAAAACGGACACATACGTACCCATTGTGGCCTTATGGCCCTGGAACACAGAAGAAGAAATCTGTGTGCAGATTTTTTGTTGTACTGGGTGCGCAGAATTCTGTGTTGTGCGTAGTCTTATGGCTTGGTCTACATTCGATTGTCATTGTGTAATGTTTTTCCATGATGCTTTATTATGCATTTATTGTAATTCATCTGTGTGTGGTGTGTACAGGATTCTTTGCTGTTAGTTGTGAATGGGCTATGTTTAGGCATACCCATGTATAAATGTGTATTGTTGGCTCATTATCATTGTGTTATGTATACATATATAGGATTATTTGCTGTGTGTGTTGTTACGACTCTTTATTTTTGTGTTATGTGTACAGGATTCTTTGATTTGTGTGGTTGTTTTTTCTCTGATTCGTTATGATTATGCGATATGCATAGGATTATTTTGATGTGTTTTGTTATGACTTATCTTTGTGCGATGTACACAGGATTGTTTGATAGTTTTTTTACTCCTGACTCATTATTGTTATACGACACGTACAGGATTATTTGCTATGCATTGTTCTGACTCATTATCTATGTTTAACCCTTTCACCGCCAGCCAATTTTCAGCAAAAAATGTCCATTAAATTTACCTGGGTAGAGAACAAACTCGGTCTGTAATATTGGGTATGCCGCTGTGACATATTTGAAGTAAGGCCTATCCTTACCTCCCAAAATTAAGAGAATCGGGTCTTTGGATAACAGACCCTGGTTTGATGCCTTTTAGTGACATGTGTTAAATCAGTGTGGTGCAAGAATTGGCGGTGAAAGGGTTAATGTGTACATGATTCTTTGCTGTATTATTGCTATGACTCATTATGTTTGTGCTACGTGAACAGGACTATTTGCTGTGTTTGACCCTGGCTCAGCTGTGCGTGGGTCAACACGGCCGTCGACGGGCCAGAGACAGCGCACTGAGAAACGCACAGAAAGCTTTCCACAGCAGACCAGGTGTGTGGAGAACGACATAAGACTGTTTATTGTCCATAATACAAAAGCATGTGAAAAAATCTTGAATGCGATTGAAAATTAATCTTTAGTCTTGCCGTATTTACTATTCCAGCTTCAATTATTTCAGTACAAGAACATTGTGATTGCTTTCCTTATCATTTAAGCTTTTTGAGTCGGTAGAACGTCAAATGTCAAGTGTCTGTCTCCCTGTTTCTGCCTCTGCTGCTCTGTCTCTGTCTCTACCCTCTCTCTGTTTGTATTCTGCATCTGTCCCCCTGTTTCTGCTTCTCTGTCTCTGTCTCTGTCTCTACCCTCTCTCTGTTTGTATTCTGCATCTGTCCCCCTGTTTCTGCCTCTGCTGCTCTGTCTCTGTCTCTACCCTCTCTCTGTTTGTATTCTGCATCTGTCCCCCTGTTTCTGCTTCTCTGTCTCTACCCTCTCTCTGTTTGTATTCTGCATCTGTCTCCCTGTTTCTGCTTCTCTGTCTCTGCCCTCTCTCTGTTTGTATTCTGCATCTGTCTCCTTGTTTCTGCTTCTCTGTCTCTACCCTCTCTCTGTTTGTATTCTGCATCTGTCTCCCTGTTTCTGCTTCTCTGTCTCTGTCTGTACCCCCTCTCTCTGTTTGTATTCTGCATCTGTCCCCCTGTTTCTGCTTCTCTGTCTCTGTCTCTATCCCCTCTCTCTCTTTGTATTCTGCATCTGTCTCCATATTTCTGCTTCTCTGTCTCTATCCCCTCTCTCTGTTTGTATTCTGCATCTGTCTCCCTGTTTCTGCTTCTCTGTCTCTCTATCCCCTCTCTCTGTTTGTATTCTGCATCTGTCTCCCTGTTTCTGCTTCTCTGTCTCTGTCTCTATCCCCTCTATCTCTTTGTATTCTGCATCTGTCTCCCTGTTTCTGCTTCTCTGTCTCTGTCCCCTCTCTCTCTTTGTATTCTACATCTGTCCCCCTGTTTCTGCTTCTCTGTCTCTGTCTCTATCCCCTCTCTCTGTTTGTATTCTACATCTGTCCCCCTGTTTCTGCTTCTCTGTCTCTATCCCCTCTCTCTCTTTGTATTCTGCATCTGTCTCCCTGTTTCTGCTTCTCTGTCTATCCCCTCTCTCTGTTTGTATTCTACATCTGTCCCCCTGTTTCTGCTTCTCTGTCTCTATCCCCTCTCTCTCTTTGTATTCTGCATCTGTCTCCCTGTTTCTGCTTCTCTGTCTCTATCCCCTCTCTCTCTTTGTATTCTGCATCTGTCTCCCTGTTTCTACCTCTGCTTCTCTGTCTCTGTTTCTACCCTCTCTCTCTTTGTATTCTGCATCTGTCCCCCTGTTTCTGCTTCTGCTTCTCTGTCTCTATCCCCTCTCTCTCTTTGTATTCTGCATCTGTCTCCCTGTTTCTGCTTCTCTGTCTCTATCCCCTCTCTCTGTTTGTATTCTGCATCTGTCTCCCTGTTTCTGCTTCTCTGTCTCTGTCTCTATCCCCTCTCTCTCTTTGTATTCTGCTTCTGTCTCCCTGTTTCTGCTTCTCTGTCTCTATCCCCTCTCTCTCTTTGTATTCTGCATCTGTCCCCCTGTTTCTGCTTCTGCTTCTCTGTCTCTGTCTCTACCCTCTCTCTCTTTGTATTCTCATCTGTCTCTGTCTCTATCCCCTCTCTCTCTTTGTATTCTGCATCTGTCTCCCTGTTTCTGCCTCTGCTTCTCTGTCTCTGTCTCTACCCTCTCTCTGTATTCTGCATCTGTCTCCCTGTTTCTGCCTCCGCTTCTCTGTCTCTGTTTCTACCCTCTCTCTCTTTGTATTCTGCATCTGTCTCCCTGTTTCTGCTTCTCTTCTCTGTCTCTATCCCCCCTCTCTCTGTATTCTACATCTGTCTCCCTGTTTCTGCCTCTGCTTCTCTGTCTCTGTCTCTATCCCCTCTCTCTCTTTGTATTCTGCATCTGTCTCCCTGTTTCTGCTTCTCTGTCTCTATCCCCTCTCTCTCTTTGTATTCTACATCTGTCTCCCTGTTTCTACCTCTGCTTCTCTGTCTCTGTTTCTACCCTCTCTCTCTTTGTATTCTACATCTGTCCCCCTGTTTCTGCTTCTCTGTCTCTATCCCCTCTCTCTCTTTGTATTCTGCATCTGTCTCCCTGTTTCTGCTTCTCTGTCTCTATCCCCTCTCTCTCTTTGTATTCTACATCTGTCTCCCTGTTTCTACCTCTGCTTCTCTGTCTCTGTTTCTACCCTCTCTCTCTTTGTATTCTACATCTGTCCCCCTGTTTCTGCTTCTCTGTCTCTATCCCCTCTCTCTCTTTGTATTCTGCATCTGTCTCCCTGTTTCTGCTCTCTGTCTCTGTCTATCCCCTCTCTCTCTTTGTATTCTGCATCTGTCTCCCTGTTTCTGCTTCTCTCTCTGTCTCTATCCCCTCTCTCTGTTTGTATTCTGCATCTGTCCCCCTGTTTCTGCTTCTCTGTCTCTATCCCCTCTCTCTCTTTGTATTCTACATCTGTCCCCCTGTTTCTGCTTCTGCTTCTCTGTCTCTGTCTCTACCCTCTCTCTCTTTGTATTCTGCATCTGTCTCCCTGTTTCTGCCTCTGCTTCTCTGTCTCTGTCTCTACCCTCTCTCTGTATTCTGCATCTCTCTCCCTGTTTCTGCCTCCGCTTCTCTGTCTCTGTTTCTACCCTCTCTCTCTTTGTATTCTGCATCTGTCTCCCTGTTTCTGTCTCTTCTCTGTCTCTACCCCCCCCCCTCTCTGTATTCTACATCTGTCTCCCTGTTTCTGCCTCTGCTTCTCTGTCTCTGTCTCTATCCCCTCTCTCTCTTTGTATTCTGCATCTGTCTCCCTGTTTCTGCTTCTCTGTCTCTATCCCCTCTCTCTCTTTGTATTCTACATCTGTCTCCCTGTTTCTACCTCTGCTTCTCTGTCTCTGTTTCTACCCTCTCTCTCTTTGTATTCTACATCTGTCCCCCTGTTTCTGCTTCTCTGTCTCTATCCCCTCTCTCTCTTTGTATTCTGCATCTGTCTCCCTGTTTCTGCTTCTCTGTCTATCCCCTCTCTCTCTTTGTATTCTGCATCTGTCTCCCTGTTTCTGCTTCTCTGTCTCTATCCCCTCTCTCTGTTTGTATTCTGCATCTGTCCCCCTGTTTCTGCTTCTCTGTCTCTATCCCCTCTCTCTCTTTGTATTCTGCATCTGTCTCCCTGTTTCTGCTTCTCTGTCTCTATCCCCTCTCTCTCTTTGTATTCTACATCTGTCTCCCTGTTTCTACCTCTGCTTCTCTGTCTCTGTCTCTACCCTCTCTCTCTTTGTATTCTGCATCTGTCCCCCTGTTTCTGCTTCTGCTTCTCTGTCTCTATCCCCTCTCTCTCTTTGTATTCTGCATCTGTCTCCCTGTTTCTGCTTCTCTGTCTCTGTCTCTATCCCCTCTCTCTCTTTGTATTCTGCATCTGTCTCCCTGTTTCTGCTTCTCTGTCTCTGTCTCTATCCCCTCTATCTCTTTGTATTCTGCTTCTGTCTCCCTGTTTCTGCTTCTCTGTCTCTGTCTCTATCCCCTCTCTCTCTTTGTATTCTACATCTGTCCCCCTGTTTCTGCTTCTGCTTCTCTGTCTCTGTCTCTACACTCTCTCTCTTTGTATTCTGCATCTGTCTCTGTCTCTATCCCCTCTCTCTCTTTGTATTCTGCATCTGTCTCCCTGTTTCTGCCTCTGCTTCTCTGTCTCTGTCTCTACCCTCTCTCTGTATTCTGCATCTGTCTCCCTGTTTCTGCCTCCGCTTCTCTGTCTCTGTCTCTATCCCCTCTCTCTCTTTGTATTCTGCATCTGTCTCCCTGTCTCTGTCTCTACCCCTCTCTCTTTGTATTCTGCATCTGTCTCCCTGTCTCTGTCTCTACCCCTCTCTCTTTGTATTCTGCATCTGTCTCCCTGTTTCTACCTCTGCTTCTCTGTCTCTGTCTCTACCCCCTCTTTGTATTCTGCATCTGTCTCCCTGTCTCTACCTCTGCTTCTCTGTCTCTGTTTCTACCCTCTCTCTCTTTGTATTCTACATCTATCTCCCTGTCTCTACCTCTGCTTCTCTGTCTCTGTCTCTACCCCCTCTCTCTTTGTATTCTGCATCTGTCTCCCTGTTTCTGCCTCTGCTTCTCTGTCTCTGTCTCTACCCTCTCTCTGTTTGTATTCTGCATCTGTCTCCCTGTTTCTGCCTCCACTTCTCTGTCTCTGTCTCTACCCTCTCTCTCTTTGTATTCTGCATCTATCTCCCTGTTTCTACTTCTGCTTCTCTGTCTCTGTCTCTATCCCCTCTCTCTCTTTGTATTCTGCATCTGTCCCCCTGTTTCTGCTTCTGCTTCTCTGTCTCTATCCCCTCTCTTTCTTTGTATTCTACATCTATCTCCCTGTTTCTGCCTCCGCTTCTCTGTCTCTGTTTCTACCCTCTCTCTCTTTGTATTCTGCATCTGTCTCCCTGTCTCTGTCTCTACCCCTCTCTCTTTGTATTCTGTCTCTGTCTCTACCCCTCTCTCTTTGTATTCTGCATCTGTCTCCCTGTCTCTGTCTCTACCCCTCTCTCTTTGTATTCTGCATCTGTCTCCCTGTTTCTACCTCTGCTTCTCTGTCTCTGTCTCTACCCCAGTGTTGATTCTAGAGCGCGGTCTTGCGGGATTCCCGCATTTTTTGACTCTAGGACGCATAAAATCGCGAACAGTGCGGCCCAACTCACGCACAAAAATAAAAACGAACGCACTTTTACTTAACGAGTGCGTAGTCACGGCTGCTGTGTGTATATCCTTCTCAAGACTGAGTGAAACCGAGCATCCTTTCTGTCCTCGTTTCTTATTGGCCGATGACTCTGGCTTTGTCCAATCACACAAATTTTCACTCAGGAGCGCATATTTTCAGTCCGCCATTTTTGTTTTGGGGCACACTATCGAGTTCAATGCTACAGCCAGCGATTCTCGTTCTGTTGTAGCGCCTCTAAGGCGCAGTGAGCAAAGCAATCAAAGCAAACTTGTTTAATTTCGTGGTTTCGTGGCCTATCAACGAAGGATATGTGTACAACTAAGAATACACTCAATGGGTCAGGAAGTGAAACGGAACTCGCGATGCCAACAGATGTGTCATTACTCGGTAATGATTACTGTCAACCAGAACCGGATTGGAACTTCTTGAAACTGCCTTGCCCAACGAACTGGAAAGACGCGAAAAACAGTCTTTCCAAAGGCTTGGTTGTGTTTCAAGGAAGAGGGCGAGGGCGATAACATCCACGATGAGAGCTTTGACGCGATCACTGAATCGGCGAAAGTCACAACTCGAACTCGAAGAATCTTGAGTGCGGCATTTGAACGCGGCAGTAGTGAAGTGAGCACAAAGCGCGCGCGCACGCATGCTCTCTCTCTCTCTCTTTCTTTTTTTTCTCTCTCTCTCTCTCTCTCTCTCTCTCTCTCTCTCTCTCTCTCTCTCTCTCTCTCTCTCTCTCACACACACAGACACTGTAACACAGGTTCTCTCTGTTTAAAAGTTCTCACCCTTCTTCCTCCCTCTCTCACTCACTTTTTTCTCATTCATTGTGTTTTAGTTTAAAATTACTGTTTTTTCATGTCTATTTTTTTGTCCTTGTCCCACCTCATACTCATTCTAGTCTCTTTCTCTCTCCCCCCCCCCCCCCCCCCCCCAACTTCCAAGTCAACTCATTTATAATCTATGTGCAGCTAGAAAGTTTGCAAGGCCAAGTAAGTTTGTAAGGTTGAACCAGTTTCATACATTTTAAAAGAAAAGCAATACTAACATTTTTAAACGTTTTAGCGTGCACATACAATTTAGTTAATATGCCCCCCTTTTTTGTTAGCTAGGGGAGTCTAGGGGCTCCCTTTTTCCAATCTAGGGAGCCCTTGGGCTCCCTTTTGAAAAATCCTAGAATCAACACTGCTACCCCCCCTCTTTGTATTCTGCATCTGTCTCCCTGTCTCTACCTCTGCTTCTCTGTCTCTGTCTCTACCCCCTCTCTCTCTTTGTATTCTGCATCTGTCTCCCTGTCTCTGTCTCTACCCCTCTCTCTTTGTATTCTGCATCTGTCTCCCTGTTTCTGTTTCTGCTTCTCTGTCTCTGTCTCTACCCCCTCTTTGTATTCTGCATCTGTCTCCCTGTCTCTACCTCTGCTTCTCTGTCTCTGTCTCTACCCTCTCTCTCTTTGTATTCTACATCTATCTCCCTGTCTCTACCTCTGCTTCTCTGTCTCTGTCTCTAACCCCTCTCTCTCTTTGTATTCTGCATCTGTCTCCCTGTTTCTGCCTCTGCTTCTCTGTCTCTGTCTCTACTATCTCTTTGTATTCTGCATCTGTCTCCCTGTCTCTACCTCTGCTTCTCTGTCTCTGTTTCTACCCTCTCTCTCTTTGTATTCTACATCTATCTCCCTGTCTCTACCTCTGCTTCTCTGTCTCTGTCTCAACCCCCTCTCTCTTTGTATTCTGCATCTGTCTCCCTGTTTCTGCCTCTGCTTCTCTGTCTCTGTCTCTACCCCCTCTCTGTTTGTATTCTGCATCTGTCTCCCTGTTTCTGCCTCCACTTCTCTGTCTCTGTCTCTACCCTCTCTCTCTTTGTATTCTGCATCTATCTCCCTGTTTCTACTTCTGCTTCTCTGTCTCTGTCTCTATCCCCTCTCTCTCTTTGTATTCTGCATCTGTCTCCCTGTTTCTGCCTCTGCTTCTCTGTCTCTGTCTCTATCCCCTCTCTCTCTTTGTATTCTGCATCTGTCTCCCTGTTTCTACCTCTGCTTCTCTGTCTCTGTCTCTACCCTCTCTCTCTTTGTATTCTGCATCTGTCTCCCTGTTTCTACTTCTGCTTCTCTGTCTCTATCCCCTCTCTCTCTTTGTATTCTACATCTGTCCCCCTGCTTCTGCTTCTCTGTCTCTATCCCCTCTCTCTCTTTGTATTCTACATCTATCTCCCTGTTTCTGCCTCCGCTTCTCTGTCTCTGTTTCTACCCTCTCTCTCTTTGTATTCTGCATCTGTCTCCCTGTTTCTGTCTCTTCTCTGTCTCTACCCCCCCCTCTCTGTATTCTACATCTGTCTCCCTGTTTCTGCCTCTGCTTCTCTGTCTCTGTCTCTATCCCCTCTCTCTCTTTGTATTCTGCATCTGTCTCCCTGTTTCTGTCTCTTCTCTGTCTCTACCCCCCCTCTCTGTATTCTACATCTGTCTCCCTGTTTCTGCCTCTGCTTCTCTGTCTCTATCCCCTCTCTCTCTTTGTATTCTGCATCTGTCTCCCTGTTTCTGCTTTTCCCCTCTGCTTATCTGTCTCTGTTTCTCTACGCCCTCTCTCTTTGTATTCTAGGCGACATGTCCACACTATTGTGCTTGGCCGGCGCCATGCACGCGGAAGGGGTGATTCGGCTCGCCACCGAGGGGGATGCGACTCTGTTGTCCCGGGAGACGGGTCTCCTGGATTTGGTGCTGAGTTTTGCCTCGGGTGTGTCGGGGGCTCAGAGAGTGTGGTGCCTGAAGCAAAAGGCAGTGACGCAGATAATGATGGGAGATTTGAGCGGTTGTCGCACCACTCTGCATCAGGTGGGTTGATGAGATTGGAAGACTAGGCGTTGCCTAAAATCTTTATCCTTGCAAAATAAAGTTCAAGTTTTCAAGACTAGGAGAGAGAAAGAAAGAGACAAATAGAGAGAAAGTGAGTGTGTGTGTGCGTGGTACTTGAAGCAAAAAGCGGTGGCGCAGATTCTGATGGTAGATTTGAGTGGTTGTGGGGATACCGGGGGGGGACTTCCGTACAAATAGTTCCCCCACCTTTTGGAAGTTCTGTGCTTGTAGCTTCCTCTAATTTGTCTCTCTCTCTCTTTGACTCTGCCTTTTTTCTTGCTTTGTGTCATCTACTATCTTTCTGAATTTTGGCCCTTTCTCCTGCCTTTCCACCCCCCAAAAAATCTTCCATATAGTTTTCTCCTTTGAGCTCCTTCAAAATTGGAATGAGTCGGCTGAATGCAGCGAGGACACCAGTGAAAACTGGAAAACGGACACATATGTACCCATTGTAGCCTTATGGCACGGGAACCCAGAAGAAGAAGAAGAAGAGCGGTTGACGCATGATAGTGTTTTACAGTGAACTTGATTTTTTTGTTATCAAGAGAGCGAGACAGGAGTATGTGTTTGTATTCATTTGTTTGTGTCTGATTGCATGAGTCTCTTGTGATTGTTTTGTTTTTGTTTTTGTTTTTTTAAATTTATTTAAGATTCCACCCTTGTGTTATATAGGATGGAGCTTGGAAGCTTGATTCTATTAGTACTCAAAAAAATGAAACAGACTGCAACGTCACTGGAACATACAACAAACAAACAACTACACGACAAGTGTAAAGTGACGTTATTTTATTCACAAGAGACAAAGCAAAACTACTGGATATTTCAGCGAATGTGCCTTTATCAACACAGACAAACAATTAAACAGCAAATAGCAAAAGGAGCAAAAAGCAGGCAACAAAAGGAGCAAAAAACCAACAAGATCATAATAAAAAACCAATGCTTCCCCTCTACAGTCCAACGCGTAAAATCAGTACTCAAAGTTTCTTGTTTTAATTCCAGCTGCTGTCAGAATGTCCAGAGGAGTCAGACCTGGTGTCAGTTCTTCGATGTGTGGTGGACGGTCACCTGGAGAGGCTCGAGCCCCTGGTCCTTCAGGACGGAGTTCCACTATTCTCCTGGCAGGTCGGTCCATCAGGCTGAGAAATGGGCAGCCGTTTACCTTTGTGTTGTGGGAAGATATTGCAATATCAGAGTTTCAGATTGTCAGTGCACATACATCATTGACCTGTATTTTTTAAATGATGGTGTGTGTACATGTACACACACAGATGTGCGCACACACACACGCGCACGCACACACACACACACACACACACACACACACACACAAATTGATCATGTTTTCATAATGAAACCATTACTACATTAGTGGCCCATTAGTTTGAAAATTGACCCCTCATTTGGGGCAGGCAGTCAGGGGTCACATGACCCACAAACAATCTGAAGCTCTCTAAAAATGCCCCCCCCCCACCCACCCCGCTAGTTTTTATAAGGATACACCTGCATGTAGCCTGCCTTAGTAGTGTTTAGCTGGGGGTTTAAGTCACATGTTGTGATTTTGTTTATACAAACATTTGAGGAAAAATTCATTTCTGAAGCAAAACTGCTAAAATCAGTATCCACAAACGATACAACGCAAAATAATACACTAGAATGCGGTAATACGATGCAATATAAAGCAGGACTTTGCAAATTAACATAGTGTAATACGGTATGATACAATGCTGCTCTTTTGTTTGACATTTAGATCAAACATTATTGTGTGTGTGCATATACATGTGTGTGTGTGTGTGTGCGTTCACGTGGATGTGACTGTGTGTGTGTGTGTGTGTGTGTGTGTGTGCCTGTGCCTGCATGTGTGACTGTGTGTGTGTATGCAAGCGTGTGTGTGTATGTTCACTTGGGTGTGACTCTGTGTGTGTGTGTATGTGTGCCTGCATGTGTGTGTGTACGTGTGTGCATATATATGTGCGTGTATGTTCCCAGATTTTGCTGTGTGAACTGGCTAGGGAGCGGAGGTGGAAGGAGGCGAGTGTGGTGGCTAGGGAAGCCCTACAGAGAGCCCAGGATGAAAGGTGACAATTCGTTCCTACCTTTGCCGTTTGGTTTGGGGGGCAGTGGGTGGATGCCTAGTGCCTCCATATGGGGAGCTGGATGACCCCGCCCCACAGTACACTAATTCCCCTCATTCTAGCTCCTTTCAGTTTTCCACAGAGAGCTATTTGTTTCAAGTTATTTCTTTTAACAGCGGCAAATATTCTTATCATTGATTTTGGTTAGGGATAGGAAAAGACCTTACAAGTGGTATACCACCACAACACAATGTAAGCCTAATGGACAAAACACTTTAAATTGGTTTATGCTGGTGACGAGTGTTAACAAAAGGCATGAACTCAAAGGAGCTGAGAAAAGCTTTATGTGGCCCCGCCCCGCCCCATCTCTCCCTGAGGGGATACCAGGGGGTTCTTTCGTAAAAATGGTTCACCCACCTTCTGGAAGTTCTGTGCTTGTAACTTCCTCTCTTATCTGCGCCACTCTCTTTGACTCTGCCTTTTCCCGTTGCTTACTATCATCTACTATCTTTCCGACGTAATGGCCCGTTCTCCTGCCTTTTTTTAACAAAATCTTTCAAATAATTTTTCTCCTTTGAGCTCCTCCGAAATCAGAATGGGTCGGCTATACGCAGGCGAGGAGACCAGTGAAAACTGAAAACCGGACACATACGTACCTTACCCATTATGGCCATGGAACGCAGAAGAAGAAGAAGAAGCTGTTTGGTTTCTCTCCGTCTCTTTTTGTCAGTCTTTGTCTCAGTATATTTATTTGGTGGTTTGTTGTCCTTTTCTCTGGCTTTGTTAATCTGTGTGTCCGTCTGTCTCTCCTTCTCAGCATTCCTTTCCTGTCTGTTCTGTTCCTCTATCTCTCCTCTTGTCTTCTTTGGTCTCCTTTGTTCTCTCTCTCTCTCTCTCTCTCTCTCTCTCTCTCTCTCTCTCTCTCTCTCTCTCTCTCTCTCTCTCTCTCACACACACACGCACACACACACCCTGATCAATGTCTCCCTTATGTTTTTCTTGCAAAGTGACGGTGATGCTGGGGGTTGCTTCCCTTTTGAGTTTGACTCTTGCTCATGTACAGCTAGGTGGAGGGTGTCATGGAAGGGAGTTAATTTAAGGAGAGTTCTCTACCATTGTATATTTCGATGGCTTGGAGTCAAAACGGACTATCTTTAGACAGTCCATTGACGTATTATTGAATTTATTACAAAAACTAGTAACTTGTATCAAACAATGATTGCAGAAATATAAAAAAGGGGATTTTGCTTTTTATATTTCAGCAGTCTTTTTTTTATACAAGTTATTATGTGCATGTGCGTGAGCGATTATTTCGTGTTGTTGTTGAATTTGTTGCTTCTTAATTTTTGTTGTTGTTAAGCGCATAGAGCTCCACATTGGTGGAGGAATGCGCTATATAAATGATTCACTATTATTATTATTATTATTATTAGTGTTCTTATTAAGTTCAATATGGACTCTCCATTTTGACTCCAAGCCATCCAAATATTTCACTATCTCCTCTCCTTGTCTGACTATTTCAGTCTTTGACAGGTTTTAGTTGTTACTGTGCTTTCAGTGGCCACACAGTGAAAGTGGTGTGCCTGGTGACCCTAGCCTGGCTGGCAGCTCAACAGCTACTGGTAAGACTGACACTGTTTTAATCTACCGCAGACCTGTTCACCCATACGATTTTAGCGTAATTTGCCACGATTTTCAACCAAAATTACGATTCCACGATTTTTGCGATCCGTCTACGATTTTTTTAAAACCGAAAATACGATTCCCGTATCGCCTAGCCTAAGAGGCATGGCGGTGCTCCAATCCAGCTTTTTAAAAGAGTTATAACAACTGCGCATCGCTACTGCGCATCTTCCGTCCGCCAAACGCGCTAAGCCTAGCAAAGTTGACAAGAGAGTGAAGAGGACGAAAATGAAGCGAGGATCTACTGAAAGTGATAGGCCTACCGACAAGGAGGATTCGGCACAGGGCAGTTGTCCCAAGAAGAAGACTAATATACCAAACCAGAAATACCGCAGCGAGTACTCGGAGTTGTGGCCGTGTCTGGGTCCGTCAAAGAAAGGTGCAACGTTCTTCTATTGCAAAGTGTGCTACCGGGATTTAGACTGCAGCCATGGGGGCAAAAATGACTGTAAAAAACACGTCGGTAGCATGTACCACAAAAGTGCTGTGGGTCGAGCCGCGTCCCAGACAAAAACTGTGCCAATCACCGGATTTATGGAGACGAAGAAGCCAGAGGAAACCGCACAGGAACACCTGAAAATGCAAATCGTTTCTGCAGAAGTGACGATGTGTGAAATGATTGCCGAATTGAATTTGCCGTTGTCGACTGCTAATTCACTGCCTCGTGCATTTCGCCACATGTTTCCTGACTCCAAAATTGCTCGAGGGATGCAATCAGCGCGCAACAAAACCACAGCAGTGATCAAAGAAATTGCCCTAACTACCCATGACGGTTTGATCACACGGATGAAGACCCAGCCGTTCACCATCTCAACAGATGGCAGTAATGACGCACATTCAAAGCAATTTCCCATCGTGGTGAGAACTTTTAACCCTCAGAACCAGCTTGTGACCTCTGAGCTCCTGAAACTGGCAGTTTGTACTGGATCAGCAACAGGTCAGTTGTTTACTTTTAATCAAGTGTAGGAGTGGTGTGTGTGTGTGTGTGTGGTTCTGGTTCTAGAAATATACGTCGAAGGAGCTTATAAAGGCTATCAATTTGATGGAAATTGGGAGTTATGTGTGTGTGTGTGTCCGTGCACATGTGTGTGCGTGTGTGATGGAAATATCCATTCAGCAGAAAGTTTCCCCAAATTTCAAATGAAAAAGGGAACCAAAAAAAAAGAAAATAAATTAAAAAATCCCAATACAACTGGTCCTTCAAATTGAGAACCTTAAAATTTAATCCCTTTGTATTTTTTGCAAATCCCATTTTGTTCATTTAAGTTTTAGAAACTCTCTCTTTCTCTCTCTCTCTCTGTCTCTCTCTCTCTGTGTCTCTCTCTCTGTCTCTCTATCTCTCTGTCTGTCTCTCTCTCTCCCTCTCTCTCTCCCCCTCTCTCTCTGTTTTAATAGGCTATGTTGCCCCAACATGCATTTTAGCCTTTAGTCTAAATTACCATGACAGGTACCATGTGTATTAAAACAGCTGTCTAAAGTGCTGATCACAGCTGTTTTAAAATGTTGGTTTTTAGAATAAAAAATAAAAACATTTGTATATTATTATATAAAATAGTGCACTGTAAAAATATTGAACTTTGATTTCCATATTTTATATTTTTAATGCAAGTTTCAACCTAGTGGTAGAATCTTCCTTCTTGATCTTGTATACTGTCTTATTGCATAAACCCTATATACTAGCCTTGGGTTGTATTCGTCTGCAGGCGAGAACATCTTCCAGCTACTGGACTCTGAACTGACATCCTCTGGCATCAGTTGGGACCGTTGTTTGGCTTTGGGGTGTGACAATGCAAATGTCATGGTTGGCCAACACAATGGGGTCATCGCCCACATCAGGAAAAAGCAGAAAAAGGTATGTGAAGTATGATACACAGTGGTACCCATCTAATAAGACTCACTCTATTAAGACTTTTCTTGAAATACGACCAAATTTTTATTTCCCAAACCTTCTTAACTGTACTATTTTTGATCATCTAATAAGACCACCCCTCAGATAAGACCTTTTTTTTCACCACACTTTTAAGTTCTTATTATAGGGGTACCACAGTAACATAATGTGTGATGTTAAATGTTACATGTATGACTTGAATGTTTTCAGTAATCAAAACTCTCTGCCCTCCCCACTCAATGTCTCTTTCTGTCTCTCTTAGTCTCTCTCTCTCTCTCTCTCTCTCTCTCTCTCTCTCTCTCTCTCTCTCTCTCTCTCTCTCTCTCTCTCTCTCTCTCTCTCTCTCTCTCTCTCTCTCTCTCTGTAATGTGTGTGGATCTTTTAATATAATATGAAAAATGTTATTCTTATGTTGTATTAGATGAATCACAAGTGTGGCCTCAGTGGATTTGTGTTTGAGGTTAATTAAATTTGTTATGGTGTTTTGCCTGTTTCAGGTTTTCCTGTCTGGTTGTACTTTGCATACAGTCCACAATGGAGCCAGAAGAGCAGCAACTGCCGCTCTACCTTCGTTTGAAGACGTGTTGACCGACATATATTATTATTTCAACAAAAGCTCCAACCGCATGGAGCGCTTCAAAGGTGACCAAGAGATCTGCGGCCTGGAACAGAAACAGATGCTCAAGCACGTTTGCACCAGGTGGCTGAGCATCACAAGGTGTGTACTTAGTCATTATTTTCTGTATTTGTCCATGTCCATGTACTGTTAATTTGTGTGTGTCAGTGCTGTTCAGAACTGATGAAGAGAAACTCCCAGGTGTGCTGGACAGCCCTGGGTTGTTCAATCACTTTTGCTCTAGGTGGTTGAGCATCACAAGGTGTGTACTTAGTCATTACTTCCTGTATATGTCCATGTCCATGTACTGTTAATTTGTGTGTCAGTGCTGTTCATCACTGGTGAAGAGAAACTCCTCGGAGAGCTGGACAGCCAATGGTTTTCAGATCAGAAGTCCCCTGCCAATTAACTAAATTAAATCATAGTTGTACTTTACATGAATGAATGCCATAAAATGACTGATTTATTTTTCAGGTAAATATGATATTTTGATCTTTTTAAACTTATCCATTATTTTTGTTTCGTGTGTTACAGATGCCTTGCTCGCTTGCTAGACAACTGGGATGCCCTCATTTCATTCTTCAAGAGTGAGAAGGCAGAGCTGAAGAAAGATAGCAGTTCCTATGCTTCATCCAAGGTAGCAACTGTTCTCCATTTTGTTCGCTCTCCGACCAACCGACTGTGTGCACATTTCCTGCTGTATGTGCACAGGCAGTTTGACTCCTTCTTAACGGCTTTCCAGGCAGAGGAACCCAAAATCCATCTCCTGGACCGAGCCCTTAGGAGACTGGTGAGGACCATTATGCAGCACTTCATCAAGCCATCAGCCTTCCAGGGTCGGCTGCTGCATGAAGTACAGTACACCCTGCCATACAACCACAAGTCAGATGCTGATTTGCTTATTGGGGATGCTGCAAGGGCCTTCCTCCAGAACCAGAAGCAAAACCATCTCCAAGATGAAAGGATCGCTGACTTCTTCGGCATGGCCAAGCAATACTTTCAAATCCTCACCAAACATCTGCTGGAAAAACTTCCACTGCAAGATTCTTTGTTGCAGAAGGCACAGGTGACTGACCCTGAATCTCGGGCCAGTTCTACTCAGACCCAGCTGACCTGGTTCCTGGACACATTTCCCTGTTTGCTTCAAGGTGTTTCGAAGGAGAGTGTCCTCCTCCAGTTCAATTCCTTTCAGAGCTGTGACCTCTCAGGTTGTGACTTGGAAGGGAAAAGAGTCGATGAAATGTGGGTTGCCATCGGTCAAATTGAGGATGAGTTGGGGGAGAAGTGTTTCAAGGACCTGACCAAAGTGATGTGTGGGATTCTCACTATCCCACATTCAAGTGCACATTGTGAACGCGTCTTTTCCTGCGTCAGGAAGAACAAGACCGAGCAGAGATCATGCATGTGTGATGAAACGCTGGAGAGCCTTCTGGTGCTGAAGTCGCGTCCTGGGTCGTTTGGGCAACACACATACACAAAAGAACAGCTGCAGCAATTCAAGTCGGCCTACTACAAATCACATAATCCGGACCAGTAAAAGCCTGTCATGTGTGGTGATGGTACTTGTGTGTAGTTTTTTTTTTTTTTTTTTAGTAATGCGTGTGTAAGACAATGTGAGCAGACTGCTGGCCATTTTCATGAATTATTTCCTACTGGATTTTTGTTTGCTATAAAATAATAACATATACCAGCAAAAGTACTGTTGTGTGATTCTTCGTCTTGATGGATGGACCTGCAAAGACAATGTGAGCAGACTGCTGGCCATTTTCATGAATTATTTCCTACTGGATTTTTGTTTGCTATAAAATAATAACATATACCAGCAAAAGTACTGTTGTGTGATTCTTCGTCTTGATGGATGGACCTGCAAAAAACGCTGATCTCTGCTGTCCGGTAAGTGCCCAATGTATTGTCAAGTGACTACTAATTTTACTGTGAGACTACTAATTTTGGCTTTGACTACTACTAAAAAACAATTTGGGGGTGAACAGGTCTGCTACCGTCATTTTCGGACTATAAGGCGATACATTTTTTTCTCCACTTTCGACCTATGCGCCTAATAAACGAGGGCATCCTATTAGTGAACACAATCGTGAGAAGAGAGGCAATGATTGCTGTGCTCGGTACAGTCTACTGTGAGTCACAACATCGAAAGTAGTAACGAGTCGCCCATACGACGAATACTCACGTTAAAATGCTTCAAAATCCCTATTATCATCCAAGATAAAGTCCAACAGATGCCATAGCCCTTCATTGGATGTAAAAAGCATCGCTGTAGAGCTTAAAATGCCATTTCACGAAGAAAAGTCCAAACACAACAACCGGAAGAAAAGTATCTTCTGTTATAGCCTGATGTGATTTGGTTAAATGTATTTTTTTGTGAAGCGCCATGGGCAGCTAGCCTGGAATGTGCGCTATGTAAGCTTTCTTCAGGCATCAGAATTGTCAGGATCAGAGGATTTCAGAGGATTAAGAATTTCTGACAGAGGATTGGCTTCTCTTGTCAGAGGTTTGGACTTTTTATTCAGTGCTATCCTTTGTGTTAAATAGCATTTTAAAGTGATTTCTCACTATTTATCACTATATTAAGCCTTTGTGGTGATGTTCGGAACTGATTTCAGTGTTGTCCCTCTTTAGTGTGGGGCCTTGATTGCACTTTTACCGCGGTTTTCAGAGGATTGGACTTCAGACCATTCTGATGCCTGTTTCTTTATTATTAGTAGTAGTAGTATTCTAGCCCATAAAATGCGGTATTCCATTTTGCCGGACCCTTTGTCCCCAGGAGAGCCCAGAGAGCAGCGATGCGGATGCAGTGCTGGGGGAGATGGAGGAGGCGTGTGAGGCAGTGGGGACTGTGAGCAAGCAGCCCTACATTCTGACCCAGGTGTTGCTGGGCCTGGTCCACCGCCCCAACAACCCAAGGTGGGCATATGGATTCCTGCTTAACCTTTACCAAATGTTGCTTGTGATTATACTTCTCCAGATGATGCGGGTCTCCTCGTACCCACTGATTTTTACATGCATTTTAACAGTATATATGATCCAGGGTTTGTAGGGGCCTTTTAAGTCCTTTTACGTCCTTGTGAATTGATTTTTGGTCAAAAGGCCTTTTAAGTGCTTTGATTCAGCAAGTAGGTCCTTTTAATTCATCATGAGGTCCTTTTAATTTTTGAAGGGTGCTGTTAAGTCCTGTTGTATTAGGAAAAGGTTTGAGAAAGAAACTGGGAACAGTAATAATAATAATAATAATAGTGAATCATTTATATAGCGCATTCCTCCACCAAATGTGGAGCTCTATGCGCTTAACAACAACAAAAATTAAAAGCAAGAAATTCAACAACAAAACAAATAATCGCTCAACACACATGCAAATAGGCATACACATACAACCCGTTCACCCCACCCACACATACACGCACGTACGCACATACACGCGCAAGGCACACACATCTACACACACACACACACACCGTTACCATCACCACCACTCACCCCACCCAAAAACACAATACAAAGTACAATCAGTTGAATAAAGCATCAACACACACTCTCTCTCTCTCTCTCTCTCTCTCTCTCTCTCTCTCTCTCTCTCTCTCTCTCTCGACAAAGCTGACGTAGACATTGCAGTCAACACACACTGAAACTAATATGGGGGGAGGGGGGAGGGGAGGGTGTGTGAGAATAGAGTCCAGAAGTAATGTGGCCTAAAGGTTGTGATGTAGCTTGAATAGGTGGGTCTTGAGAGCTGATTTGAAACATTGCAAGGACTGGATATGGCGAATTTTGCGTGGTAAGGAGTTCCAAACTGATGGGGCCGAAAAGGAAAAGGAGCGCTCACCAAACATTTTTGTTCGTGTACTAGGAACACAGAGAATTTTGGAATCTGAAGATGACCGCAATTGCCTTGATGGAGTATAGACAGAAAGCATGTCAGAGATGTAGCTAGGGGCACACACAAAAGGTCCGGCAAAATGGAATACCTCCACACACACACACACACACACACACACACACACACACACACACACACACACACACACACACACACAGAGTGTTGTCAATGGAAGCCATGATCTCATGTTATCTGGGACAGGAAAGCCAAGCACCACTTTGCCAACGCCCTGGAGGGGGGCGCTGTGAGCTCCTGTCTGGGGGTGGAGATATCTCTGGCTCGCAGGGGGGTCATCAGGTTCCTGCACAGCTCCGGCAAAGACACAGACCTCGTGCAGGTAGGCCATAATAACCCTTGGGAGAGGGGAGGGGAGGAAGAGAACGGAAGCGAAAGGGTGGGAAGGGGAGATCAGTAGAGGAGGTGGAAGGGTCGTAAGAACTTTTTTGTGCAACAATCTGTGCATTGTCCATGCTCCAATCGCTCAAAAGGGGGGCGATTTCTAGCCAACGGCAATCCGATTGTGACCATGTCCGTGAGGCATGCATGATTCACTTGAAATACTTCCGTCTTTATAATAATTCGGCTTATTTTTGTTCACTTTACTCATATAGACCACCCCCCTCCATCCCCCACCCCAACAATGCACAAATCTCATGAAATGTCTGATACAAAAATACGGATAGTTCACCAGATTCGTGCACGAGGGACTACAAATATAGTGAACAAAACTAAGTAGGATTTCATCAGAAAAGTAGTATTTTACAAGAACCATGCCTATTTTACGAGAACCATGCCTCACGAATGTCACAGTTAGATTGTCATTGCGTTGAATCGTATGCAGTGTGGTGGCCCCTTAATAGTAGAGATTGAACTTTTTTTCTCTAACCCTTTCACCACCAACGTCGCATTTTTGCACCACAATGATTTAACACCCATGTCACTAAAAGGCATCAGATCAGGGCCTGTTATCCAAAGACCCTATTTTCTTCATTTTGGGAGGCAAGGATAGGCCTAATGTTATACATGTCACAGTAGATTTCCCAATAATGCGGACACTTTTTCTCTCTACCCAGTTAAGTTTCATAGTATTTTTTTTGCTGAAAAATGGCTGGCGGCGAAAGGGTTAATAGTATAGATTCAACATGGGGTGGTTGTTTTTTTAGTCAGTCTTTCACTCTTTGTTTGCCTGATGCATGTTTAGTCTATAGGCCAGAAGGTATGATAGCTTGTGGGCATCTGTGTTTGCTTTTTCTTTTGTATGCTTTGAACCACGTCTTCCTTCCCCATCTCCTGCAGATTGCTGTCCAATTGAATTTTTGTGTTTTGTTCGTCCCTCCGTTCATCTGTCTGTCTGTCTGTCTGTCTGTCTAATTGATTTGATTTGATTGATTTAATTTAAAGTCTGTTCACAACAATGGTGATATTAGACTTGAATAAATTAATTAATTAAACAAAAAAAAAAAGACAAAAACAAACATTGAATTAAAAAAAGGGGGAAAGTGTGTGTGTGCGCGTGCGTATGTGCGCGAGCGCGAGTATGCTTATCAACAACAATACATTAATAAACCGTAAACTATTGAATCAATTATAACAAATGAACAGATCTCAGAGCTGGATATGACCTTTGCAATGTCAATCATTTCAGGGCTGTAAATGATTGCTTTTAAAGGCCCTAAGTTTGCTATATTTATTTTAAAACTTTTGTATAGGGGAGTTAAAACTGGACATTCAAAAATAATATGATGAACGGACAGTGGGTGACCACAAGCGCATTCTACATCTTTGGAAAATTTGGTCTTCCATGAATTAGCCAAAGAAGGTGCCCTTAAAACACATCCAGATAGTACACTGAAACTGGAAAAACATGAAATAAATTCAGTATTAGAAAACTGTTTGAATAATGAAACACTTCCTACGAAAACAAAAGTGTTATTATGTCTGTCTAAATGTTTGCCTTCTCTTTCCTCTCAACAGAGAGCCAGGCAACGGAAAGTCTTTCTCCTCTGAAGTTCTGATTCCCCCCCCCCCCCCCCCTCTCTTATCTGAAGACTGTGTGGTTGCCAGCTACCCATAGAGCTTCTTCACACTCCTCCCCCCCCTCCCTTTTAGGGAATAGAACATCTTTTCATTAGGGGTAATTGCCTAAAGCAGGTATGGTAGACCTCCGCGAATCGCGGAAAACTGCGAAACAGTTTGAAAAAATGCATTGAAATGGCATGAAAAAGTGAAAATTTCTCTCATTAATTTTATTGAATTTTATTGATTTTTCTTCAGCCCCCTGTATCCCAGGCCATTTTCCTTGAAAACCACTTTGCCCCCACTACCATGCCTGCTAAAGGCACTATCACGCTTCTTTATTCCTTTGTGTGATGGTACGCTTAGGCGATCACCCCTCGTTCCTGTGCATATTTTAACTCAAATGTTTCCCCTGGGATTGTTTCAGAAATTGCTGGCTGAGGCGGAGTCCAGTGGGGACGTGGCCACTAAGCAGCTGTGCCATGAACTGGGCATGGCTTAAGACGTCGACCGCAACACTTGGCTTGGTTTCTTCTGTTGCCATTTTTATGGGTGCAACTTTTTCCTCTTCACAAGGATTTCATTTTTTTTTGGATGTTACCTGAAACTGAACTTTCTTGTTGAAAAAGAAAAATTTGTCACCCCCCAAAAAAAACAACACCCAACAATGGCGCATCAACTGCAAGCGAATGAGGGAGTTTTGAACATGGTCTTCTGTCATTCTCTTTGACTCTGCCTTTTCCCTTTGCTTACTGTCATTTGCTATCTTTCTATCTCACTGGTCCATTCTCCTACCTTTTTTCTAGAAATTCTTACAAAGATTTCTTCAGCCGAAGCCAGACATGCTGGGCCTAACTATTTCTTAGTTAGGCGCATAACAGCAGCATAGCATGACGCATCTACGCTCATATGACAGGAAACTGTGTGAGCGAACGAAGAAGAAGAAGAACATGGTCGCTGTAGCCTGGAAGTGCTCTCTCTCTCTCTCTAGTGACCCCATATTGTTTTCGAACGCAACTAGGCAAGGCTTCTTGGACTCAAACCGGATTTAAAAGAAAGAGAAGAAAAGAAGGCAACAGCGTCTTTTTTAATGCCCCCCAGAATGCTCAAATGGGACTCTGCCCCTGTACCCGGCTGGGGCCTGGGTGGCCTTTAGCCCTTGACGAATGTAGTGCTTTACGTCCTCCCGGTCATAGACCATAATTATGGGACATTACTATTAATACAGCTATGAAAAAACTTTAGCCCTTTCACTCCCGGAACTATTTGTACTTTTGCCTAACTTTTAAAAAAAAATCACTGAAAATTAAATTATGCTGTGAAAACTATAATGATATATGTTTTATAGAAGAAAAATGATTGGAGAACACAATTATTATAATTTTCAATGTTGACTGCATGAGATAACACATTATCAGGGGGGGATAACCAAGATTTTAACCAAAAAAGGACAATATTAAAAATAATAAAATAAATAAGAATGAAAATTCAGGTCTGAACCACTTGAATCATGAGTGTGTTCAACAACATCATAAACTTTATTTCCAACACTCTTTTCATCATTTTTATTGTCAGAAAATTAAGCAACTTTCATGTAGTTTTCTTGGCATTTATTTCACTGTTTATTGTGGTATGCGTGTGCGCATTTGTTTGTTTCCCGGATTCTATCTGATTTTAACGCAGTGACGGCCCTGCTATGGCCTTAATTGTCGGCAGGGCCAACATGCAAATGTGACAGCGATTGACAGTCCGTTTGAGTCCTTTTAATATTCTTCGTAAACGTATCTTTGCGGAAGTCTTCTGGGTCTTGTAGATCATATGTAGTCTCTTTCACCATTCCTTCGTTGGTGGCATCGGAAGCAGTCTGTATTACCGACCCGAGCTGCCTGATGTTCCATGCTGGCCTGGCTACGCTGTCAGCCCTTGCCTCGGTTGGCGTGTCCAGTGTACAATCCTGAGAAGCGTAGCTCACTGCCTCCTCCATTCTAGCCAGCTCTTCCTCAAATACATGCCGGTCTGGAGACCACAGACCAGTCTTCTGGAAACCGTTAATGGCGGTCTCTATCGATGCAGCTTTCGGAAAAGATGCACCCACAAAGCGACTGACAAGGTGAGCACTCACAGGTCTGCCTTGGCTGGACCTGAGATACTTCTCAATTTCGATGTTGTACCAGTTCTTGAGTGACTTGAAGAATCTCACACCTAGAAGCTGCGTCCTGTGGGTAGTGTGGGCTGGGAAGGATAGAATTGTCACTCCGTTGTCTCTGGCCAGATTGATGACCTCGACTGTGGTTAAAGAGCTCTTCAAGTAAAAGTAGGTGCTTGTTTTCTGGACTAGTGTTCACCGACTTGATAACAGAATTCAGCCACTGAACAAACACTTTAGAATCCATCCATCCAGTGTCTGTTCAGGCAAGCACACCCTTCTCCACTCATTATCAACGATGCAACCCCCTGACGTCGGTATCAAAATCATGACGATCGACTTGACGAAATGTTGACACGAGTAACGACGTCGACTCGCCAAAAGGAAAAGGAAAACTTGGAATATCCTTAAGAGTAATATTTCATAGTCATTGTCCTGTGACATAACCCCCTTTCCTACGATGAAACTCCTGTGACAACTCGACACATGAATGGCTGCCGCTGAGAAAAGTCGGCTCCAACATTCTCAACCCCGCAAATGACTCGCAGTGAAATCATGCTGCCGTAGCAGCAGTGTCCAGAGGGCCAGTCTGTTGCTGGAGAGCTTGGTCTGGTTCAAGTGTGCTACTTAAGAGGCTGGTGGTCTGATTCAACCACAAACTTCGTCCCGTACAAACATAGCAATACCGCAGACCGCATTCATCTTGTGAAGTCGGGGTTAGAGTTCTGTGCAAAGTTCTGATCATTGATGATCTGTGTTGTCTTGGTAACCTAGTATAGTATGAGATTGAACTTGAGTAGATAAGATTAGTCAAGGGAATAAACTCCACTATATCACGACATCTCCCTTTCCTTTGTTTCAGTTGATTAATGTCAGATTTGCTAAAAACGTCTCGTAGAAACTAACAATAACAAATAACTTGAATTTTAATACAACGATTAAATTTTAACATTGACACAGCCAGACTTTCTCTCCACATTTCTGCATAATTGCTTTTGGCCACTCGCGGCTTCCTGCTTGTATAGCGTAAATAGTCTTTAGGAATAACAAATGTCACGCTTTTGACATTGCATCACTATGTTGATGTCAAATCCTTTTGACTTGTAACGTTTTAACTTAGTAAATTTTACTTGTTTTTAGCATCACACAATCAGATTTTAAGGCAGTAACAGTCCTGATATGGCCTTAACTGTAAGCAGGGCTGAAAACACCATGACCTGTCAACTCCTTAGCAGACGTTCTGCTACCTAAACTTGAAGTTCAATTGCTTGGAGCCAGCGTCGACGGATTATGAGAATTTGAGACGATGCATTTTGCTGGTTGAAGAGGTCATGAAATTAATTTAGTTTAACCAGAAGTGAAAGTGCAACGAGAGTCTGTCAATTACATTGGAAATTGTTGTTTCCCTTCAGCTTTCAGGAGGCATTGCCCCCCGGAAGCCCCCAGGAGGGGTGCTGTCCCTGCACTCCGCCAGGGCTTGCAGGATTTTTGAAATTTTCCTGGAGCACCCATGCTTCTGCTACCTAAACTTGAAGTTCAAAGTTCATTTCCTACTGAGAATGAAAGTCCAACACCAAAACAGTTAAACCAAACAAAAACATGCACATAATAAAAATGCCAGCAATCGACAACCTATTTGTATCATTCTTTTCTAGACGGTGAACGGTTAGCTTGGCCAGTGCTGTGAGCCGGCCAGCCGGCCTTTCCTTATGGCCGTTGCCGACGACATGATTTATAGGTCTCTGCACACGTTATCTTTGACCGCTACGATAGTTCTAGGCTAATGATGGCTGATTTGCCCCCCCCCCTTCGGAATATTTCCTTCATAGTAAGAATATAATAGATCAAGGTTGTTTCACATCATTTTGACAATATTGTATGCCTCATTATGAGTCGTAGCATAGCTGACTAGTCAGATTCATCCAATTTGTGACCCATTGTTGACTTAGATCGATTCATTTCTACTGAAAAGCTCCCAGCTTGGTTTAGACTAGATCTACCCTAGTCTGGTCTACTCATCTACAGTAGTCTACTGTCACTGTGCCACTGACGATTCTCAATTTTTCAAAAATCGCAAAAAAAAAGAGACTAACCGGTCATGTCCATAATTTGCATCCTACAGTAAAATGATTCTTTTGAAGCAGTTCTGACGTGGAACAAGGGGTCACGGGTATCTCATACTCAAGAATATCACAGTTATACTAAGCGAAGCGGGACGTTTTTGAGTCAGTCGAGATGGCTGCCATTTTTTTTAATGATTGCTTGTCTGCCCTTGGGGAAGGGGGGGTTGTCGTCACGGCGGTCAACGATTGGTTGTTTTGCGTGTTATGATAGAAAGAAATAGAACGGTGTCCTATTATTACGAAAAATAGACTAGACACTGTCATATTCAAATATTTTGATGTATGATACTAGCATTGTGTTGTCATGGAGAAATAGTGAAAAATGTTCACTTGTATGAACGCCTTTTTAGCAACATTGTATTTCTTTTACGGTGCTCACTTAATAATAATAATAATTAAGTAGAGGTGCAGTGCCTTTGGCACATGTTAAGATTCTGTTTTGGCACTGCACACCAGGAGCGAAGCTGTAGAGAGTGAGAGAGAAAGAGAGAGAGGAGGGAGGAAGATAAACAGAGAGAGATAGGGGGGTGATAGAGAAAAACATAGAGAGAGGGATGGAGGGAGAGAGAGAGAGAGGCTCAACTCAACGACAAGTCATCAGCTAATAAACAATTCATCAACTCAACCATTTTAATAGCAACAATGTCTAGCTCTTCTGTCAAGGATGTGTAATTGTGATATAAACAAAATGAGCAAAGACAAAACGAATAAAAACTTACAATATTCTGCATGAAATTAGTATTTTGGGCATGTCTATTCATCAGAAATACACAAACATAAAGACAACATGAAAGTAAAGAAAAAACAATGGCCATCATCAGAAAACAATTTGAACACCTGTAAACACAACGCAGCATTCCTACTATCATCAGAATGTAAACTATGCCCCTACACACACAACGAACCGACAAATCAAAACAATATGTAGGGGAAGACGGGGTAAAAAGCGCATGGGCGGGTAAGAAGCCCACCCCAATTATCTCATGAAATAAAGAAAATTTCAGTCAAATTTGCCCATGAGACGAATGCTAGACATTAACGCTCGTCTCATGGGCAAAATGAGACTGAAATTTGCTTCATTTCATGAGATAATTGGGGTGGGCTTCTTACCCGCCCATGCGCTTTTTACCCCGTTCTCCCCTAGCATTGTTGTCATTGACTCTAATTCTTGGAACATTTCTTCAACAGCAGATATAATCAGGTTTTCTTTGAAAGTAGTGAATTTGAAATTATCAGCTGCCCAATGAGATATTTGTTCTTTGTGTGTTTTGAATAACTTGAGGATTTAGAGCTGTTGTTTTTTGCTTTCTATTAGCACTCTTTACCAAATCATTGTGACTCTTCTGCTCTCTCCTTCTTTTGATCATATTCTCTGTGAATAATTTCTTAGCTCCTGCTTGTCTATTTCGTCCTTTTTATCTCTTTTCCTCATCTTTTCTTTCACGTTTCTTTCGTTCCACATTCCTTTCTCTCTCTTTTCGTCTTTTCTTTCACGTTTCTTTCGTTCCACATTCCTTTTCCTCTCTTTCTCTCTCTTTTCGTCGTCTTTTCTTTCAAGTTTCTTTCGTTCCACATTCCTTTTCCTCTCTTTCTCTCTCTTTTCGTTGTTTTCTCTAGCACGTTTCATTCTTTCCACTTTTCTTTTCCTCTCTTTCTCTCTCTTTTCGTCGTCTTTTCTTTCAAGTTTCTTTCGTTCCACATTCCTTTTCCTCTCTTTCTCTCTCTTTTCGTTGTTTTCTCTAGCACGTTTCATTCTTTCCACTTTTCTTTTCCTCTCTTTCTCTCTCTTTTCGTCGTCTTTTCTTTCAAGTTTCTTTCGTTCCACATTCCTTTTCCTCTCTTTCTCTCTCTTTTCGTTGTTTTCTCTAGCACGTTTCATTCTTTCCACTTTTCTTTTCCTCTCTTTCTCTCTCTTTTCGTCGTCTTTTCTTTCAAGTTTCTTTCGTTCCACATTCCTTTTCCTCTCTTTCTCTCTCTTTTCGTTGTTTTCTCTAGCACGTTTCATTCTTTCAACTTTTCTTTTCCTCTCTCTCTCTCTCTTTTCGTTGTTTTCTCTAGCACGTTTCATTCTTTCCACTTTTCTTTTCCTCTCTTTCTCTTTTCATCGTCTTTTCTTTCACGTTTCTTTCGTTCCACATTCCTTTTCCTCTCTTTCTCTCTCTTTTCGTTGTCTTCTCTAGCACGTTTCTTTCATTCCACATTTCTTCCCCTCTCTTTCTCTCTCTTTTCATGGTCCTTCCTTGCTTCTCTCTTACCTTCCGTATTCCTTTCCTGTGCCTTCATTCGTTGCCATTCCCCCATTCCCTGTCTGTACGCTTCCTTTCTCAACGTTGTCTTTGATTTTCTTCCTAAAGATGATTTTTTTTTTTGCGTCGAGCCATGATGAAATTTTTTTTTTCTTTGTTCTGTAAATCTAGAATTTAAAGCCTACAGTTTTTGACCTTGACAAAACAAAATGACGTCATAACGTAATGAACTAATATGGTACTTTACGTCAGTATTGTTGCCTTGCAGCGTCATAATTATATGTCATTTGTTTATGTGGATGAGAGAGAGAGAGAGAGAGAGAGACTTTTCTGTTAATCTTTCTCTTTTCTTTCCTCTTCTCTTCTGCTTCTTTTTCTATGGTCACCCCATAAAGTGTGTGCATTTACTTCTATAAAAAGAAGCTGGTCACCACCACAGAGAAAGAGAGAGAGAGAGGACAGACAGATAGACAGAACCGTGAAAAAAACAAAAAACGGCTTTTAACTGTCAAAACTAAAATGTCGTTATTCAAAAAGTTCATTATCATGTTTAGAAAGTAAAACTGAACCTACCCACCAATTTTCATCAAGATCACTGCAAAAATAGAAAATAACGGTTTTCAACTGTCAAAAGTTAAATGTCGTGAAAAGGTCACTATGATTTCCAGAATGAAAAGCTGAACCTACCCACCAATTTTCATTACGATCACTGCAAAACTAA
>CM065685.1:16742853-16747853 GCA_017654935.2 Phymorhynchus buccinoides
GAGAGAGATACGAGAGACGAGAGAGACGAGGAAGACGGAGAGAAAGAGAGAGGGATTTAATGAGGGAGAAGGAGAGGAGGGAGTGAGAGAGAGAGGAACAGAGAGAGGAGAGAGAAAACGGAGAGAGAGCAGGAACTTGAGAAGAGAGACGAGGCAGAGAGTGCGAGGAGAGAGAGGAAGAGAATGCGATGAGAGAGAGAGGAGAGAAGAGGAGAGAGACAGAGAGGAGAGAGAGAGGTGGAGGAGAGGAGAGGAGGAGAGAGAGAGAGGAGGAGAGCGAGAGGAGAGAGGAGAGAGAGAAGAGAGAGAGAGCGAGGAGGGATCCTCTCCTCTCACCACAGCGACACACGACACTGTATTAGCCCCCAACTAAGCGATTACCTGGGAGAACCCCCCCAGAGTGAGAAAGAGATTCGCGTGACGTGGAATGCTGAACGTGGATTAAAGCACCCTCTCCTGATGTGGTTGAAGACAGAGCCCCCTGGCGGTCAAATACCGCGCGTCCAAAGTTGCTCATTCCACCGACTTTGGTTTTGATGACTCGTCCAGGGTGATCACAATCGTTTTTAACTGTCGTTTGCATTCTCCTCTCCGATCCGCATGTTGTTCACCTGGCACGGAACGGCGGAACGCGGAAACGGAAGGGAAACGGAAAAAACAAGGAGGAGGAAAAGAGAAAGAGGAGGAGGGAGACGGAGGGGGGAAGAAGGGGAGTGGGAGAACGGAGAGGGAAAGGTGAGGAAAGAGGAAAAGGAAGAAAGGAAAGAAAACAAGTCAATGCGGTTGCAACTACCACTCCCTCCAGCCTTTCTTCTTTCGGCTCTTCGGTCTACCTTTTTAATTAAAGATCCCGCACGGACGTCTGTCAAAAAATCACGTCGGGCACGGTTTCACGGCTTGCTTCACGTATAGTGGCAAAGAAATCTTGCTTTGACCAGGTTTTTGACTCCCATACAAATGGCCCCCAAAATAAATATATTTAAAAACCGAAACATCATTTTTAAAGAGCAGCCTCAATTTAAAGTTGGGAACATTTGTATGTGGGTCACAGCTACCCAAGAAAAAAACCCCATGGGACTTAACCGTGGTGCGTCAGTGTATCTTTAAAGACCCACCAGCTCATATTGTGAAAAATCACGGTTCACGTGAGTTTTTGTTTCCCTCTTATAGCTAGAGAAATAGAAAAATAAATCTCCTCTGTCTGTTTCTGTTTTCTGTCTGTATTTCTCTGTCCTGTTTGGCTGCCAGTAACCTTCATTTTCACCAGCCCCGCCTCCCCATCCCCCCACTCCCCCAATTTGTATTGGTCACTCCACCCTCTCTCCCAAGAGAGAAAACCCCCCATCTGGATCTCTCTGGTGCATCTCTCATTCTGTCTGCTCTCTCTCTCTCTCCTCTCAGCTCTCTGCAAAAATCTTCTTTCTCGGGTCTCCTCTTTCTGCTCTTCCTCGATTAGCTACTCTCAAGACCACGTCCTCAAATTCCTTCTTTTAAATAGTTTCTCCTCCCTCTTATAAGTCTCTCGCCTAAATCTGTCTTACTCCCTCTCTTCTACTCTCCCCTCATCCCCTCTTCCCCTTTTTTTCTCCCTTCTCTCATTTTTCTACTGTCTGCCTCTCTCTTTAAGTCCTCTCATTTTCTCTTTATCTCGATACTACACTAGAAAATCCAATTCTAGTCTAGAGCCTCTCTCTCTCTCTCTCAGCTCTCGCATCTCTCTCAGTCTCTCTTTCTCTCTCTCTTTCGTCTCTCACTCTCCTTCTCTCACGTCATATCCATCTCTCACTCCCTATCTACCTCTCTTTGTTTCTCTGTCTCTCTCTCTCCTACTCCTCCTCGTCGGGTTCTCTCCTGCTCTCTCTCCTCTCTCCGTCTCTCTCTCTCTCTCTCTAATCTATTCTCTTCTGTCTCCATCTCTCTCTATCCCTCTCTCTACTGTCTTCTGTAATCTTTATATCTTTGTAGTCCTATCTCTCCTCTCTCCTCTTAGTTATTTACTGTTCTCCAATCTCTCATATATCTCTCTATGTCATTATCTCTTCTCTCTATGTCTAGAGTCTATCTATTATCAAGTTTATCTCTATCTCTCTCCCTACATCTCTCTCTCTCTCTCTCTAACTCTCTCACTCTCTCTCTCTGTCCTCCTCTCTCTCTCTCTCTCTCCTCCCTCTCTCTGTCTCTGTCTCTCTCTATATCATCTCTCCACTCTCTCTCTCTCTCTCTCTCGTCTCTCATCTCTCTCTCTCTCTCTCTCGCTCTCTCTATCTATATCCTCTTCTCTCTTCTCGTCTCTGGCTTCTCTCTCATCGGTCTCTCTCTATCTCTCACACTTCTCTCTCTCTCTCTGTATATACTCTCTCCTTAATCTCCTCGACTTATTCACACTGCTCTCGGTGTCTTCTCTCTCCCTCGTCCTCTCCCTCTTTCTCCTCTCTCTCTCTCTCTCTCTCTCCGTCTCTCTCTCTCTCATCTCTCTCATCTCTCATCTCTCTCTCTCGTGTCTCTCTCTCTTCTCTCTTATCTCTCTCTAACTCTCTCTCTCCTCTCTCTCTCTCCTCGTTTTACTGTTTCGGTTTCCCTCAATATGGAATTCCCTTCCCACTGACATTAAGTTATGCCCTTCCATCTCTCTCTCTTTCTTTCTCTCTCGCTCTCTCTCTCTCTCTCTCTCTCCTCTCTCTCTCCTCTCTCTCTCTTCTCTCAGTCTCTCTCACAGTCTCTCTCTCTCTACTCTCTCCTCTCTCTCTCTCTCTCCTTTTCGATACTGTTTCGGTTTCCTCAATATGGAATTCCCTTCCCACTGACATTAAGTTATGCCCTTCCATCTCTCTCTCTCTTCTCCCTCTCTCTCTCTCTCTCTCTCTCTCTCTCTCTCTCTCTTCTCTACTCTCTCTCTCTCTCTCTCTCTCTCTCTCGCTCTCTCTCTCTCACGTCTTCTCTCTCTCTCTTTCGCCTCTCCCCCTCTTTCACTCCGATTTATGCGGTGCAAGGGAAGTAACCAGTGAAAACCAGTCCAGCCAGTCATTCCCTAATTACTACCCTTTCAGTCTACTACGCCTACTTCGGACCGGTTTTTCAAAGTCAAACTCCAAGGTCAAGGTCACCACGGTTACGACTTTTCTATGAGACCCTCCGGGCACCGCAATACATCACCACACAAAATTGGAAGCGATTATGTACGCTGGTTCGTGAGTTGCATGCGCGGACAAACAGAGGACACACACACACACACACACACCCACACACACACACACACACACTACACTCTCTCTTCCTCTCTCTCTCTCTCTATCTCTCCTCTCTCTCTCTCTCTCTCATCTCTCTCTCTCTCTCTCACACTATATCAGGCTCTCTTTTCTTAGTATTTTTCTCTTTCTTTACGGTGTCTCTATCAGCGTCTATGTCTCAATCGTTTTTTTCTTGTCTCACTCTTGCTCTCTCCCTTTCAAACTATGATTGCATTTCTATTTATATTTTGTACATACTGTATTTGCTAGTCATGATCTATGTATGATTTGTTTTTGATATTTGTTCATTGTGCTTTGGTTCCTTACGCCAATTTTCATTGTTGATCAATTCTTTGACACCTACTTTTTTTTGTGTGGATTCATTATGGGGTTTTTCTTTTCATGACGACAGGATGAAAAAAAGCTTGTAGGCTTACTCTTTTATCGTCAAAAAGATAATTTGTGGGAGACTTGACTTGAAGCAAAAGAACGTTCAAATAAAGAGGCATTAAGATGGCCTCAGCTGCCAGCCAAGAAAGCTTTGACAACTGATGCCCTCATCATGTTGCCTGCCAGCACATATTGCACTTTACTGTTGTTTAAACGGAATCTCACACAGTGGTTTTCAATCCCCAGTCCCAGACACCCCCCCCCCACCCCGTGGGGATACCGGGGGGTCTTTTGTATAAATAGTTCCCCACCTTCTGGAAGTTCTGTGCTTCGTACAAACTTCCTCTAATCCTACACTCTGCCTTTTCCATTGCTTACTGTCATCTACTATAGTTCTGCCTTCCGGTCACGAAACATTTTCCAAAAACCCCCACCCCCCCCCCACCCAACAGAAGGTGGGGGAACTATTTGTACAAAACGACCCCCGGTATCCCCACTGGGGGAAATGATAATCATCATGTCAATAATCATCCCCCCCCCCCCCGTGGGGATACCAGGGGGTCTTTTGTACAAATAGTTCCCCCACTTTTCTAGAAGTTTTGTGCTTGTAACTTTCTCTAACCCGTCACTGTCTTTGACTCTGCCTTTTCCCTTTGCTTACTGTCATCTACTATTTTCTTGCCTTTTATACTGGTCCATTCTCCTGCTTTTTTTCACGAAACACACGCCCCACCCCCTACCCCCTTGCGTGGTGATAACTGGGGCGTCTTTTGTATAAATAGTTCAGCCACTTCTGGAAGTTCTGTGCTTGTAACTTCCTCACACATTCTATCACTCTCTTTGACTCTGCCTTTTCCGTTTGCTTGCTATCATCTACTATCTTTCCGCGTTACCGGGTCCCTTCTCATGCCTTTTTTTCAAGAAACGCTTTTCAAAAACACACCCCCCCCCCCCCCCTCCCTTCCGTGAGGATACCGTGATAAAGTGTGTCTGTTCCAGATCGGAGGACGTTAAACATACTCTCTCTCTCTCTCTCTCTCTCTCTCTCTCTCTCTCTCTCTCTCTCTCTCTCTCTCTCTCTGTCTCTCTCTCTCTCGATGTCTCTCTCTCTCTCTCTCTCTCTCTTATTCTCTCTCTCATTATTTTTCCTACGTATTATTTCACAAATAATGGTTGGATTGTTTGTTTAACTGTTGAATAAGATGTGTGGGTATTATATTTATTTAATTGTTTAACTAATTATTTACTTATTTCTGTGTTTAGTCATCCATGTATTTGGTGTGTTGGTTTGTTTGTCTATTCATTATTTCCTTGGTTGTTTGTGTTTATCTGCATTTCCAATGATGGAATGTTTTGATAATAATGTTATTATGCCTTATGTAA
>CM065685.1:16760353-16772571 GCA_017654935.2 Phymorhynchus buccinoides
ACGCATTCATAGGGGAAATTCGGACACGTGCGCAAACTTTTTTTCCCTTCTTTGTTTCACTTATTTATGGATTGCGCACGGGTTTCCGCATGGGAATATCCGCTTATGTGTGTACACGGCCTTATGCTGTTGATAAAGGGGGCTTTCCAGCATATGTTTGTTTAGAGGTTATGGCTAAGAACAATTGTAATCGTCGATGAAACACTAAACACCCCATTGTGATGATTATGTGAGAGAGAGAGAGAGAGTGGACGAGGAGAGAGAGAGAGAGAGAGAGAGAGAAGAGAGAGAGAGAGAGAGAGAGAGGAGAGAGAGAGAGAGAGAAGAGAGGATGAGAGAGCGGTGAGGGGAGGTGGGGTTGGGGGAGAGAAAGAGAGAGGAGAGAGAGAGAGAAGAGAGAGAGAGGAGAGAGGGGAGAGAAAGAGAGAGGGAGAGAGAGAGGTGGTGGGGGTGGGGAAGAGAAAGAGAGAGAGAAAGAGGAGATGAAAAAAGAAGAGAGAGAGAGAGAGAGAGCGGGGTGGGGTGGGGGTTGGGGGAGAGAGAGAGAGAGAGAGAGAGAGAGAGAGAGAGCGGGGGGGGGGGAGGAAAGAGAAAGAGAGAGAGAGAGAGAGGAGAGAGAGGGGAGAGAAAGAGAGATGGAAAGAGAGAGAGAGGGGGGTGAGAGAAAGAGAACGAGAGAGGGAGAAAAAAGAGAGAGAGGGAGAGATAGAGAGAGAGGGGGGGTGGGGAAAAGAAAGATAGGGAGAGTAGATATCTCTCTATCACACTAACTCTCTCTCTCTCTCTCTCTCTCTCTCTCTCTCTCTCTCTCTCTCTCTATCTCTCTCTCTCTCTGTTCTTTCTGATGCGTATGTTATGTGTCATTATACCCCCTCCCCCAGCCTCCCTATGATACGGGCAGAAGGCCTTTTTCATTAAAATTGTTTGAATTGAATTGAATTGAAAATCTCTCTCTCTCTCTCTCTCTCTCTCTCTCTCTCTCTCTCTCTCTCTCTCTCTCTCTCTCTCTCTCTCTCTCTCTCTCTCTCTCTCTCTCTCTTTTCTGTTATTTTGATGCGTAATGTTATGTGTTCATTATAACCCCCTCCTCCAGCCTCCCTATGATACGGGCAGAAGGCCTTTTAAGTAAAATTGTTTGAATTGAATTGAATTGAAAATCTCCTCTCTCTCTCTCCATCTCTCATCTCATCTACTCTCTCTCTCTCTCTCTCTCTTCTCTCTCTCTCTCTCTAAGCTCTCTCTCCATCATCACAGTCAGCCTTCGACGTATAGTATCGACTGATAGCGCAACAACGCACAGTAGTAGAGTAGAGGAGAGGAGAGAGAGAGACAGTAGAGAGTCTTCGCAGTAGAGAGAGAGAGAGAGAGAGAGAGACAAGGATGATAAGCGATAGACAGTAAAGGTTGTAAATGACCGCTCGACCTTCGCTGATAAGTCTGTAAGATGTACAGCACACTACTGTATTCAGCGATGGCTTGGAGTCAAAACGGACTATCTTTAGATAGTCCATTGACGTATTATTGAACCTATTACAAAAAAACTAATAACCTGTATCAAACAATGACTGCAGAAATATATAAAGGGAGTTATGCTTTTTTATATTTCTGCAGTCTTTTTTTTTTTTATTATACTGGTCTCCAAAAGTTTAGGGCCGGCTTCTGTTTTCAGTAGCTGATATCTATTTATTGTACACTAAGGCAACAATGAAGAAATAACTCAATAACTTTACGTCCTGTGCACGTGCCTGAACCAGTTTTTGCAGACATTGCAGTACAGCAACAGCGTTTTCATGTACGCTTAAAATGTGGCAAATTCACGAGAATTTCACGAACGTTTGGTCTCTTTTCGCTGAAGAATCAGGGCTGATGCAGGGTTTTTGCCTATTGCACGTGCAAGGCATGACTGTAGTGAACACTGCTGAGCAAAAGTTAGACACGAATGTGTATTTAAGGGCGGCAACCAGAGCTCTCAATAAGCATGCCTCCAAGACAGAAGAGAGAAGATCGTTCTTCCGGCCCTTAAATTTTGGAGACCAGTATATAACAAGTTATTAGTTTTCGTACTAAGTTCAATCATATTGTTTTCACTATCTAAATATAGTCCCGTTTTGACTCCAAGCCATCGAAAATTTGGTTGGTAGCACAGTACTGTAGACATCAAGCATTCACTGCTGCAGCTGCCAAAACAGCTGTTGCACGTTGGGCTGTTTTTCAGTATAATTGGGGCATGTACATATCTTACAAAATGTTCAGTACGGAAACTCATCCACAATCCGAAAAAAACACCGTCTAGAAGTAAGGAATAATTATGAAGGAGCATGCACAGTACACGCAGAAACTCGCAACCCCACCCTCTTAATAATTATTTCTTATATTAGTGAATAGGTTTCTTCTGTAGTCTTCTTCTAATGTTACAAGATTGCCCCCCCCCCCCCCCCCACGAAACCCCCCCCCCACCCCCCCCAATACACCCCCCCGTGCTCTATTTGTACATGTTCTCAACATGGACATTGTTCTAATTAGCAATCGTGGCAATCCGCAGGATAACCGGGAGGGGGGGAGTGGGGGGGGGGGGCTCGATTTGTATAAATAGTTTCTCAACTTCTGGAAGATTGTGTGCTTGTAAGTACCTCTATGAATCTAATTAATTAAAATCGTCACCTACTTCCTCTAATTCTAAAATAATCTAATCGCAATTAGTGGGGGTGGGTCTAACTATAATGGGGTCTTTCACTAAACTAATTAGTTAATCCGTATCCGTCATTCTGGAAGTTCTGCTGTGTGGGCTTTGTATAACTTCCTCTAATCTGTCACTCTCTTTGACACTCTGTCTGCCTTTCCCTTTGCTTAACGAGGCATGAAGGGTGGTGGTGAGATGAGGATGAAATGTGAGTCATGTCTGTGTCAATACGGCTTTGTGCCTCAGGATTCTATAGACATAAACCGTTTTTTCTTTAAACTCATCTGTTATCTATTTATCCACCTGTTCGTGTTGATGTAAGTACATTCGCATAAATACACGCATCTGTATACTACAATGTGTTTCTCCGGCTGTGAAACGTATTTGGCAAACAAACAAACACAAAACTGAATTAATTCTTTGCCAAAGAAAACAAAGTGTGCTGCTAAATTGCGAATACTTTGAGATGTATTGATTTAGTTGTTGACATAATGTCTCCGCACCAAAGCCTTGCAGGTGTCTGGATTTTCCGACCCTAGTAATATGAAAAGCCTAAAATTCAAAAGGAAACTGCAGCGACATGCAAAGCTGCGTAAACTCAAAATGTTTGCCCACATGCATTATAATTTAAATGTCCAACCTGTCATCATTGATTAGGGTTAGAGAGATAATGGTCCTCTCAGACTGTACAGGGACTGAGTATCCAAAAAATCGCGGACCAAAGGCAAAAATCTTCTTCTTCTTCTTCTTCTTTCTTCGTCGTCGTCGTGTCGTCGTCGTCGTCGTCTTCGTCATTATCCTGTATCCTGCCATAGGAGCCGGGCAGATGCGTCAATGCTGCCCTTATTGATGGCTCCTAACTCAATAGTTTAGGCCGCAACATGTCGAGTCTTTCGTTGGAGAAAATCTCTGTCCGGAATTTCTGGGGGTGGGGTGGGGTTGGGGTGGGGGTGGGGGGGTGGGGGGGGGCAGGGGGGGCACTGCCGCCCATTACTGTATCTCAAGAAGAGGATCTCAATTACTGTACGGGGCACAACTATAGTAACATGAAACTACGAAGGAGCTGGTGAAGTGGGGAGGAAGGTGGGGTCAGGAGAATGAACCAGTAAGGCAGAAAAATAGCAAGATGACAATCAAGCAAAGGGAAAAGGCAGAGTCAAAGAGAATGACAGTTTAGAGGAAGCTATTTGCACAGAACTTACATAAAGATGGGGGAACTATTTGTACGAAATACACCGGTACCCCCTCCCCCGGTATCCTCGGGGGGTGGGGGTGGGGGGAAACTCTTAAATGTCGGTATTTAACGTTGCTCGTTCTTTGTGATCCCTAAATGAAACGTGAATTATGGTCCCACGTTTTGAAGCCACATGGGCAAGTGTCTGTCGGTAAGTTTAATGTCAGGAGAGTCATTCTTTATCTAATGGGAGCTAATAAAAAAAATACAGGACAGGTTTGACTTTTTAATTATTATCATTTTGATTTTGATACTGGCTACCAATCTCTCCGAAAACCCTCTCTGGTTGTTGTGGCGCCCCTACAAGACGTTCAATGCTGGGCACTTGGTCATCTCCAAGTCCAAATATGGAAAGTGACGGCCATTCGCGTGACAATGTCGGTTTTCAGCGAAACTTTAGAATGTGTATCTTTTAACCATTCAATCTTAAATTAAACTGACTCTCTAGAGCCTTAACCGTAACCCTATCCCTAACCCTAACCAATACCTTAAACCGTCAAATACACACAAAATAAAACTTTACTTGTAAACAACAACTTGAGTGTTCCATGTTTGGAGATGACCAAGTGCAGTCTTGAACGCCTAGCGTGTGCGTGCGCGTGCGCGATTGTGTGCGGGGGGCCCGCGTATGCACTCGTGTTTTTAAGCTGTTATATAATTATAATCATGTGCGTGCATCAGTCTCCAACCGAGAGTAAAGTACAAAAAAAAAGTTTTAAAAATGAAGATGAATGAAGCTATTTCTGGGTATTGGGCTATTTCGTTCACCTTTAAAAAAAAGTTTTTTATTATCCATGTTTGTGTCAGGTTGGCGCCAAAATAGGCGGTTTCGCAAGAACCATTTTTACCCGCCGCGTTTCCCTCTCGGCTCTTGTACCTGCTTGCCTCCAACTTCGCCCCCCTCTTCTTCTTCTTCTTCTTCCTCCACCTTCTTCTTCTTCTTCTTCTTCTTCTTCTTCTTCTTCTTCTTCTTTTTCTTCTTTCTCTTCTTCTTTTTCTCTCTTCTTCTTCTTCTAATTTTCTTCGTATTCTCATTTTGTTGTTGTTGTTTTTGTTTTGTTTTGTTGTTTGATGTTCTTCTTCTTCTTTTCTTGTTCTTCTTGTTCTTCTTGTTCTTCTTTGTTCTTGTTCCATGTTCGGGCGTGACAGCAGACCGGAAGACGTTAAAAAAAAAAAAAACAAAAAAAAAAAACAAAAAAAAAAAAAAAAACCGATTTTCTTCATAACTTGTGCCTGTCTCCACTTCTTCCTCTACTAACTTACTACTACTACTACTTACTACTACTACTAGCTGCTGCTGGCTGGCTTGCTGCTGGCTGCTGGGCTACTGTCTGCTACTGGCTAAAAGAACTACTAATACTAGCTAACTACTACTACTACTATACTACTGGGGTACTAACTACTGCTCAGCTGCTGCTACTACTTACTGCTGCTGCTGCTAGCTGCTACTTCTAGCTCTACTTACTACTACTACTACTACTACTACTATTACTGTTACTACTACTACTACTGTTACTACTACTACTACTACTACTACTCTACTACTACTAGCTATACTACTACTAGCTACTACTGCTACGTACGAACTACTACTATGACTCACTCTGCCTACCTGGGTGGGGGGGGGGGAGGGGGGAACGCTCCTATTACTACTACTACTACTTACTAACTACTACTTGACTGTGCTGATACTTACTACTAGTTACTAACTAAGGGCTAAAAATGTGCTGCTGCTGGCTGCTGGGGCTGCTGGCAGCTACTAACTACTACTACTTTTACTACCTTTCTGGGACTACTACTACTAACTACTAGCTACTACTACTAACTACTAACAAAGAGGGGTTAAAAATATATTTGTAATCTTTGCTAGGGCTACTACTACTACCCTTTACTTCTTTCTTCTTCTCTTCATAACTCTAACATCGCGTTTCTTAACTCTCTCCGTTTTCTTTTGATATTAGAAGGCAACGGATTATTTTCGCCCTCTCAATCAATCTTATATTATCCTTTTCCATACGGCTTCATACCTTCCGTAACCTTCTCGCGAATAACCTTTCGCGGCTTCCTTCGGCGCTTCCCCATTCCTTATATAACCCAGTACAGAGTTCTTCTGGTGGCTTCCTTCCATGTTAAACTTGAAAAACACTAAACTTGAATGGCATTCCAAGTGCTTTAATCTACCATGCTGGCATTCCAATCTGTCTAAAAACCCTACCCCTTGTCTCTGCTGAGGGAGGGGCCTGATAACAAACACCTTGTAGTGCTCGGCTCTGTTGGGCTTAACTGCTGGTTGGGGCCCACTCTCTTCCATCTCTCTTTGCCTCTTAAGCTGGTCTCCGTCTGTCTATCTATCTGTCCGTCTGCCTGTCTGCTTGTCCGTTTTTGCTATCTGCCATACATTGATTGAGGTTTCAGTCAATCCATTTCACCTGCGTGAGTTTGTAAAGAATGGCGGCTATCGTTCGTGGAGAGCAAAACAGCGGCCAGGTTGAGCTTTTGTTTATATTCACTGTGAATGAAATGTAATAGCGTGGCATCAACGCACTATCACGTGCGCATGCACACGATCCACACTGACACACACACACGCGCGCGCGCGCGCCGCGCATCTTCTACTAGTATGGGCACGGGGTTTGTTGTAATGTGTCGCATTATAACATCTAACATAATGTAAAATATATTTGCATTGGTTTTTGTTGTTTTTCAGTCAATAAAGACATTTGATATCTTGACTGTTTCTTTCTTTTCTTCAATTGGCGGAGTAACTTTAATTTTATTATTTTTGCTCCGGGGGGTGGCAGGGTTTAAGGAATCTGATACTAATTTAGATTCCTTGGGATTCAGGCTGTCTCTCTCTCTCTCTCTCTCTCTCTCCCCTCTCTCCTCTCTCTCTCTCTCTCTGTCTGTCTGTTTCTCTGTCTTTCTCTCTCTGTCTCTCCTCTCTCTCTCATCTCTCTCTCTCCCAGTCTCTCTCTCTCTCATGCGTCTCTCTCATTCTCTCCTCTCTCTGGTTCTCCCCTCTTTGTCTCTCCGTCTGCCTCCTCGTCCCTCTCTCGTCTCTCTCTCTTCTTTCATTGAGTGTGATTTCTTTGTGTTCTGGGGCAAGGATCTCTTGGTAGTTCGCTTATTTCTAAAACCCGGAGGGCACAGTTCGTCTAAAGCAAATCGAACCAAGCGAGCAAATCAATCATACCAGGATCAATGCACATCAACCAATCACCAACTAATATCGAGGCAAGTTCATCAATCAATCAATCAGTCAATTATTATCCTTTTAAAGCGCATCGTATAAAAGGAAAGTTTGCTTCTTTTTTTTTACGACGTTACATCTGTATTGTTAAAAATTCGTCGGGACTTCCTTTTCGCTGTCCTGTTTTGGCAAGTTTTTTGCATTGGCACTGCTATCCAAAAGGCTTCCGGGGCAGTGTTGCCTTCCAGGATCGTTCCCGTACCATCTGAGCCATCTTTATATCTAAGCTAAATGTTCCATAATATGTGGTCCCTGTTTCGCAGGACCGGAAGGAACTTAAGGCAGAATTTCAATCATTGCAATTCATTATCACTATTTGCATTCGACATTCACACATCATGTCAAAATTCATTGCATTCATTCATCATTTTACGTAGTTCTTCCCCCCAGCGTCAATGTTGTCCCAAGTAAACTAGAGGATGTTTCGCATAATAATGTTCGTACGTGAGTTTCACTTTAAAACCCTAAAAGAATATAATGAATTGGCGGGTAATCTGAGCTATTCTTCTTTTTCTTCTTCTTCTTCTTCTTCTCTTCTTCTTCTTCTTCTTCTTCTTCTCTTCTTCTTCTTCTTCTTCTTCTTCTTCTTCTTCTTCTTCTTACTTCTTCTTCGGCGTTCAAACTGGCTACGCGCTAAAACCTCAGACCAGAGTAGCGCCGCAAAACGTGGAGTCCGGAGAAGGTCACCCGCGTTCCCCAGAGTTTGGTTCTGAGTCCGTCCCTCCGGGGCAGGTCTGTGCGCATCCCATATACAGAGGGCATTCCTGGAGAACGTGGGAAGTGGGTGAGCAATCGGACAGCTATCACCGTGTTTCGGTTTATGTTGGCCCAGTACCGAAAAAGGCTTACAAACCATCGCAAAAATGTTGCTGGACTTTTTCGTTTGAGACCATCCGCAGCGTTGGTCTAATGCCACTCACTCGCACTCATTCATACGTCTTGTTTTAAAGCCCCGACCCTGCACACAGGCACATATGGGACATTGTCTAAGTATTCGATATGGGGGGGGGAGCGAAAAGAAAAAGGCGGAAGGGGGTCATGATAAGGAATGGATTGCTTTAAAATATGATTCGGGTAGTTTAGAACACAGAGGGATAAAATCAATAAAAAAAATCAGTATAAAAGTGTTGTTGTGTTCGTCACTTTCGTCAGTGTTTTGTAAGTGCTCGTCGCTATCAGGTCGCCAATATTTCATGACTCTGGCTGAGGGAAACCGTCAATAATATCTGTATTGTAAACATCGGGACTTTCCTTGTGTAGCACCGCTCCGGGCATTGCCCCACGGATCGTTCCGCCATCTTTATATCTACTAATGTCCCATAGGCGTCGTTGCAGACCGGAGGGACGTTAAACAGAGTTTTCTAAGGGAAACAAACCTACTCGATTCAATTAAAACCTATCAGGACATACATTTGTATTTAAATCAAAGGGGCCCGGGGGGGGTTGGGGGGGGGGGGATTATAACTGATGCACATTCAGTCATTCACAGTCCCAAATGACAGCTACACCTGGTTAGTCATGGTGGCATGACCCCCACAATCAGCAGGCCGTGGGGAGCTGCAGCAATCCCCAGTATTAACAAGGTCCAGCTATCTCCTTCTTCTCTTCAAACCTTACAGCTTGCAATAGAGAATCGTCCGCCTTCTTGTTTTTATGGTTTTTCCCGTTCGTGCTGTGTTGTTGTACTCGTCTGTACTAACCACGATCTCTAAAATACAAATGTCCCATAATATGTGCACATCCCAGGCCGAGAGGACGTTAAATCTTATTTTGCTTCTTCTTCTATTCTTTCTTCTTCTTCTTCAGCGTTCCCAGGCCATCCTTATGACCATAATGGGTAAGGTAAGTATGTATACGGTTTTCAGTTTTCACTGGTCTCCCCGCGTAAGCCGACACATCGATTTCGGAAGGAGCTCAAAGGAGAAACAATTATTTGGAGTTGTTGTTGTTTTCTGTAAAGGCAAAGGAATGGCGCCAATAAGTCGAAAGGTAGTAGATGATAGAAACAAAGGGAGAAAGCAAAGGGAAAGGACGAGAGTCAAAGAGAGTGGCAGATTAGAGGAAGTTACAAGGCACATAACTTCCAGAAAGGTGGGGGAAATAGTTACGAAATACCACCCCACCCCCCCCCCCAACCACCCCAGTATCCTACACGGGGGGGGAGATCCAGCTATCCCAAACTTAGGGCACCAGTACAAAAGCAATTAATGAAATCAGCGCTCAGATTGTTTTCAGGCTTCGCGGGTCATATGAACCCCCTTGATTTACAGAAAATGAGGGTAAATGTCAACTAAAGGGGCCAAGTAATATGTGTCAGAACTTCAGAGCGTTTCCTGGTTACTTTTTAGACTTCTGGTTCATATTTTGACACTGGCTGCATCACACATGAGGGGTTCAGTCGTGTCATATGGACAGGGCGGGCGGGCCTCCATGACAACCGAAAGATCTGTGAAATAATGTAATGAAGATGATTGTGTCATAAGTCATGTGTCATACATTTTATACTCATCACACTCACCACAAAAACAACAACAGAGAAAGACAATTGACGAAGAGCAGGGTTATTTAAACAAAAACGAAAAAGGAGAGAAGAAGACAGGAAAGGGGGGGGAAAAAAAAACCACAAAAAACTGAAGGAAAGAAAAGGGGAGTAATAACAGGAAGACAAATATAAAATGGCGGGGAGTCCTGTGCATGAGTTAGTTAGCCAGATGCCACAAGCGGTATTAACCTTTAGACCACCCCACCCCCCACCTCACCCCCCGGGGTGTTCCACCTCCACCTCAACTCCAGAGATGAAGAGTTTCCTCGTCACCAGCTGGTTACAGCTGTACACGTAGTCTCTCGGACGGGATGGAAACAAAAGTCTTGTCATATCTCTTCAAATGGCCTTGGCATGTAAGGCTGTGTCAGACAATGCGTCGAATTAGGCGATATTTTGAAAGCCAGGGGGCAGTCAAACCACGAGGGGCTTATCACGCTATTATCTTAGTTGGGCGTAGTGTAGAGAGAGAATCTCTCTTAATCTTCTCTTTATCCCCAAACTAAGAAATATAGAGAGAGGATTAGCACACTCGGGGGAGAGTATGCCACCTGGCGGGCAAAAGAGCCAGCTAAGTCCGATTGACACAAGCTGGCACACCTAAGGCTACGTCAAAATGCTGTTATGTTCTGCATAGTTATACGAGGATTGTCTTTAGTGTGCAAGGAGCTCCTAGCATAACCATCATATGTCTGTCGTTTCTCTCTGAGGGAGGAAAATAATTCGGTATCATCTCTTCAAATCGCCTTGGGCATATATCGGGATGTGTTAGCCATCGGCAAGCTTCATAGGCAAATAATATCATTCAGTACCAAATCCTCCGAAGCGGAGCGTGGTGCCCACGTGGCGGGTATCATCAAAAACGGTCAACAGTAATGTTCTAGTCCCTAGCTGGTGCATTTGTGCCACAAGTGTCAGTGCGTCGGCTGTTGGGATTGATCCCTGGAGTCTTTAAGCCGGGCGGAAACGACAACACACAACAACAACAACTCTTCCCCCCCCAAAAAAAGATATTCCTGTTCCTTCAATCAAAAGTATCCTTTCGTTCCTCAAAAGAAAACTGAGTTAGTTTTTGTTTTTTTCAACTTCCCCCCCCCCCTTAGTAATCATGAGATCATTCTTCTTCATACGGGCGAGGGGACGACCCGACCCTCGATGAGTCTCTCCCCGTGGGATTAGGGGCGGGGGGGGGTCTATTGTAAAAAATAGTTCCCCCACCTTCTGGATGTTCTGTGCTTGTAACTTCCTTAATCTGCCACTCTCTTTGACTCTGCTTGTTCCCTTTGCTTTCTATCATCCTTGTTAATCTTCTGACTTATTGGCACATTTCATGCCATTTAAAAAAAAACTCTTCCAATATTTGTCTTCTTTGGCTGCTCCAAAATCAGATGTGTCGGCTTATGCAGCGGGGGGAGAGACAGTGAAAACCGAAACGGAACATATACGTACCTTATTCACCATTATGGCCATATGGTCTGGGAACACAGAAGAGAAGAAAAAGAAGAAGAGAAGATGGAACGTGAACGTTGGAGAAAATAGGCGAGAAAAGGGTAATATATTTTGATATAATATATCTATAATAATCTTTGATAAAATTGCCTCCTCTGTTGGTTTTTTTCCGCGAAACGGAGGGTGGTCTTGCAAAATAGGTGATCAATCTTTAATGTTAAAAAAGATAGATGATTGTGGTTGTTGTTTTGTGATGTGTGACTGGTGTGTGTGTGTGTGTGGGTGTGGTGTGTGTGTGTGTGTGGTGTGTGTGTGTGTGTGTGTGTGTGTATGATGCATGTGTATGTCGTTGGTGTGTGTGTGTGTGTGTGGTGTGTGTTTGTGTGCTGTGTGTATCTGTGTGTGTGTGTGTGTAGTGTGTGTGAAATTTCATGAAACCCAAAATCCGTTTTCAATTTCTGTAGCATGTTTCAAAAAGGAACGACGATATGTTTAAATTTAAGTAAATTTCTAAAAATTTGGAAAGATAATATAAAAGAGTGTTTCCTTTCACTGCTCACCAAAAAACTGACATTTCGCTGTTTACTTTGAGTTTTTTGCGGTTTGATGAGTTTTCTGTTTGTTATACTGTTTTTGTATCCTCATGCTCACAAAGGCGGTCAAAGGATTAAACTTCTGAATCGAGGGTGTGTGTGTGTGTGTGTGTGTGTGTATGTGTGTGTGTGTGTGTGTGTGTTTGTGCGCGCGCGTGCAGTGCGTGTTGCGTGTGCGGTGCCGCGCGGGTGTGTGTGGTGGTTTAACTCATTTTTAGCCCATCTTCTCTTAGCCACATTCACGCGGGGGCGCGCGCCTGCACACGACACGCGCACGCAAGCACACGCACGCACACACACACACCACAACACACACAACACACACACACACACACACACACACACACACACACACACACACAAACACACACAAACAAACAAAACAAACAAGCAATCACTATGCTTTTACATAAAGATTGATCCACCTATTTTGCAAGACCCCTCAGTTTGTTACAATCGTAACATTTGCG
>CM065685.1:16773071-16778071 GCA_017654935.2 Phymorhynchus buccinoides
AGAGAGAGAGATGGAGATATACAAGGCAGAGAAATCGATACAGACGGACACACACACACACACCACACACACACACACCTCTCTCTCTCTCTCTCTCTCTCTCTCTCTCTCTCTCTTCTCTCTCTCTCTCTCTCTCTCTCTCTCTCCATCTCTCTCTCTCTCTCTCCTCTTCTCTCTCTCTGAGAGAGAGAGAACATCGAGAGACAGTAAAGTAATACATGAAAATATCGGAACCGTCACCACACCCCAAGATAAAAGACAATCTTGGGGCAAGAAGAAAACAGAATGTGGATTTTTAGGGGGGGGGGGGGCACGTTATTACATTATATATATCTAATAAAACACGAAATGAATGTTACTAAAAATGGAACAAGTAAGTTCCCTTCCATCCAAATATTAGGATCTTCATATTTATGATGTTGATAGAATATGATGTTAGATAGAAGTGGGAGGTGGAAAGTGGAAGCGGAGGCTGATGGGGGGGGCTGGGTATGAGTGGGGTGGGGCTTTTTAACTTAATGGGATGCCATGGAAAGGGGAGGGGGCAAGGATATTTGCTTCAAATATGTGCGAAGTTTGTAGTGTAGTGAGGCATTTTGCCAGCTTCATCCCTTTTACAGCCCCGTGAATTACTTCTACACTTTTATTCTTCCTCTTCTTCTTCTTTCTTCTTTCTTCTTCTTCTTCTTCTTCTTTCTTCTTCTTCTTCTTCTTCTTCTTCTTCTTCTTCTTCTTCTTTGTTCTTCCTTCTCCTTCTTCTTCCTCTTTTCTTTTCTTGCCTTTCCTTCTTATTCTTCTTCTTCTTCTTCTTCTTCTTCTTCTTCTTCTTCTTTCTGTTCTTCTTCTTCTTCTTCTTCTTTCTTCTGATTCTTCTTCTTCTTCTCTTCTTCTCTTCTTCTTCTTCTTCTTCTTCTTCTTCTTCTATCTTCTCTTCTTCGTCTTTCTTCTTCTTATTCTACTTCTTCGTTTTCTTCTTCTCTTCTTCTTCTTTTCTTCTTGTGCCTTTTCTTCTTTCTTCTTCTTCTTCTTCTTCTTCTATCTTCTTCTTCTTGTGTCTTCCTTCTTTCTTCTTCTTCTTCTTCTTCTTCTTCTTCTTCTTCTTCTTCTTCTTCTTCTTCTTCTTCGTCTTCCTTTCTTTCTTCTTGTTCCTTTCTTCTTCTTCTTCTCTTCTTCTTCTTCTTCTTCTTCGTCTTTCGTCTTCTCTTCTTCTTCTTCTTCTTCTTCTTCTTCTTCTTCTTCTTCTCTTTGCTTCTTCTTCTTTCTTATTCTTCTTCTTCTTCTTCTTCTTCTTCTTCTTCTCTTCTTCTTTCTTCCTTCTTCTTCTTCTTCTTCTTCCTTTTATCTTCTTCTTCTTCTTCTTCTTCTTCTTCTTCTTCTTCTTGCTTCTTCTTCTTCTTTCTTCTTCTTTCTTTCTTCTTTCTTTTCTTCTTCTTCTTCTTTCCTTCTTCTTCTTACTTCCTTCTTCTTTCTTCTTCTTCTTCTTCTTCTCTTTCTTCTTTCTTTTCTTCTTTTTCTTCGTCTTCTCCTTTTTCTTCTTCGTCTTTTTTTCTTTTTCATCATCATCTTCTTCTTCTTCATCTTCTCTCTTTCTTCTTCTTCTATCTTCTTCTTCTTCTTATTCTTCTTCTTCTTCTTCTTTCCTTCTTTCTTTCTTCTTCTATCTTCTTTCTTCCTTGGCTTCTTCTTCTTCTTCTTCTCTTTTTCTTTTCTTCTTCTTCTTATTTTTCTTCTCTTTCTTCTTCTTCTTCTCTTTCTTCTTCTTCTTCTTCTGTCTTTCCTCTTCTTCTTTCTTCTTGTTCTTTTCTTCTTCTTTCTTCCTTCTTCCTTTGCTTCTTCTTCTTCTTCTTCTTCTTCTTATTTCTGTCTTATTCTTCTTCTTCATATACTTCCTTCTTTACTTCTTGTTCCTTTTCTTCTTCTTCTTCTTCTTCTTCTTCTTCTTCGTCTTCTTCTTCTCTTCTTGTCTTCTTCTTCTTCTTACCTTTTATTCTTCCTCATTTCTTCTTCTTCTTCTTCTTCTTTTTTTTTTTTTTTTTTTCTTTTTCTTCTACTTCTTCCTCTTCCTCTTCTTCTTCTTTCATTTCTTCTTCCTCTTCTTCTTCTTCTTCTTCTTCTTCCTTCTTCTTTTTTGCTTCTCCTTTTCTTCTTCCTTCTTCCTTTTCCTTCTTCTTCTTCTTCTTCTTCTTCTTCTTCTTCTTCTTTCATTCTTCTTCCTCCTTCTTCGTCTTCTTCTTCCTTTTCTTCTTTTTCGTCCTTTTCTTCTTCATCTTCTTCTTCTTCTCTCTTCTTCTTCTTCATTCTTCTTGGCTTCTTCTTCCTTCTTCTTCTTCTTTCTCTTTCTTCTTGGTCTTCTTCTTGTTCTTCTGCTTCTTTCTCTTTTCTTTCTTCTTCCTTTTCTTCTTCTTCTTCTTCTCTTCTTCTTCTTCTTCTTCTTCTTCTTCTTTCTTCTATCTTCTTCTATCTTCTTCTTTTTCTCCTCCTTCTCTCTTCTTTCCTTTCCCCCTCTTTCTTTCTTCTTTCTTTCTTTTTTTCCTCCTCGCGTTTTTTCTATTTTGCCCTCCTCCTCTTACCTCTAAATACTATGGTCGTGTTCTTTCTCGTTTTTTTTTTTTTTTTTTCTTTCTTTCTTCTTTCTCGTCCTTGCCCTCCTCCTCTTCCTCTATGTCGTTGTTCTTTCTTTTCTTTTTTTTGCTTGTTTATTGGTTTATTTGTTGATCGTTTTGTTCTCTTTCTTATATTTCATCTCTGTCAGGTGTCTGTCTCTTTGGTCATCTCTGTTCATCTATCTGTTTGTTCCCCTTCTCTCTCTCTACTGCCGCCCCCCCCCCCCTCTCTCTCTCTCTCTGTCGCTCTCTCTCTCTTTCTCTTCTCTATTGCCCCCTCTCCAGGCACGGATTAGGCGGGGTTCACATTAGACGCTGTAAAGTTCCGGACGGAAAACCTTAAATAAGTGGAAGAAAGAATGATAGAAGTTTACGCATATAGGGGAAATTCGGACACGTGCGCAAATCTTTTCCCCGTTCTTTGTTTCACTTATTTATGGATTGCGCACGGGATTCCGCATGGAATATCCGCTTATGTGTGTACACGGCATTATGCTGTTGATAAAGGGGGCTTTCAGCATATAATTTGTTAAGAGGTTTATGTCTAAGAAGACAATTCGATGGCTTGGAGTCAAAAACTGACTATCTTTAGATAGTCCATTGACATATTATTGAACTTAGTACGAAAACTAATAACTTGTATCAAAAAAGACTGCAGAAATATAAAAAGCATAACCCCCTTTATATATTTTTGCAGTCCATTGTTTGATACAAGTTATTAGTTTTTTTTGTAATAAGTCCAATAATACGTCATTGGACTATCTAAAGATAGTCCGTTTTGACTCCAAGCCATTTGATTGTAATCGTCGAATGAACACTAACATGATTATGATGAGAGAGAGAGAGGGAGAGAGGAGAGAGAGAGATGAGAGAGAGAGAGAGAGAGAGAGAGAGAGAGAGAGAGAGAGAGAGAGGGGGGGAGAGAAAGAGAGAGAGAGAGAGGGGAGAAGAAAGAGAGAGAGAGAGAGAGAGAGAGAGAGAGAGAGGGGGGGGTTGGGGGGGGAGAGAAAGAAGGAGAAAGAGAGATGGAGAAAGAAAGAGAGAGAGAGAGAGAGAGAGGGGGTGGGGGGGTGGGGAGAGAGAAAGAAAGAGAGAGAGAGAGAGGGGGGGGGGGGGAGAAAGAGAGAGAAGAGAGAGAGAGAGTGGCGAAGAAGAAAGAGAGATGGCGAGGAGAGAGAGGGGGTGTTGGGGAAGAGAAAGAGAGGAGAGGGAGAGAAGAGAGGGGAGAGATAGAGAGAGAGAGGGGTGGGGTGGGGAAAGAAAGATAGGGAGAGTAGCTATCTCTCTCTCTCACACTCTCTCTCTCTCATCTCTCTCTCTCTCTCTCTCTCTCTCTCTCTCTCTCACCACTCTCACACTACTCTCTCTCTCTCTCTCTCTCTCTCTCTCTCTTTCTCTCTCTCTCTCTCTTCTCTCTCTCTCTCTCTCTCTCTCTCTCTCTCGCTCCTCTCTCTCTCTCTCTCTCTCTGTTATTTTCCACCTTTTTGATGCGAATGTTATGTGTCATTATAACCCCCTCCCCCAGCCTCCCTATGATACGGGCAGAAGGCCTAGTTCATTAAAATTGTTTGAATTGAATTGAATTGAAAATATCTCTCTCTCTCTCTCTCTCTCTCTCTCTCTCTCTCTCTCTCTCTCTCTCTCTCTCTCTCTCTCTTCTCACCACCCCCTCTCTCTCTCCATCGTCTAAAGTCAGCCTTCGACGTATCGTATCGACTGATAGCGCAACGTACACTACTACATTAGTAGGTCTTCCCAGTAGAAGAGAGAGAGAGAGAGAGAGAGAGAGAGAGAGAGAGAGAGAGAGAGAGAGAGAGGAGAGAGAGAGAGAGAGAGAGAGAGAGAGAGAGACGAGATGATAAGCGATAGACAGTAAAGGTTGTAAATGACCGCTCGACCTTCCGCTGATAAGTCTGAAGATGTACAGCACACTACTGTATTCAGCGATGGCTTGGAGTCAAAACGGACTATCTTTTGATAGTCCATTGACGTATTATTGAACATATTACAAAAAAAACTAATAACTTGTATCAAACAATGACTGCAGAAATATATAAAGGGAGTTATGCTTTTTAATATTTCTGCAGTTTTTTTTAAAATTATACAAGTTATTAGTTTTCGTACTAAGTTCAATCATAGTGGACTATCTAAAGATAGTCCGTTTTGTTTCTTAGCCATCGAAAATTTGGTTGGTAGCACAGTACTGTACACATCAAGCATTCACTGCTGCAGCTGCCAAAACAGCTGTTGCACGTTGGGCTGTTTTTCAGTATAATTGGGGCATGTACATATCTTACAAAATGTCCAGTACGGAAACTCATCCACAATCCGAAAAAAAACCCGTCTAGACGTAAGGAATAATTATTGCGGATCTAATGTGCACGAACCCTTACTTTT
>CM065685.1:16783071-16785571 GCA_017654935.2 Phymorhynchus buccinoides
CTTACAACCATCGCAACAATGTTGCTGTACCTTTTTCCGTTTGAGCCATCCGACAGCGTTGGTCTCATGCCACTCACTCGTACTCATTCATCACGTCTTGTTTTAACGTCCTCCGACCTGCACACAGGCACATATGGGACATTTGTTAAGTATTCGATATGGGGGGCGAAAAGAAAATGGGGAAGGGGGTCATGATAAGGGAATGATTGCTTTAAAATATTGATTCGGGTAGTTAGAACACAGAGGGATAAAAATCAATTACAAAAAATCAGTATAAAAGTTGTTTGTTGTGTTCGTCAATTATCGTCAGTGTTTTGTAAGCTGCTCGTCGCTATCAGGACGCCCATTATATTTCATGACTCTGGCTAAGGGAAACCTACAATAATATCTGTATTGTTAAACATTCGGGACTTTCCTGGTGTGGCACTGCCTCCGGGCATTGCCTCCAGGATCGTTCCCGCCATCTTTATATCTACTAATGTCCCATAGGTGTCTGTTTCAGACCGGAGGACGTCAAACAGATTTTTCTAAGGGAAACAAACCTACTCGATTCCAATTAAAACCTATCAGGACATACATTTGTATTAAATCCAAAGGGGGCGGGGGTGGGTTGGGGGTGGGGGGATTATAAATATTCACATCATTCATTCATAGTCCCAAATGACAGCTACACCCTGGTTTACCAGGTGGCAGACCCCCATAATCAGCAGTCCGTGGGGAGCTGCAGCAATCAGTATAACAAGGTCCAGCTATCTCCTTCTTCTTCTTCAAATCTTACAGCTTGCAATAGAGAATGTCCGCCTTTCTTGTTTCTATGGTTTTTTCCCGTTTCGTGCTGTGTTGTTTGTACTCGTTCTGTCCTAACCACTATCTCTAACAATACAAATGTCCCATAATTATGTGCCATCCCAGGCCGAGAGGACGTTAAATCTTATTTTGCTTCTTCTTCTTCTTCTTCTTCTTCTTCTTCAGCGTTCCCAGGCCATATGACCATAATGGGTAAGGTACGTATGTGTCCGGTTTTCAGTTTTCACTGGTCTCCCCCGCTGCGTACAGCCGACACATTCCGATTTCGGAGGAGCTCAAAGGAGAACAATTATTTGGAAGATTGTTGTTTTGTTTTTTAAAGGGCAGGGGAATGGGCGCCAATAAGTCAGAAAGATAGTAGATGATAGAAAACAAAGGGAGAAGCAAAGGGAAAAGACAGAGTCAAAGAGAGTGGCAGATTAGAGGAAGTTACAAGCACATAACTTCCAGAAGGTGGGGGTTTAACTATTTTTACGAAATACCACCCCCCCCCCCCCCACCCCACCCCAGTATCCTCACGGGGAGATCCAGCTATCCAAACTTAGGGCACCAGTACAAAAGCAATAATGAAATCAGAGCTTCAGATTGTTTTCAGGCTTCGCGGGTCATATGACCCCCCTGATTACAGAAAATGAGGGGTCAATGTTCAAAATAAGGGGCCAGTAATATGTGTCAGAACTTCAGATTGTTTCCTTGGTTCTTTTTAGACTTCTTGGTTCATATTTTGACCACTGGCTGCACAACATGAGGGGTCAGTTCGTGTCATATGACCCGGGCGGGCGGGCTCCCCTGACAACCCGAAGATCTGTGAAATAATGTAATGAAGCGTGATGGTGTCATAAGTCATGATGTCATACATTTTTATACTCATCACACTCACACAAAAACAACAACAGAGAAATACAATTGACGAAGAGCAGGGTATAAACAAAAATGAAAAAGGAGACGAAGAAAGACAGGAAAGGGGGGGAAAAAAACCCCAAAAAAACTTGAAAGGAAAGAAAAGGGGAGGTAATAACAGGAAGACAAATATAAATGGCGGGGAGTCCTTGTGCATGAGTTTAGTTAGCAGATGCCACCAGCTGCGTATTAACCTTTATACCACCCCACCCCCCACCTCACCCCCCGGGGTGTTCCACCTCCCACCTCTCACCTCCAGAGATTGAAGAGTTCCTCGTCACCAGCTGGTTACAGCTGTACACGTAGTTCTCTCGGAGGGAGGAAACAAAAGTCTTGTCATTCATCTCTTCAAATGGCCTTGGCATGTAAGGCTGTGTCAGACCAATGGTCGACTTATGGCGATTATTTGACCGCCAGGGGGCAGTCAAACCACTAGGGGCTTATCACGCTATTATTCTTAGTTGGGCGTAGTGAGAGAGAGAATCTCTCTTAATCTCTCTCTTTATCCCCAACTAAGAATATAGAGAGAGGATTAGCCCCACTCGAGCGTTATGCCACCTGGCGGGCAAAAGAGCCAGCTAAGTCGCTCATTGACACAAGCTGGAACACCAAGGCTACTTCAAAATGCTGTTATGTTCTGCATAGTTATACGAGGATTGTCTTTAGTCGTGGCAAGCTCCTAGCATAACATCATCTGTCTGTAGTTCTCTCTGAGGGAGGAAAATAATTCTTGTAATTCATCTCTTCAAATCGCCTTGGCATATATAGGATTGTCGTTAGCCATGGCAAGCTC
>CM065685.1:16803071-16805571 GCA_017654935.2 Phymorhynchus buccinoides
CACTAGAGCAGCACATCAACAGTCACATCTCATCACACATTAAAAAGTTTGACCTCCTACACCCAAATCAATCGGGCTTTAGAGAAAATCATTCATGTCATACAGCTCTTGTAAATCTGGTCGATCAATGGCTTTCCAATATTAATAATGATGAATACACAGCAGCCGTCTTCGTTGATTTTGCCAAGGCTTTTGACACGATAAACCATGCTCTACTTCTTCGTAAACTATCAGTGTATAATTGTTCAACCGATGCTATTGCACTCCTGTCATCATTCCTTAGCTCCCGTCAACAATGTGTTTCTGTTGATAATAAAATTTCAGACTTTCGTTATTCAAAAAGTGGTGTTCCACAAGGTTCTATCCTTGGTCCTATCCTTTTTTCGTTATATGTAAACGATTTGCCCATTTTCCTTTAATCCCTTAGTGATCTTTTTGCAGATGATACCACAATCCATTCATCTGATCGTAATTTAAACACCCTGTATGTAAACTTACAAGAAAACATTGATAAACTCACAACCTGGACACATTTTAACCATATGTCACTAAATACTGGAAAAAAACAAAACATATGCTGATAACTACCAGACAGAAACGTCAAAACCTACATGCGCCTACTCCAAAATCATATGCCAATAATAAAGAAATCGAAGAAACAAAATCCCACAAAGTCTTAGGATTAACCATTGATAACAATTTATCCTGGCAGGACCATATCACTCATTTAAGCAAAAACATCGCCAAAAAAGTCTTCCAATTATCCAAAATAAAACACTTTCTAAATCAGGAAGCCAGGAAACTCTTCTTCAGTGCACACATTCAATCACTAGTTGACTATGCTTCGACACTCTGGGACTGTGCCAGTGACAAGACTTTGAAACCCCTTGTCCGCTCTTATAATCGCGGCTTTAAACTAGTTCTATTGAAATCAAGTTCCTTAACATCAGAAGATTTTAAGAATCATAATATTTTACCTGTTAAGTATCGGCTGAAATTTAATAAAGGAAGACTTATGCACAAAATAATGAACGGAATGGCACCATCTAGATTAAGAAATAAATTCACGTTAAATGATAAAAGACATGTGCACAAAACTTATCTCAATAGACCCCGCTTGGAGTTATTCAAATCCAGTCTGCATTATTCCGGAGGTTCCTTATGGAACTCTTTACCTACTAATTTAAAAGAAATATCACGTTATTCATCTTTTCGAAGACATCTTAAGAATTATATTTTGACATTTGATTTTTAAAATGTTTGAACATTAATGTAGCAAATGCCCATACACATGTTTGATTGTTTCTATCTCTCTCTCTCTCTGTCTGTCTCTATCTCTCTGTCTATCTCTCTATTTATCTCTCCCTCTCTCCCTCTCTCTCTCTCTCTCTCTCTCTCTCTCTCTCTCTCTCTCTCTCTCTCTCTCTCTCTTCTCTCTCTTCTCTCTCTCTCTCTCTTCTTTCTCTCTCTCTCTCTCCATCTCTCTCTCGGTCTCTCTCTCTCTCTCTCTCTCTCTCTCTCTCTCTCTCTCTCTCTTCTCTCTCTCTCTCTCTCTCCTCTCTCTCTCTCTCTCTCTCTCTCTCTCTCTCTCTCTCTCTCTCTCTCTCTCTCTCTCTCTCTCTCTCTCTCTCTCTCTCTCTCTCTCTCTCTCTCTCTCTCCCTCCCTCTCTCCCTCCCTCTCTCCCTCAACATTTTCACTTTTTACATGATATTCATGGTTGTCGTTTATTATATTCTTTCATTGGATGTTGTTGTTTGTAATTGTTGTTTATTTCGATATTTTCGTTTACCACAGGGCTGGGTGTAAAAAAAGTATGTATACTTATCTCATTACCCTGTATAAATAAAATTTCGTTCGTTCGTTCTCTCTCTCTCTCTCTCTCTCTCTCTCTCTCTCTCTCTCTCTCTCTCTCTCTCTCTCTCTCTCTCTCTCTCTCTCTCTCCTCTCTCTCTCTCTCTCTCTCTCTCTCTCTCTCTCTCTCTCTCTCTCTCTCTCTCTCTCTCTCTCTCTCTCTCTCTCTCATCTCTCTCTCTCTCTCAATCTCTCTCTCTCTCTCTCTCTCTCTCTCTCTCTCTCTCTCTCTCTCTCTCTCTCTCTCTCTCTCTCTCCTCTCTCTCTCTCTCTCTCTCTCTCTCTCTCTCTCTCTCTCGTCCTCAAGGACAGATTGTAAGAATAGGCATCACCTAAAATCTTTATCCTTGTCAAATAAAGTTTTCCAGTGTGCAGTGTTCAGTGTTTCATACACACACCACACACACACACACACTAACACACATACCACAACACTGACAACACCACACACACACACACACACACACACACACACACACACACACACACACACACACACACACACACACACACACACACGCACGACTATTCATTCCTCCTTGGTCATTAATTATCGAAAACTACGTAAAAGCCCTAAGGGAGATAAGAACTGAAAAGAAAGCAACAAGGGAGATAAAGCGGGCCTGTCAGATCCTCTTGACAAGCAGG
>CM065685.1:16813071-16815571 GCA_017654935.2 Phymorhynchus buccinoides
AATGCGCATGCGCAGAGGTAAATATTTCATACGACTACTTGTTTATCGTGACACCCCCAACCAACAACGCGAGTGTGGAAAGAACGTGCGCACAGCTGCGCGCGTGAGACGCTATGACGTCAAGAAGAGAGGGCGTGCAGAATGACGTCTTTATCATTCCGCAGCACCCAGCATCCATCCATCTTATCTATCTCTGGGGCAGTGGGTGGATGCCTCGTGCCTCCATACGGGGAGCTGGACGACCCCGACCCCGACCCCGACCCCGACCCCGACCCCGACCCCGACCCCGACCCCGACCCCGACCCGACCTCCACGAGTCTCTTCCCGTGGGAATCCCGGAGGGTCTTTCGTAAAAGAAATAGTTCCCCCACCTTCTGTGCTTGTAACTTCCTCTTGTCTTTCACTCTCTTTGACTCTGCCTTTTCCCTTTGCTTTCTGTCATCTACTATCTTTCTGACTTATTGGCCCATTCTCCTGCCTTTTTTTCCCCAAAAAAACATCTTCCAATCTTTGAGCTCCTCCGAAATCGGAATGTGTCGGCTGTACGCAGCGTGGAGACCAGTGAAAACTGAAAACCAGACACATACGTACCTTACCCATTATGGCCTTATAGCCTGGGAACGCAGAAGAAGAAGAAGAATCTATCTCCCCGCCATTTAACAATAAGAGGCCGCCTCCAATAAATAATCGAGGGGTAGAATATTATATTAATATAAGAACGTTACACGTGTGTGACCGGGTTTTTTTTTAATTACCCCCGCCACGTGGGCAGCCACACTTCGACTTCGGAGGCTTTAAGACTGACGATGTTATGCCAGGAGCTTGCCACAGCTAAAGATAACAATTCCCGCACTACCATACAGAACATATAACATGAATCTGATGGCATACTACTACTATCTTCGTGAATCGGGGATAAAATCCTACCCGTTTCCTTCACAGTATTCACGCAGAGCCCCAGACACGAATCCTATGATGTACCTGATGCAAATACTTCTTCTTTCTCTTCCCAACCACCATCATCAAGCTGATGGTTCTGTTGGTATAAAACGTGGGGACTTCGATCAGTCAGACATTGTGCAAATCAAGACAGTACTTGTGGCGGTGCCATAGCCGATGAAGTTTAACCGAGGCGTGGTCACCGCTACAGCTATCTGTATTAATTTAAAAAACCGGGACTTTACTGGTTTCGTACTGCCTCCGGGCATTGCCTCCAGTATTGTTCCCACCATATTTGTATTTACAAATGGCCCATCAATATGTGTCTGATTCAGACCAAGAGGACGTAACACTCCATTTTCTCTCTCAGGCAGACATTGTCGATAAAAACATTGCCGCCTGGATGATCGGCGTTGATACAGAAGCGATTTTACGGATGCAGGGTTTGGATTGGATGGGGTTAGGAGGGTGGAGGGGGGGGGGAGTGGGGGGGGGGGGGGGGGACGGGGGGGGGGGGGGGGGGGGGGGGGGGGGGGGGGTAGGGAAGGGAAGTCGGGGGGGGGGGGGGAGGAGGTCGTTGTTTTTCTTAGATCCGGGATTTGAAGCCCTCCACTGAGGCTGATGTTACTTGCCTCAGGGGGGAGGGAGTTCCAATCTCCGATGGTCCAGATCATATTTAATCAGCTTCGTGTAGGAGGGTGTGCAAGTAAAATAGTAAAGGAAACTAGTACATTTCATCAAATTCGCTTAATTAACCCTTTCACTGCCAGCCATATTTCAGCCCAAAATGTCCATTAAATTTACATGGATAGAGAACAAAATCCATCTGCAGTATTGGGGATTCTTCTGTGACATATATAAAATAAGGTCTATCCTTACTTCCCAAAACCAAGACAATAGGGTCTTTGGATAATAGAGCCCAATTTGACGCCTTTTAGTGACATAGGTGTTAAATCACTGTGGTGCTAAAATGCGACTTTGGCGATGAAAGGGTTAAAGGGCCGACCCACTCCATACGATGCGATCCATTGCGACATTTATGATGCATGGTTCTCGAGAAATTCCACTGTGTAAACACGTGGTAAGATCTAACGTGGTGACAGCCCTGACATCATGGCCTTAGTTGTCGATGGGGCTATAACTTTAATCTTAACCCATTCACCGCCAACGTCGCATTTTTGCACCACAATGATTTCACACCCGTGTCACTAAAAAGGCATCAAATCAGGGTCTGTTATCCAAAGACCCTGTTCTCTTCATTTTGGGAGGTGGGGATATAGGCCTTACTTTAAATATGTCACAGAGGAATCCCCAATATTACAGACAGATTTTTTTTCTCTACCCAGGCAAGTTTAATGGACATTTTGTGCTGAAAGGTAATTAAAAAAAAAGGTAATAAAGGTAATAGCCTAGGAACGCAGAAGAAGAAGAAGAAGAAGAAGAAGAAGAAGAAGAGGAAGAAGAAGAAGAGAAGAAGAAGGAGAAGGAGAAGAAGAAGAAGAAGAAGAAGAAGAAGAAGAAGAAGAAGAAGAAGAAGAAAAGAAGAAGAAGAAGAAGAAGA
>CM065685.1:16820571-16828071 GCA_017654935.2 Phymorhynchus buccinoides
AAATGGTAGTATCTACAGTGCTACATCACCCTCGCTTTGATCTCTTGTACTGTTGAGGTTCTTCCCCCCGTAGTAGGGATACCAAGGGGTCTTTCGTACAAATAGTCCCCCACCTTCTGGAATGTCTGTGCTTGTGACTTCCTCTAATCTGTCACTCTATTTAACTTTTTCTCTTAGCTTACTGTCATCTACTATCTTTCTGCCTTACTGGTCTTTTCTCCTGCATGCATTAATTGGTAAAGGTAAAGATGTGCCACCCCCCCCCCCCCCCTGCATTTCTCGGTTAATTCTATTTTTCCGTTTTTGCCTTTCTTACCATACATAAAGCTGTATTTTAGGAAATTGTTTGGCTAATAACCTTTTTGACATCTTGATCTTTACCGCATTAAATTTTTTTTATCAAGAAACTCTTAGAAAAAGAATTTATCCAGCCGAAGACGGACATGCTGGGCCTAACTATTTCTTAGGCGCATAGCGGCAGCATGACGCATCTGCGTTCATAATTATTGACAGGAAACTGTCTGAGCGATCAACAAAGAAGAAGTACTTTTGAGGTGAAGACGAAATGAGTGCGTAAGCACTTCATAGGCCTACACTCAGAAGCCTAGAAACTCGTTGGAAACGTCATAACACTCTAGAGTTTAGAATGAAAGTGTACATTTTATAATGTTGCATACAAGATAAAAATCGTTGGAAAAAAAAAACACGTTTAAAACGTTATAACATTAGAGTTTAGAACGAAAATGTACATTTTATAATGTTGCACACAAGATAAAATACATAGTTTTGTGTGAGTACATGGCTTGAGAAAGGGGCAGTATCCAACGTAGCCTACTGCATTGGAAAATGGCAGTGTCCAACGTAACCTGACATAAGAAAGGTACATTGCTCGACTAAGGCAACATCAAACAAGAGGCAAAGCCTTCAAGGCTCACTCGACCAAGAACATGTAGGACAACAACAAACTAAGATTGAGGGGGGGGGGGGGGGATAGGGGGAATACAAGATTGCCAATAAAAATGTTAAAGTACAAATGAAACTATCGTTAATGGATACAACTAAAAATTAAAAAAATAAAAATTGCCCGTGCCGAGAATCGGACCCGGAACCATTGGCATGACAGACAGACACTCTACCAATGAGCTATCGAGGCTTTCAGTGTTGATGAGTTTCTTAACTCCTGTTGCCTGTTGAATACTCTCTAACCCACTAATCTAAAATGTTATGATCTGTTTGTTATATGTTTAGTGTTGTTTTAAGTATTTAATTATTCAAATCGTTATTGTTTGAAAGCTTGCATGGACATCTATATGTGTGCAAAGTTTGAACAATGTATGCCTTCTATTTCCCGAGAAAATGCCAACGTTAAACTTTGGAGATTAGACCACGGACGCAACACACACACACACACACACACACACACACACACACACACACACACACACACACACACACACACACACACACACACACACACACGAACAACTATCATACTAACACGAGTGAGCCAAAAAAGGGGGTGGCGTCCAAAGTAACATACTGTCAGTAGAAAGGGGGCATTGTCGATCGTAGCACGTCAACATGTCCAACGTAGTAAAATCAATCATTGAAAAAGTGACAATATCAAACCTAAATTAACATCAGAACAGCATTTGTATTTGTCTCCACAACTATGTCTCCTTTTCCCCGTCGTATGCCCTTCCTGGTTTTTCATTAACCCTACTCCTTTCAGACCCCCCCCCCCTCTCTCTCTCTCTCTCTCTCTCTCTCTCTCTCTCTCTCTTAAGTACACCAACTATCTATGAAAAGTCTCTAGAAGAAGTTACTTCACACAAATTACTCGGCCTATACATTGACAACAACTTATCATGGTCAAAACACATGCAAATACTGGCCAAGAAAATCTCAAAAAAAAGTATTCCAGCTCAATAGAATAAAGCACTTTTTGGATCAACATACCCGTAAACTTTTTTTCCATGCCTATATTCAGCCTGACATTGATTATGCATCAACATGTTGGGATTCAGCTAGTAAAAACACACTCAAACACGTTGAAAGATTATATAAACGTTCTCTTAAACTCATACTCCTTAAATCGTCCTCCCTAGAAACCAATGACTATAAAGAACTCAACATTCTACCATTTGATTTGAAATGTCTACTAAACAAAGGTACCCTTATGTACAAGATCATAAATAAGTTAGTACCAAAATATCTTATTACTAAATTTAAAGTCCATGCAATTCGAAGCAAAACCAAATTAATAATGCCCCGCCCCAGAACAGATCTATATAAAACATCCCTTACATACTCAGGTGGTAAACTGTGGAACGACATCCCTGATAATTTCCAAAATAAAACTAGCGTATCTTCCTTTAGCAAATCTTATCACAAGTACATAATGGACAATCTTGTCCATCAGTTATGTTAATGAGTTTTACTACAAATATCAACTTATGCCAAGATTCTTGTAACATTTTTATGTCTCTCTGTATATCTGTTTAATGTCCCAATTTGATTCTCTGTCAATTATTTCATGTGCCAATTTTTGTTTCATTTTCTTGACTTGATTGTTTTTATGTCATTTTTACATTGCCTGATGCATGGTGTGAGTGTGTGAGTGAGAGGGCAAGGTGCAAAGAAGCTATTGTACTTTATGTAGCTTATCCATTTAACCCTCAATAAAACATTCGTATTTCGTATCTCTCTCTCTCTCTATCTCTCTCTCTCTCTCTCTCTTCTCTCTCTCTCACTCTCTCTCTCTCTCTCTCTGTCTCCCCTCCCCCTCTTCTCTCTCGCTCTGTCTCCCTCCCCCTCCTCTCTCTCTCTCTCTCTCTCTCTCTCTTGCTCTCTCTCCCCCCCCCCTCTCTTCTCTCTCTCTCTCTCTCTCTCTCCTCTTTTTCTTCCCCTCTCTGTTACATCCAGAAAATAAACGTAATCACCTCTTCTTTCTTTTTTTTACTGTTAATGTGCTTAGTACTATACTTTTCACGGAATGCCCTTCTGTTTTCTGTCCACTCCAGACCCCTAACGCATAAGAACTCAGAAGAAAGGGTTCGCTTGCAATTTATCACCCCACTGCACTTCACAACTTCAACATAATATGCCCCATTACATGTTGCTAAGCACAAGGGTTTGAAGCTTTCCCGTGATATGGCAAACAGGCACTTCCGGTCACGTGCGTAGCAGTTCCGGTCATGCGTCAAGCACTAAAGGTTTGGAATTGAAAGAAAGAAGAGATGGAGCCGGGTAGATCTATGGGCAAGCATAAGGTAAAGATGTGCCACCCCCACCCCCACCCCTGCATTTCTCGGTTAATTGAAATTTTCCGTTTTTGCCTTTCTTACCAAGCATAAAGCTGTATTTTATTAACCTTTTTAGCTAATAACCTTTTTGCAATACTAACCCTATCCCTAACCCTAGCCCTAACCCTAACCCTACCCCCCCCCCCCCCCCCCTATAAGACGGGTAAACGGAACGAACCACGACTGACAAATGGCGCCGTGTACTGCAATACATAAGGGGGGGGGGGGGGGGGGCTATTAGATAATGGCCTAGGGTTAGGGATAGGGGAAGACGGGGTAAAAAGCCTATGGGCGGGTAAGAAGCCCATGCCAATTATCTCATGAAATAAAAGAACAATTTCAGTCAAATTTGCCCATGAGACGAATGCTAAACATTAACACTCGTCTCATGGGCAAAATGTGACTGAAATTCGCTTTATTTCATGAGATAATTGGCATGGGCTTCTTACCCGCCCATGGGCTTTTTACCCCGTCTTACCCTAGGGTTTAGTATTCCAAAAAGGTTTTTAGCTTTAAAAAAAAAGGTTAATAAAATACAGCTTTATGTTTGGTAAGAAAGGCAAAAACGGAAAAATGGAATTAACCGAGAAATGCAGGGGGGAGGGGGGGTGGCACATCTTGACCTTTACTGGCTTTTCTTAGATCTGCTGTCCATTTAGCTGTTCAAGGCTCTACCTGGTTAATTTAGAGATGACAAGCCAAGACTGTATCCAGTGTGTGTGTGTGTGTGTGTGTGTGTGTGTGTGTGTGTGTGTGTGTGTGTGTGTGTGTGTGTGTGTGTGTGTGTGTGTGTGTGTGTGTGTGTGTGTGTGTGTGTGTGTTTGTTTGTATGCGTGTTTGCATATGTGTGTGCGTGCGTCTGTCCGGGTGTGTGTGTCTTTCATTTAACGTCTATCCACTTCTCGTGATATTAGACGGGAAAACACGCGTCTGTCCGTGTGTGCGTACATGTGTGTCGATTGTGTGCGTGTGCGTACGTGTCTGCATCTTGGGGGTGGAGTGGGGTGTTGTGTTGGAAGGGAAGGCGTTATAACGTCTGTATCTGCATAGGCCTAATTATGGTACTGCCGTTTTGTAGGCCTATTGGTCTCGCGTTCTATTGAATGATTTATAGCAGGGACGCCTTCTTCTTCAAGTACATAGCACTTACCAACTGTTTAACATCATCTTCTTTGGAGTCTGCTCTAGTCTTTCGTCGTAGTCAATGACCCAATTCACCCCCTCAGTGTCTGCAGGTCTGGCACGGTCCTCTAACTTCCTGCGTATGGTTGGCCTGGTTTGTGTTTTTTCTGCCATAGCTCTGTCTGTCTGTCTGTCTGTCTCTCTCTCTCTCTCTCTCTCTCTCTCTCTCTCTCTCTCTCTCTCTCTCTCTCTCTCTCTCTCTCTCTCTCTCTCTCTCTTCTCTCTCTCTCTCTCTCTCTTTTCTCTCTATTTGTTTCTCTCTCTCTCTCTCTCTCTCTCTCTCTCTCTCTCTCTCTCTCTCTCTCTCCTCTCTCTCTCTCTCTCTCTCTCTCTCTCTCTCTCTCTCTCTCTCTCTCTCTTCATGTCTTTGTGTATTGTGTCATTCTTATTTATGACAACTGCAATTTTGCCTGTCCCTTTTTTTGTATCTCACCTCTAGTGATATGGGCCAAAAGGCCTAATCATTAAACCATTTGTTCATTGCTGTTCTCTTTCTCTCTCTCTCTCTCTGTCTGTCTGTCTGTCTGTCTGTTCCTTTGTCAGTCTGTCTGTCTGCTTGTTTGGTCTGTCTCTTTAATGTGTCTAATAAGCTTACATATTAATTGCCCCCCTCCTCCCTCTCTCTTTTCAATGATGATGATGGTGATGATGATGATCACGACGGTGCTGCTGATGGTGGTGATGATGATTGATGATTGACCATGATGATGATGATGATTGATTGATGGTGGTGATGATGATGATGATGATGATGATGATGATGATGATGATGATGATGATGATGATGATGATGATGATGATGATGATGATGATGATGATGATGATGATGATGATGATGATGATGATGATGATGATGATGATGATGATGATGATGATGATGATGATGATGAACGACGACGACGACGGCGACAATGTTATTATTCGGCTGAACTGGGGCTGGGGGCTAATGATGACGACGATGGCGACGATGGTGATAATCATAATGATGATCTTCTAATCTTTTATTCGACCAACGGGATGCGGATCTTGGCATGAACGCACAGAAGGCTTGGGCTCAGAGCTTCACGGGAAAAGGGATCGTGGTTACTGTACTGATGATGACGATGGTGATGACAATGATGATGATGATGATGATGATCTCTGTTTTGCAGAATCGGGGCGGGGGACTGGACATGAACGTGCAGGAGGCGTGGTCTCAGGGCTACACGGGAAAAGGAGTGGTGGTCACTATACTGGACGACGGCATCGAGAAGGACCACCCTGACCTCCAGAGCAACTATGTGAGTGGACAGAGAGAGAGAGGGAAGGAGGGGAGGGAGAGAGGGGGGGAGAGGGAGGTAGGGAGGGAGAGAGAGGGGGGTAGAGAGAGGGGGGAGGGAGGGAGAGAGGGGTGAGAGAGAGAGAGAGGGGAGAGGGAGAGAGAGAGAGAGGGGAGATAGGAGAGAGAGAGGGAGAGAGAGATAGAGCGAGGGAGAGAGGGAAGAGAGAGAGAGGGAGAGGGAGGGAGAGAGAGAGAGATGGGGGAGAGAGAGAGGGAGGGAGAGAGAGAGGGAGAGAGGGAGAGAGGGGAGAGAGAGAGAGAAAAGGGAGGGAGAGAGAGAGAGGGGGGGGAGAGAGAGAGGGGAGAGAGAGAAAGAGAGAGAGAGAGAATGTGTGCGTCTGTGTGCGGATATGTGTGTGTGTCTGTGTGGGTGTGTCTGTATGCGTCTGTGTGCGTCTGTGTGTGTGTGTGTGTGTGTGTGTGTGTGTGTGTGTGTGTGTGTGTGTGTGTGTGTGTGTGTGTATGCGTGCGTGCGTGCGTGCGTGCGTGTGTGTGTGTGTGTGTGTGTGTATGTGTGTGTGTGTGTGTGTTTAAAAGTATTTATGTCTGTCTGTCTGTATATCTTTCTCTCTCTCTCTTTCTTTCTCTGTCTGTCCGTTTGTCTCTTTTATTTCTCTCTGTCTCTCTCTGTGTCTCTCTGTCTCTCTCTCTCTCTAATCCCCCCCCCCCCCCCTCTTCTCTCTGTCTGTTTGTCCCTCACTCCCTCTCTCCCCCCCCCCCCCTCTCTCTCTCCAGGGCTGGGTGGGGAAAAGCATTGTATTGCTTATCTCATGCTTCTCTGGTTAAATAATAGTTCGTTTTCGGGGGGTTTTCGTTTCTCCCTCCCTCCCTCCCCTCTCTCTCTCTCTCTCCCTCCTCTCTCTCTCTCCCATCCCTCTCTCTCTCTCCCTCCCTAACTCTCTCTTCCCCCTCCCCTCTCTCTCCCATCCCCTTCTTTCTGTCTCTTCCTCAGCAAAGATACTCAATAATAACTTATTTTAAATTAATGTATACGAGACCAGTGGCAGCACGTAATGTCTGGCAATATGGCTACTATGCTACTCAGATTGTAGGCCTACATCCCTCTTCTCCCATTGATATCAGAGGGTGTCTGCTCTCGCGGTCCCTAGACACCCCTTCTACATACTTTAATAGTCTGCATCTCTTTCTCTCTGCCTCTGTCTGTCTGTCTGCCTGCCTATCTGTCTGTCTGTCTGCCTGCCTGTCTGTCTGTCTGTCTCTCTCTCTTCTCTCTCTCTCTCTCTCTCTCCCTCTCTCTCTCTCTCTCTCTCTCTCTCTCTCTCTCTCCTGCTCGGTCTCTCTCCCTCTCTCTGTCTCTCTGTCTCTCTCTCTCTCTGTCTCTCCATCTGTCCTCTCTCTCTCTCTTCTCTCTCTCTCTCTACTCTTCTCTCTCTCTCTCTCTCTCTCTCTCCTTTTCTTCTCTCTCTCTCAGTCTCCTCTCAAAAGCAGATACCATCAACGTTTTTCGCTTTCGACATTATCCTCTCTCTCGTCTCTCTCGCTAGATCTGTCTCTCTCCTCTCTCTCTCTCTCTTCTCTCTCTCTCTCTCTCTCTCTCTTCTCGGACTCTCTCTCTCTCTCATCTCTCTCTCTCTCTCTCATTCTCTCTCTCTCTCTCTTCCGCCCACGATCTCTCTTCTATCCATTGTCACAGATTCGCTTTCTCATCTTACATTCTTCTTCTGTGATGAA
>CM065685.1:16835571-16843071 GCA_017654935.2 Phymorhynchus buccinoides
AATAACTGTTTAGTATATAGAACAAAGATAATGGAGTCGATCCATTAGCAAAACAATCAATACCCGAATTATTAAAAAGCTCTCTTGCTCTTCGGACAGTGACTCAGTAAAGGACTGACATTGATTGATTCCCCACACATACATTTAACATTATTGCAATGTTTTGTTTTAAATGAATCCAAACGACGTCTATGGCTTAGACTTTCAATCTCCCTGGACGAGAAAGTAACATGTTTGTATGATGGTTTCCCTGTAACATTTAGAAGTGTGTGTGTGTGTGTGTGTGTGTGTGTGTGTGTGTGTGTGTGTGTGTGTGTGTGTGTGTGTGTGTGTGTGTGAGTGTGTGTGTGTTCATGTGCGTGTGTGTGTGTGTGTGTGTGTGTGTGTGTGTGTGTGTGTGTGTGTGTGTGTGTGTTGTGTGTGTGTGCGTGTGTGTGCGTGTGTGTGTGTTGTGTGTGCGTGTGTGTGTTGTTGTTTGTGTGTTGTGTGTGTGCGTGCGTGTGTGTGTGCGTGCGTGTGTGTTTTGTGTGTGTGTTGTGTGTGGTGTGCGTGCATGCGTGCGTGCGCGTGCGTGTATGTGTGTGTGTGTGTGTATGTGTGTGTGTGCACGTGTGTGTGTGTGTGTGTGTGTGCGTGTGTGTGTGTGTGTGTGTGTGTGCGTGTATGTGTGTGTGTGCGTTGTGTGTGTGTGTGTGTGTGTGTGTGTCCGTGCGAGCGCTTTGTCTACGTAACTAGGCCCAGAGATTTTGGGTGCACCGAAATAGGATAAGGAGGTGAAAGGGGTGGATAGAGACTATAGGGGAGAGGATGCGCAGAAATAGATGGGAGGGGGAGGGGGCGTGATGGGGAGGGGGGGAAAAAAACCAGGGGGCGTCCGCGTGTGGGAGGAGGGGGGGCGGTGGGGGGGGGGGGGGGGGGTGGGGTAGCTGGGGGGCGTGTAGGGCGGGGGGGGTCGGGATCGGGGGGGGGGTCGGGGGGGGGGGGGGGTAGTGGCGTGGAAACAGGTGTTAATGTCCCCTGGTGTGTGATGGATGTTGAACCAGTGCGGAGAGCGGGGCTTCCCCGTGCACTGTAGGCGTAGCACAGACTATAATTCTCTCTGGGTGTAGTGAGGAAAGCAGCCTGACTTACTTGTAGCGGTGCCATAGCCGATGAGGTTTAACCGAGGCGTGGTCACCGCTACACCTATCTGTATTAATATTAAAAAATCGGGACTTTACTGGTTTCGTACTGCCTCCGGGCGTTGCCTCCAGTATTGTTCCCACCATATTTGTATTTACAAATGTCCCATAATTATGTGTCTGATTCAGACCAAGAGGACGTAAAACACAATTTTCGTCGTCGAGGAAAGCAACCCGTCTTTGGGTCAGGGTAGTAGAATACATAACAGTGCAAGGATCGAAAGACAGAGAGGCAAAGCCTTCCAGGCTCATTCGCTTCGTGTTTTTGTTTTGTGGCATAAGCCACAAACCTATAACTCACTTTGTCGGTCTGTCGGTCGGTCGGTCCAAAATTGTCTCACATATTGTAAAAGAGAAAGAAAAGTACAGACCGAGAAAAAAAATACTTGGGCATAAAGTAACATTTCAGTTGTCATATCTACAGTCCAGTCCTTAGGTATGGAAATAATTGTATAGCCTACTGAACAGAGCACATGAATCTTCATTTTAAAGGGTACAAAATAATAAACATACGTAATACAGACACTGCAACAGACACGACGAGTATGCGGTGCTTCTTTCGATGAGCAGAAGTAGGATAAATAGTTTTAAATGTTTTCCAAAAGATATAAAAAGTTACGAAATGGTGCAGAGATAACATTCTGGTTTACAGATTAAAATTATTGAAAAGCCGGGGGAGGCGACTCAGTGAATGTAATGATTGGAGTGGTAAAAATAGACCGCTGCCACAAACGATTGCGAATCCGCCATATTGTTTTGCTTTCACATAAGCTCCATACCAAAGATAGACAAGAGGCAAAGCCTTCAAGGTTCACTCGAACAGGCACGTGTGGGACTCAGCTTGAAGGGGGGGGGGGGGGGGGGTCTAAAGTACAAGATTGCCAATACAAATTTTAAAGTACAAATGAAACTATTATTAATGGATACAACAACAAAAAGAGAAAACAGTGCCCGTGCGGAGAATCGGACCCGGAACCATTGTCATGACAGACAGACAATCTACCAATGAGCTATCGAGCTTTCACTGTTGATGAGTTTCTTAACTCATGTTGCCTGTTGAATACTCTCTAACCCACTAATCTAAAATGTTATAATGTTTGTTATCTGTTTACAGTGTTGTTTTAAGTATTTAATTATTCAAATCATTATTGCTTGAAAGCTTGCATAGACATCTATATGTGTGCAAAGTTTGAAACAATGTATGCCTTCTATTTCCTGAGAAAATGCCAACGTGCTAAAGTTTGGATATAGCATAAAAAATAAAAAAAGTGCCAGCCGTGCCCGTAGCATGACAGGCTATCAATGAGCTTCGAGGCTTCCAGATGAGTTTCACATGTTGCACCACACACACACACACACACACACACACACACACACACACACACACACACACACACAATGTACAACACAACAACACACACACACACACACACACACACACACACACACACACACAACACACACACACACACACACACACACACACACACACACACACACACACACACACACACACACACACACACACACACACACACACACACACACACACACACACACACACACACACACACACACACACACACACACCACACACACACACACACACACACACACACACACACACACACACACACACACACACACACACACACACACACACACACACACACACACATACCACACACACGCATAGTCACACACAACCGAACAAACTATCATACTATAGACTCACTTCTTGTTAACTTCGTTAACAGTAGTGAGCCAAAAATCTTCGAGCTGCATATTCTGCAAAGCTACCTATTCTGTCTCTCGGTCTGTCTGTGTGTTTGTGTGGTGTGTGTGTGTGTGTGTGTGTGTGTGTGTGTGTGTGTGTGTGTGTGTGTGTGTGTGTCTCTATCTCTCTATCTCTCTCTGTCTCTCCTCTCTCTCTCTCTCTCTCTCTCTCTCTCTCTCCTCTCTCTCTCTCTTCTCTCTCTCTCTCTCTCTCTCTCTCCTCTCTCTCTCTCTCTCTCTCTCTCTCTCTCTCTCTCTCTCTCTCTCTCTCTCTCCTCTCTCTCTCCATAAGTCTTCTCTCTCTCTCTCATTCTCTCCTCTCTCTCTCTCTCTCTCTCATCTCGTCTCTCTCTCATCTCTCCCTCTCTCTCTCTCTCCTCTCTCTCTCGGCCAACCTAAATTCTTATCTTTGTAAAATAAAGTATTTGAAGTTTTTTTCTCTCTCTCTCTCTCATCTCTCTTCTCTCTCGTCTCTCTCTCTCTCTCTCTCTCTCTCTCTCTCTCATCTCTCTCCCTCTCTCTCTCTCTCTCTCCTCTCTCTCTCGTCTCGTCTCTCTCGTCACCTCTGTCTCTCTCTCTCTCTCTCTCTCGGTCTCTCTCTCTCTCTCTCATCTCTCCCTCTCTCTCTCTCTCCTCTCTCTCTCTCTCTCCCTCTCTCTCTCTCTCTCTCTCTCTCTCTCTCTCTCTCTCTCTCTCTCTCCTCAAGATCCTCTCTCTCTCTCATCTCACTTCTCTCTCTCTCTCTCTCTCTCTCTCTCTCTCCTCTCTCTCCTCTCACTCACTCTCTCTCTCTCTCTCTGCTCTTCTCCAGCCTAAAATTCTTATCCTTGTAAAATAAATTATTTGAAATTTTAAGTCTCTCTCTCTCTCTCTCTCTCTCCCTCTCTCTCTCTCGTCTTCTCTCTGCTCTCTCTCTCTCTCTCATCTCTCTCTCCTCTCTCCTCCTTTCTCTCTCTCTCTCTCTCTCTCTCTCTCTCTCTCCTCTCTCTCTTCTCCCTCTCTCTCTCTCTCTCCTCTCTCTCTCTCTCTCGTCTCTCTCTCTCCTCTCTCTCTCTCCTCTCTCTCTCTCTCTCTCCTCTCTCTCTCTCTCTCTCTCTCTCTCTCTCTCTCGTCTCTCTCTCTCTCTCCCCTCCTCTCTCTCTCTCTCTCTCTCTCTCTCTCTCCCATATGCGTGTTAAGTACTAATTTAAGTTGTGAACTGATCAGGACAAAAAATAGCTTGATGCAGCTTCTCGACATATATCAAAGACGCAATGTCGCAATACTGTTAGGTACATGACTTTAAAAACCCCAACAACACACAAACGAATAAGTACAGATGTCCAGAAGAAACAGATGTTTTCCCATTATTCTTTTTCTTTATTAAAGATCCACCAGATCGCGTGTCAAAATCACTGGTTTCACGTGTTTTCCCTCTTACAGCTGGAAATAAATCTTGTTTTGACCAGGTCTGACTCCCCATATAAATGCCCCCAATTTCAAACCGAAACGTCATTTTAAAGAGCAGCCTCAATTTGAATTTGGGGACATTTGTATGTGGGTCACAGCTACCCGGACAAAAAACAAGGGACTTAATAGTGGTGCGTCAGTGTGTCTTTAAAGATTCCCTGCACGCTGCTTGCAACGTGAGTTGTTTTGTTTACGAAAAGCCGTGGTCTTATTTTAAGAACTATTATATTATAAACACGCAATTTCATCTGGGTTTTTTCTTCCTGTGTCCACATTCATGTGTGTGTGTGTGTGTGTGTGTGTGTGTGTGTGTGTGTGTGTGTGCGTGCGTGCGTGTGCGTGCGTGCGTGTGCGTGCGTGCGTGTGTGTGTGTCTGTCTGTGTCTGTGTGTGTGTTCTGGAAAAGAAAAAATTAAATCAATAATTGTCGTATTTTAAGAACTTAAAATCTTTGCTGTCGCTGGTGTTAATTTCTCTCTCATTGTTCTTCTCAGTAATGTTATATCCGACAAATCATTTTGGGGGGGGCAGATACGACTCGCAAAAAGAACTAGAGTATGCCTAAAGAGAGATGATGTCAAAGAAATCGATGAACAAGGAAAAAGAAGGAGGAGGGGGGGGGGAGAGATATAAAGACAAAAAATGAAAACTAAAGGCCCAGTCACACTGCATACGATTTGACCCGAATGCAATACGATTGTGACGATGTCTGTGAGTCCTGATTCACGTGAAATACTTCCGTCTAAATATAAACAAGGGCATCGGCGAGCGGCAGCAACGCATTGTGACAATGCAAACCCGGCCAGTGTTATGTCCTCTCCCCCCCCCCCCCCCCAAATAAACACACCACTTTCCACCCTTACAGAATGCATAAAATACATAGCCCAAAATTTGAAGCGATTCTGTTCAGTAGTTCACGAGATACAGCTGAACTTTTATGCAAACTTCCTTGCACCGAGTTATGTCCCCCCCCCCCCCCCCCCCCCCCCCTCCCCCCCCATCCCCCCCCCCCCCACCCCCCAATAAACACACCACTTTCCACCCTTACAGAACGCATAAAATACATAGCCCAAAATTTGAAGCGATTCTGTTCAGTAGTTCACGAGATACAGCTGAACTTTTATACAAACTTCCTTGCACCATGGTATACCACCACACAAAATTTAAAGCGATTCTGTTCACTAATTCACGAAATAAAGCTGGGGGGAAATTACATAGCACAAAGAAGGAAATTTCGGTTTTCAAAGTCAAGCTTCAAGGTCAAGGTCAGCACAGTGTTGATTAACGAAAGAAAGCTTCCTTGTCAAGCTGTCTACTCCTCTGCCAATTTTAATCAAAGTCCAAACAGTAGTTTTTAAGATAGTCGATACACACACACACACACACACACACACACACACACACACACACACACACACACACACACACACACACACACACACACACACCAATCGCAAAACCCCGGCCTCTGGCCGGGTAAAAAATCTACTCTTTTCGTTCACTATATTCATGTAGACCCCACTACGTATAGGCTTACACGAATCAAATCAAATGTCCCGATTTCACCCCACCCCCACCCCACCCACCAATCCCCATCCCCCCACACTACTACACACCCACCCCTCCCTTACCCTAGAACCCCGACTGCTGGAACTGACAACCGTTTTCCTCTCGAGACAAAAACACATCACCCAGTCTTCCCGTTCCCTAGTCCTCCTTCCTTCTCCTTCGCTGATCGCTGACTCAGTTTCCCTGTCGTGCGAGCGCAGATGCGTCATGCCACCGTCATGCGCCTAATCTAGTGGTGTTTGTGGTTTCTTTGATCAAATATTATCTCCATTATGGGTAGAACCACTGGCATCCTTTGTGGATCCACTACTATTAACAGTGGTATTTTAAGCTGTAAAGCCTTTTCAAGCCACATTTGTACAGTGCGTGGAGGGTTGGTAGTGTTTTGTGGTATAATTTGTTCATAAACTAAGACAATAGTTAGACCCAACCAGCATGTCCGTCTTCGGCTGGAGAAAATCTTTTGTAAGAGTTTCTATGACACCCATTGTCATCGTGTCAGCAGACGATGTAATTGCGTGTCTCCTTTCTTAGTATGTCCTCATGTTGTTTAACATTGAGTGCCATGGCACAAGGCCTACAGTCATACCTAATCATTGTTATTTCTTGTTTATATTTATGCTTGTATATTTTGTATTGTTGCAGGATGTAATCTCTGCACTGTCTTTCTTAGTCTTTCTTAGTCTTATTCCTAGTAAATAAACAAAGTCAAACAACTGTCTGGTTTCCTCTATGTGTTCCTGGCCTGCGTGGTGTGTCTATCTTCACCCTCCAATCCTTATCCTGATCCTTAGCCCTCAACAACTCCCTTACCCTTACCACCCCATCACATCTATGAATAAATTAAAGAAAGGCAGGAGAAGAAAGGACTACCAGTAAAAGCGGGATAGTAGATGACAGTGAGCAAAGGGAAAAGGCAGAGTCAAAGAGACGCACAAGAAGAGAATTAGAGCAACAACAAGCTCAAAGCTTATACCGTGCTCCTTAAATGTACTTTACACAATTGACTGAATGGGCCAACAAGTCAGAAAGGTAGTAGACGATAGAAAGCAAAGGGAAAAGGCAGAGTCAAAGAGAGTGGCAGATTAGAGGAAGGTACAAGCACAGAACTTCAAGAAGGTGGGGGAACTATGTTTACGAAAGACCCCCTGGTATGCCCAAGGGGAGAGACTCGTGGAGGGGGTGGGGTCGGCCAGCTCCCCGTATGAAGGCACGAGGCATCCACCCACTGCCCCGGAACAGTTTCCAATATCAAAATGTTCGATTTGATGTGCAAAGCAGGGTTGCCCTTCAGAAGAGCCTTTACTTCGCTGGTCTGGAGCGACAATCACCAACACCAACTGTCCTTAAAGGGGCACCCTGGCGGATGAGTTTTTGCAAGAAACACGTCGAGATCACCAGGAAAACATCCTTTACAGAGATCGCAACACTCACTTTGCTCTGGTTTCCTAGAAATCAAACCGTCAAATCGGCGATTCCTTCTTGGTGGAGGTGCTGGAAGTCAAATTATTTCAGTGAAAGAGAAG
>CM065685.1:16848071-16850571 GCA_017654935.2 Phymorhynchus buccinoides
GAGTTAAATGAAGATGTCGATTACATGAAAGCATAGTAAACAAAGACGGTTTCTATTTTAACCATAAAACAGAAGTTTTCTGGAAACCAGACCAGCCTGTGTTACAATGCTCAACGTTCTTTTTCTTTTTTTAAAAAGGGAAGCTGGCAATTATTTTCAGACCGAACTTTAATTCAGGAATGCCTGATAGGCCCATCATCTGACCACGATCTGGAACTGACTGCCTGCTTCCACGGGGAAATGGATCATTGATTTACCCCACCCCCACCCCTTTCAGAACCTAAGCTTTTTTTTTCGTTTCGTTATTAATTTTCTCCCCCTCCCCTGACATTTATTTATCCTCCTCATATTCAATGCTTGTTTCTCCTTTTGCTTTTGGCTGAGTTTGTTCTGTAATAACGTTGGTGTTGCATAAAATATTTTACCCATGAAATAAATTCTCTTTTCCTCATTCAAATTGTTTGCTGTTTGGGAAAGATTCGCCCCTAAATACATTCAGAGGCGTCTTGTGGCATGCGGGAAGAATAGAAGAGTCATCATTAAATACTGAGAAGTCAGGGATATTTTTCTAATAAAATTTATTGTTGTTTTCATCGTCCGCCATTTTGAAAAGTACGAAACTAAGTGACATGTCTTTGTATATCGATTTATCGGCACAAATGTAGATTTACGCCCTCCCGCTCTATTTCGTGGTTCTTTCCGTGTAGATTGAGCAATTAAATATCTATATTTTAAATAATAGTGGTCTTATTTATGACATGAAAGAAGAAGTGCGCTTTTGGAGGGTATTTATTTCACGGTAGGTACCTATTTCTCATGACATAAAATGTAAAAACACTTCAGAAACTTTCTCTTTTCATGCCCAGTTAATTGGTAGTTGTCTATAGAATGCATAGATCCACCACCAACACCCATAATGCCTGTCTGTCTGGCTCTCTCTCTCTCTCTCTCTCTCTCTCTCTCTCTCTCTCTCTCTCTCTCTCTCTCTCTCTCTCTCTCTCTCTCTCTCTCTCTCTCTCATGCAAATGTGCGTTTCTGTGCGTGCATGCATTCGACTGTTTTGTGTATGTGCGTGTGTGCGCGCGCGCGTGTGCTTGTGTTCGCGCAAGCGCGATTGCATGTTTTTTTTCTCAAAACAACAAGAGTGCTTTAACCCTTTCACGGCCAGCCATATTTCAACCAAACATTTCCATTAAGTTTACCTGGGTAGAGAACAAAATCCATCTGCAGTATTTGGGGATTCTTCTGTGACATATCTAAAATAAGGTCTATCCTTACTTCCCAAAACTAGGACAATAGGGTCTTTGGATAATAGACCCCAATTTGATGCCTTTTAGTGACATACGTGTTAAATCACTGTGGTGCTAAAATGCTACTTTGGCGGTGAAAGGGTTAACACATCAGTTTTCCCGCAGTGGTTGGCAGATTGGTGTTTACCTATCGAAACACCCTCCTCCCTTCCTATCTCCACCCCGTCACAACCCTCTCTCTCTCTCTCTCTCTCTCTCTCTCTCAATTAATAGCATTCCTAGAATCAGATTTCGTGGGATTAGGGTATCAATATGTTTAATATGCATTTTTTGTTTTAAAGAGTCAGAATTCGTTGGATCAGGAATTCTTGCACATTGTTTTAAATACCTTGAGACCGTTCATCTTTTTTAAAGATTTCCGTTCATCTGATGTTTTTGTATTAGGCCAAGTAAGGAAGAAACAAATTAATGTAAATGAAAGTTTGCGGACAGTAAAAGCGACATTGTTAAAATAAATATAATATTTTGAATCCTCTCTCTCTCTCTCTCTCTCTCTCTCTCTCTCTCTCTCTCTCTCTCTCTCTCTCTCTCTCTCTCTCTCTCTCTCTCTCTCTCTCTCTCTCTCTCTCTCTCTCTCTCTCTCTCAGAATGGAGAATAGGTTCTGCCTAAATTCCCAACCTTGTACAATAGAGCTTCTGCTAAATTCTCAACCTTAGGTTCTGCCTAAATTCTCAACCTTGTACAATAGAGCTTCTGCTAAACTTGTACAATAAACTTTCTGATCTCTCTCTCTCTCTCTCTCTCTCTCTCTCTCTCTCTCTCTCTCTCTCTCTCTCTCTCTCTCTCTCTCTCTCTCTCTCTCTCAGAATGGAGAATAGGCTCTGCCTAAATTCTCAACCTTGTACAATAAATTTCTGATCTCTCTCTCTCTCTCTCTCTCTCTCTCTCTCTCTCTCTCTCTCTCTCTCTCTCTCTCTCTCTCTCTCTCTCTCTGTCTAAATTCTCAACCTTGTACAATAAAGTTTCTGAACTCTCTCTCTCTCTCTCTCTCTCTCTCTCTCTCTCTCTCTCTCTCTCTCTCTCTCTCTCTCTCTCTCTCTCTCTCTCTCTCTCTCTCTCTCTCTCTCTCTCTCTCTCTCTCTCTCTCTCTCTCTCTCTTTTCCTTCACTGTGAATTCGTATTGCTTTCGCTTCCCTCCGCTTGTCAGACGGAGCGACCCGGACGGCTATCGGAAGAGCATTTTGCAAAT
>CM065685.1:16855571-16863071 GCA_017654935.2 Phymorhynchus buccinoides
GAGAGAGAGAGAGAGAGAGAGAGAGAGAGAGAGAGAGAGAGAGAGAGAGAGAGAGAGAGAGAGAGAGAGAGAGAGAGAGAGAGAGAGAGAGAGAGAGAGAGAGAGAGAGAAGAGAGAGAGAGAGAGAGAGAGAGAGAGAGAGAGAGAGAGAGAGAGAGAGAGAGAGAGAGAGAGAGAGAGAGAGAGAGAGAGAGAGAGAGAGAGAGAGAGAGAGAGAGAGAGAGATTCTCCCCTACTGAACAATCTTTGATCACACACAGATCGAAAGAAAAACAAGATTCTTTGCTGCCCGCTTTCTTACGAAAACAATAGGGACACAAGTCCTCCTCCTCCTCGGTGATACAATAGGACAATTGTCCTGTCAGGGGTCAAGACAATAAGACATTGGCAATTTTAATAGGTCAATGTCCGGAAAATGACAGAAATGTGCATCACTGGAAATACATCACAGTCAGTCCCATTTGTTGGTTTTCTTCTGAGTGAACATTGTTTAGACTGTATAGTACATGTATATGTGAACAGAAAATATGTTCCATTCTGCTATTACTTGTGACAGCCAATATTGTATCATCTACTTGTGTTTGAGCGCCCTGTAGTAGCTTTAACCCTTTCGCCGCCAGCTATTTTTCAGCCACAAAATGCCATTAAGCTTAGCTGGGTAGAGAAAATGAAATATATGCAATATTGCGAATTCGTCTGTGACATAACAGGCCTATCCTTACCTCCCAAAATTAAGAAAATAGGGTCTTTAGTTAACACTTAACAGGTCCTGATTTGATGCCTTTTAGTGACATGGGTGTTAAACCATTGTGGTGCTAAAATGCGACATTGGCGGTGAAAGGGTTAAGCTTGTGCTCGTTCTCATTTGTTTATGTTGCTGCTTTACTATGTGATTCTCAATTTTTAAAAATCGTTTTAAAAAAAACAACAACAACAAAACCAGAAAATTATGTTCCACTTCCAAAGACTGAACCATTCATAACGTTTGCAAACTGTCCATCGATGTAGACGAACTATGATGCCCATCTTATGAGTTTATCCAAAAATAGCTAGCCAGCCATATTAGTAATTAGCCTGTCAGCTCGATGTATATGGCTCCCCGCCCCCACCTGCGTGCGCATCCAACGGAAGTGTCGCCATCTTAGTCAGATTTGTGTGTAAACAGCATCGATCTGGCATTTTTCAAACAAAGTTACTGACTAAGATGGCGGTCTCCCATAATATGGCACGCTCCTTGTGGCCGGATATGACGACACGTTGGTACCAGCCATATAAAGACAACATAATTATGTATGTGCATGAAAATTGTCAGAATTGTTTTTGGGGTATACCATGATGTAGGGGAAGACGGGGTAAAAAGCGCATGGGCGGGTAAGAAGCCCACCCCAATTATCTCATGAAATAAAGAACATTTCAGTCAAATTTGCCCATGAGACGAATGCTAGACATTAACGCTCGTCTCATGGGCAAAATGAGACTGAAATTTGCTTCATTTCATGAAATAATTGGGGTGGGCTTCTTACCCGCCCATGCGCTTTTTACCCCGTCTTCCCCTAATGTACCATACACGACAAGCGATATAAACACAATCCCAATTAGATCGATTTTTAAATGGAAAATTATATCCTAATGGTCGCAGCCTAAACTATTAAACTGGTCATATTAAAAATAGGGAGAATTGTCCCCAAAGGCTCAAAACTAATGCCCACTCTCTCAGTATCCAAAAATCAAAATGAGAAAGCATTGGGTTTTTTTTTTAAATGCCCACAGTTAAATAGAAGATTTTTGGAAGAAAAAAAAATAGGGGAGAGCACTTCGTAAAAATAAGAGTTGATGACCTAAAAATTAAAAATAATAAAAATTTGGTTATCTCGACTTACTCGGTCAAAACCATAACAACCATGGCGGCATGGCGTCAAAGCTTGAAACCGCAGGATGCGAGTCAGCGACTTGCAAACATTTTTTGTAGAAAAATGAGGGGCGGCCAGTATCCACAAACTGAGAGAACTTGCAAAATGTGACGTAAAAATATAAATGACATCAATTTTAGAATGACGCACGGTGTTCTAAGTGTTATATGTCTACTCAAACACACGAGGCGAGAGCTGTGATCTACCTGGTGGTAGAGTAACTTCCCCTGTTTGGCCGATTGAATGAGGCAAGATCACTCCCACACACCATTAAATTACTCCCCTTAATTATTTCCGAACAATTCCTATTATATTAAATGATATCGAAAATTCCTTGGACAAGCTGTGACATCAAAGTTAGACAAAGAGGCTTTTGAACTTTAGGAACTTGTCTAACTATGACGTCACAACTCTTTCATCTAACATTATATTTATAGGCCTACTGTTAAATATATTGAACCGATAATGATGGAGGGGGGGGGGGGGGGGGAGCCGTCTGGTACAATGTGCAAAACAATGATGCCCATTATCTCTTTCTATCAGTTAAAATGACAAAACATACAAAAAATTGTACTCCCATAGATTTTCACAATTTCTTGATCCGGGAGTACGTTTATATGCTGTACAAATGTATTCTTTCTCTCCCTTTTTTCTCCCTTAAAAAAAGACCTCATCAGGATTTGCTGAAGCACTGCTTTTTCTGACAACAAAATCCAGTCCACACCAACAGGCCGGCTACCTAAGCTAAGCTAACAGACGAGACTTTGAGCTGCTAAAAAAGAACAAGAGGCAAAGCCTTCGAGGCTCACTCGAACAGGCACATGTGGGACAACAACAAACAAAGATTGAGGGGGGGGGGGGGGGGTGTAAAGTACAAGATTGCCAATAAAATTTTAAAGTACAAACGAAAATATCGTTAATGGATACAACCATAAAATGAAAAAGAAAAAAAAAGTGCCCGTGCCGAAAATCGGACCCGGAACCATTGGCATGACAGACAAACATTCTACCAATGAGCTATCGAGGCTTTCAGTGTTGATGAGTTTCTTAACTCATGTTGCCTGTTGTATACTCTCTAACCCACTAATCTCAAATGTTATCTGCTTGTTATCTGTTTACAGTGTTATTTTAAGCATTTAATTATTCAAATCATTATTGTTCGAAAGCTTGCATAGACATCCATATGTGTGCAACGTTTGAACAATGTACGCCTTCTATTTCCCGAGAAAATGCCAACGCTAAAGTTTGGAGATTAGACCACAGACACACACACACACACACACACATATATATATATTTTTGAGGTTCACAAATAAAGACATTGGACACAGAAAAGCTTTATCAAAGCAAACTATTCTGCATTTCAAATGCACTAACTTTTCAGTCCTTCAGAGTAGGGGTACGGAGCTGGCTATTCACTGAGATTTTTCTTTCATGCTATTTTTATCCTTAATTTGGATACCATCTCAGTAGTTAGCCCTGTCTATTAGGTTTTGAAATTAAAATTTCAGAACATTATTATTTTGTTCATTTTACATAAGATTTTCATAAGATTTTTACTAGTTCTGGTTTAACTTTGTGCTGGTTTGCTTTTATTGTGGATTTTCGATTTGATGCAGAGAGGACACCATTCTCTTGTAGAATGTCTTTTTTGCTCAGGTTGGCCATCCACTGGACAGTCAATTTGCAGGCCAATCATGCAAACTGATGAGATCTTCTCAAGATCGAAACAGCTGTCTTTGCATAAGGCACTGTCCCTCCCCCATTGGGAGAAAAAGTAAATCAGCACAATTTATATAACTTTTTAATTTTTTAATTTTTTATTTTATTTTTTGAACACGAACATTACTCAAAGTTAACATTAACTGGTTTTGTTTCTGAGGTTCACAAATAAAGACATTGGACACAGAAAAGCTTTATCAAAGCAAACTATATATATATATATATATATATATATATACCTGATCCAGGCACACCTCTCTACATTCCTCCTCACTGGGAGTATGTTGGTGTTTACTACGATTTCTATGACCTCCCCTATTGAATCCTTCACTGGATCCACCAACATGGCATCCCATCTCTTCTACTCTCTTCGAGGGATTTTTATTTCAGAACATTATTATTTTTGTTATTTTACACAAGATTGTTATCATTTCTTTTGAATTAAGTGCTGGTTTGCTTTTATTGTGGACTTTCAATCTGGTGCAAAGAGGACAACCTTTCTCTTGGAGAAAGTCTTCTAGTTCAGTTTGAATGTTCACTGTGGACATACTTTGCAGGCTGATATGCAGACTGAAGAGTCTTTCTCAAAGACGAAACAGCTGTCTTTGCATAGGCATTGTCTATCTCCCCCCCCCCCCCATTGGGAGAAAAAGTAAATCAGCACATTCTATTCTTTTCAGAACACAGAACAAATCGTAAAGTTAAAATTAAATTTATTGAGTTTCTTTCTTAGGTTCACAAACTTATATATTGGACACAAACAAAGTTTTATTAAAGCAAACTATATATATAAGAGGAAAGTTTAATGGTGTGGTTGTTTTTTCTTCTTCAATTCTTGTACGTTTATATATATATATATATATATATATATATATATATATATATATACACACAAGCGCGCACACAAAACCGAACAACTATCATACTATAGACTCACTTCGTGTTAACTTCATTAACACGAGTGAGCCAAAATACAAACGACACTCCAGAGAACAAAGTAACAGAAAATCAGTGCAAGACACTCTTAGCTACTAGCACTATGTACGTATGTTTCGGTTACGTAGCGTTACTACCCCGTCTCTATGTGCCAACAAATTGTTTCTATTAATGTGTTCACGGATCATTTACGCATTGGACTGTAGAGGGGAAAGCATTGTTTTTTGCTCTTGTACTTGTAGTTTTTTGCTCCTTTTTGTTGCCTGCTCATTTTGCTGTTTGATGTTTTCTCGTTTGTCTATGTTGATCATAAAGGCGCATTCGCCGAAATATCCAGTAGTTTTGTTTTGTCTCTTGTGAATGAAATAACGTCACTTAACACTTGTCGTGTAGTTGTTTGTTCGTTCGTTGTATGTATGTGTTCCCGTCTCTATGTGTCCCCGTCATCAGATATCGAGGGGTGCCTGCCAGAACGGTCTATCTCAAAAGGAATAAAGAGCACAGATGGCCAGTTCTGGCATTCACCCCTCGAATGTCCGTCTGTACGTGACATAAAAAACCAGCAAACATGTAGATTCGCCCCCCCCCCCCCCCCCCCCCCCCCCCCCTCCCTCTCATGTTTACGACCCTCCACCTCAAAGTCTGCTTCTTTCAGTTTTACGGAAATGATCCTAGGCTGACACTTAACCTAAGCGTATATATATCAACGGAGTTAACTCCATACCCCCTGTCTGGGCCTCTCCCCCAAATCACGCCCACTCCCATCTCGCCCCTCCCATTCAATCCCGCATTGAGCTGATCATCTGGGCAGCAAGTCTTTCACACAAGTCTACTGATCAGGTGCCCCCCCCCCCCCCCCCCCCCCCCCCCCCCCCCCCCCCCCCCCCCCCCCCCCGTCGTAAGCGTCATGATCATCAACTTGTTGATGGAGGACGCTATTTGCAAGAAGAAGAACCTAACCCACCCACCCCAAAATGACAAAATGTTGCTTGTCAGTTAAAGTTTTAAATGCGATTTTTTTTTATTTGGGGTGGGGGTGGGGCGGATCTACATGTTTGCCCCAAAACCTAACCCTAACCCTAACCCATGCTTTAATTAAACCTGATCTGAAACTTTTCCCTGACTGAAGCCAGAAACCCAAATCCTATCCCTAACCCTAACCCTAACCCGATGGTACAAATAAAAACGCGGGGACACAGAGACGGGGATTATTGAAATGGAGGACACACAGAGATGGGGGGGGAAGCATAGAGACGGGGATACAGAGATTAAAGAGGCGGAGATACAGTGATAGCTTACATAGAGATGGGGGCGCATAAAGACGTTGTTTTTTTTACTTGTTATGTATCCAATGTGGCGGTGCCATAGCCGATGAGGTTTAACCGAGGCGTGGTTACCGCTACACCTATCTATATTGTTAAAAACTCAGGACTTTACTGGTATGCACTGCCTCCGGGCATTGCAGCCAGTATTGTTCCCACCATCTTTGTATTTACAAATGTCCCATATGTGTCACCGAGAGGACGTAAAACATTATTATCATCATCGAGACGGGGATACAGAGCCAGTGGTAAGCTTACATAGAGATGGGGACGCATAGAGACGGGGATACAGAGCCAGTGGTAAGCTTACATAGAGATGGGGACGCATAGAGACGGGGATACAGAGCCAGTGGTAAGCTTACATAGAGATGGGGACGCATAGAGACGGGGCTATAGAGACAAGCTTACATAGAGATGGGGGCACATAGAGACGGGGATATAGAGACAAGCTTACATAGAGATGGGGACGCATAGAGACGGGGCTATAGAGACAAGCTTACATAGAGATGGGGGCGCATAGAGACGGGGATATAGAGACAAGCTTACATAAAGATGGGGGCACATAGAGACGGGGATATAGAGACAAGCTTACATAGAGATGGGGGCACATAGAGACGTGGATACAGAGACAGTGATTAGCTTACATAGAGATGGGGACGCATAGAGACGGGGATATAGAGACAAGCTTACATAGAGATGGGGGCACATAGACGGGGATATAGAGACAGTGATTAGCTTACATAGAGATGGGGACGCATAGAGACGAGGATATAGAGACAAGCTTACATAGAGATGGGGGCACATAGAGACGTGGATATAGAGACAAGCTTACATAGAGATGGGGGCACATAGAGACGTGGATACAGAGACAGTGAAAAGCTTATATAGAGATGGGGGGCGGGGCGCATAGAGACGTGGACGCATAGAGACGGGAGCACATCGAATTGAGCCCTATGTATCCAGTGGACTTTTCGAGTGGGCAAGAAGTGAACGTCTGGCTGGCTAGTATAGTACAGTATTTGCAAGTTTCCAGAGTATGGAGAATACATGTAATAACACATCAGAAAGAAATCGAAAAGTGTTTTTTTGTGTTTTGTGGTAAATCAGAAACAGAGTGATAAGAAAGAAAGGAAAGTTGGCTGTTGGCAAGCCATATGAATGCAGGTAGTGTGAGTGTGAGTGTGCTTGTAATTACAAGACGTTCGATGCTGCACTTGGTCGAACATCCCCAAATATGGAAAGTGACGCCATTCACGTGACAATGTCGGGTTTCATTTAAACTTTAGAATGTGTATCTTTTATCCATTCAATCTGAAATTAAACTGACTCAAGCCCTAACCCTAACCAGAACCTTAAACCGTCAAATACACACAAAAAATAAAACTTTACTAAAAATTGAGTGTTCCATGTTTGGAGATGACCAAGTGCAGTCTTGAACGCCTAGTCTCGTTAATTGGCGTGGAAGGGGAGGGGGTGGGGTGAGAGAGAGATAACTGCTAGTTTGAATAACTGGGCTAAACTAAACGCTTTAGTCGGCATACATGTACGATCTTTCGGCCAAGAGGACTTAAACGTGCGCGTGTGCGCGCGCGCACACACACACACACACA
>CM065685.1:16875571-16878071 GCA_017654935.2 Phymorhynchus buccinoides
CCGGCGATTCCTCCTTGGCGGAGGTGCTAGAAGTCACAAATTATTTCACCCAAAGAGAATGCGTGTGCCGTCTCTTTTCTAATGGCCGCCTGCGTTTAGACCAAATCGTTTGCACGACATTTTCGCAATACAAGCCTTGTTTTTCTTTTCGTTTTTAATTTTTTTTATACAGATTATCTAAAGGAGTATCGCTCACAACAAAGGAAACAGCTCCTTTTTTTTAAAAACTGCACTACAAAAAAAGAAAACGCTTCACCCACCATGAGTGACCTTCACCCACCCCATCCAAAATGGCTTCTCTCTCCGGCATCTCCGCCAAGAAGGAATCGCCGTTTTCACGGTTTAATTTCTAGGAAACCAGAGCAAAGTGAGTGTTCCGATCCTTGAAAAGGCTGTCTTTCTGGTGATCTCGACGTGTTTCTTGCAAAAAACTCATCCGTCAGGGTCCACCTTTAAGAGTGGACAACAGAAAGCTCAGAGTACCGTACAAAGGAACGAAGAGGCCTTTTAAGCTTTGGAGATTGAGTCCTTACCTGTAATGACTTACTTGAGGAACCGAGAGAGTTGTAAAGATGCAGGCCATTGAGTGACTAAATTACTGACTTCTTACTTCTGAAGCTCAGTCTGTCATTTTTGTAGCCATTTTTTTCCCTTCTTCTTTTCTTTTTTCCCCCCTCTCGCCACACACCTGTCTTTCCATATCCCACCTCTGTGCCCCTTCGCTTAAGATGGCCGCCATGACAGCTTTCCCCCCTTTTCGCCACCTGTCTCGCCCTGATTGGTCCTGGGCTTTTGCACGCGCTTCCCGCTGATTGGCTAGTTTTTGAAAACAGTGGGTTTGTTGACGCTGGTTTCTAGTGGTGGCAGCGTTTGATCTGCTGTGAGGAGTTGATTAGCTTAGTTGGGGCCAATGGGTGGCTGCCTCGTGCCTCCATACGGGGAGCTGGACGACCGCGACCCCTCCACGAGTCTCTCCCCGCGGGGATACCAGGGGGTGGTTTCTTTCGTAAAAAAAATAGTTCCCCCACCTTCTTGAAGTTCTAATCTCCTATAATCTACCACTCTCTTGGACTCTGCCTTTTCCCTTTGCTTACTGTCATCTATTATCTTTCTGCCTTATAGGTCCATTCTCCTGCCTTTTTTATTTAAAAGAAAAATCTTCCAAATAACTTTGCTCCTTTGAGTTCCTCCGAAATCGGAATGTGTCGGCTGTACGCAGCGGGGAGGCCAGTGAAAACTGAAAACGGACAAATACGTACTTTGCCCGTTGTGGCCTTTTGGCCTGGGAATGCAGAAGAAGAAGAAGATTGGTTTAGTTTATTCAGCCTTGTTATGTAGGGGTGGCAGCTTTGATGTAAACAGAAACACCTAAAGGGGCCGCTTTAAAATAAGGGGATTTTGGAGGGCTGATGAGATGGGGGGAAGGAAGCGTTGTTTTCATGATTTTATTTTATTTGATTGATTTAATTGCCACTATAGTATATGGCTGTGTACGCGTAAAGTCTGTTCACAACAATGGTGATATTAGACTTAAATAATTACATTAATTAAACAAAAACAAAACAGACATAAACAATTATTGAATTAAAATGAGGGGAAAACTGTGTGTGAGTGTGTGTGTGTGTGTGTGTGTGTGTGTGTGTGTGTGTGTGTTGTGTGTGTGTTGTGTGTGTGTGTGTGTGTGTGTGTGTGTGTGTGTGTGTGTGTGTGTGTGTGTGTGTGTGTGTGTGTGTGTGTGTGTGTGTGTGTGTGTGTGTGTGTGTGTGCGTGTGCGTGTGCGTGCGTGCGTGTGTGTGTGTGTGAGTGTGAGAGAGAGAGTATGACCGTGATGGGTAGAAGGGGGGGAAAAAATGGATTTGGGGCAAAGAAAAGAACATTAATATTAACTAACGTATCAATTATAGTAATCTTGCAATTCCAGAGCTGGATATGACAGAAGCTATTTTGATCATTTCATGGCTGTAAACTACATCTTGTAAAGTTCCTATGTTTGCTACTTGAATCCCAGACAAGGTGTATAGCGATGTTAAAAATGGACATTCGAAAAGAATGTGTTGAACTGATAGTGGGTGACCACAAGCGCATTCTACATCTTTAGAAAATTTGGTCTTCCATGAATTTAATCGAATTTTGTAAATCAGGCTAGACAAAGATCTTGAACATGACAATATTTCAGATTTTGAAGGAAGTTTCTCTTTATACATACAATTTTCTAAAATTGAATTTATTTCATGTTTTTTTAGTTTTAGTGAAGTGTCCGAAAGTTTTCTGCTAGCACCTTCTTTGGCTAATCTATCAGCTAGTTCATTCCCAAAGATACCACAATGCGATGGAATCCAGCAAAATTCTATATCAATTCCTTTGGACATAATAGAATGTATTAAATATTTTATATAAAAAATGAGATCTCTTCTAACATTCGCATTCCAATTTTGTAAACTATAAAGTACAGATTTTGAGTCAACACAAAGTAAAATACTATAAATCGAAATATCAGTAT
>CM065685.1:16888071-16890164 GCA_017654935.2 Phymorhynchus buccinoides
GGGTTTGGCTGGGACATAATGACACTAGATGGTATGGCGTCCAGTGCATGCAAATGCATACCTTATTTATTTATTTTTCAATCAGGTGACCACGGATCTGCGTAAAGACTGCACGGAGACGCACACTGGCACCTCTGCCAGTGCCCCCCTGGCCGCTGGACTTATTGCTCTGGCTCTGGAAGCCAAGTGAGTCTGTGGAATCTCTGCCATCATTATCATTTTTCGACTATTAAGGGCCAGCCACACGTCCACTAAAATCGCACGACTGTGCGAAACGATTCGATCACGTGATCTCCAAGAACACAATATGATCGGCGCATCGAGATCACGTGCTCGGATCGTATCGTACAGTCGTACGATTTTAGTTGACGTGTGGCCGGCCCTTAAGGCACACCTTATAAGACACACCAAAGAGCCTGAATATACAAAGAGCTGGCGCTCCGCAGCTGACTGAAGCCGTTGTTTTTTTTACCCCCACCCTTTCACCTACACTACAGCTGGGGATCATTGTGAACTCACTCACTCACTGCCTACGACTACACTAACATACTTCCCACCTCCCACCTTTTTTCACCTTCCTGGGTGGGAAGTGAGAAAGTTGGCTTCGTTCTCTATTGCAAGGCTTGTAGGCTGCGACGTTATCACTCTTTGTAACATTTAGGCTTTTTTTGGGGGGGCGCACCCACCACATTTGTACACAAAAGTCAAATGTTGCTATGATGTTTTCTTACTATCTTATTAATCATACTGTAAGGCGCAGGGCCTGTATTCACATTGAGATAGCATGAGACTTAGCATGATGCTAACTTAGAAGCTCTTCCAATGTCCTATAGGATTTAATAGGACTTTTGGAAGAGCTTCTAAGTTAGCATCATGCTAAGTCTCATGCTATCTCAACGTGAATACAGGCCCAGGAGTCTAAGTCTGGGAGATGGGGGGGGGGGGGGGGGGGGAGTATTACCCTACAGTCCGAAAAGTATGGACTATTTTGTTTATCACTGTATTATGTATTTACAACCTTGATTGTACATACCTTATTAGGCCTATTTTTTTAAAGTGAATACAGACCCTTTTATTTTTGAAACTTAGGCTACCAGCCCTTCTCACTGGTGATTGAACTCCTGGTTTATAAGATCAGGAGTACATTGCAATGGGTAGTGAGGACCAGTGCGTTTTTCTACATGTATATCTCCATCTGTCTGTCCGCAGGTGTGTAGGCTATAATGAACAATGATAAATGATTGTAGAGTTTACAATGTTTGCATCAAAACAATCGAGATGAAGGTATGCACGTACGTATGATTGTGTGTGTGCGTGCGTGCTTGCGTGCGTGCATGTGTGTGTGTAGTTTTGCAAGCATGTTCGCGCATATGTGTGTGTGTGTGTGTGAATGTGCTTGCACGTGTGTGTGTGTGTGTGTGTGTGTGTGTGTGTGTGTGTGTGTGTGTGTGTGTGTGTGTGTGTGTGCGTGCATGTGTGCGTGTGTGTGTGTGCGTGTGTGTGTGTGTGTGTGTGTGTGTGTGTGTGTGTTTGTATGTGTGTTTGTATGTCTGGACTTGCATGCACGCTACAGCGTTTGTGCGTACGTATGCGTGATTATTTGTTTGTTTGATCGTGTGTTTTTTATTTTATTTTTGTTGTGGGTTTTTTTCTTTCCCGTGGTGACAGCCCCTTCGTGACGTGGCGGGACATGCAGCACATCGTGGTGGAGACGGCCAAACCGGATCACCTCAACGCCCCAGACTGGATCATCAACGGGGCGGGCAAAAAGGGTCAGTTAATTAGTAAGACTATGACTTACAATCAATCAATCAATCAATCAATCAATCAATCAATCACATTTATTGTCCTCTTTACGTGGATATTTGTGAGAAATTTATCACGAATAAACTCTATTTATTATTAAGTTACCCTTTCATCGCCACTGTCGCCTCTTGGCACCACAATGATTTAACACCCATGTCACTGAAAGGCATCAAATGAGGGTCTGGTATCCAGTGACCTTATGTTCTTAATTTTGGGAGGTAAGGACAGGCCCTATTTTATGCACGTCACAGAGGAATCCCCAATATTGCAGACAAAATCTTTTCTCT
>CM065685.1:16890664-16895664 GCA_017654935.2 Phymorhynchus buccinoides
GCTGTTGTTGTAGACAGTTGATTGTATTCTGTTGTAGTTCCACTTCTGACTTGAGGGTTTTGTTCGTATTTTCAAGTTTGATCAATTTGTCATTGAAAGACTTCTTCAAATCCCCAAGTTCGGATTTTAGTTTGTGGTTATTTTGTTCGATCTTGCTAAATTTGTTACATAAGTCTTCATATGAATTTTCTGTTTTTGAAAATTTATCACTGATGTTAGTTTTAAGTTGATTTATTATCTGTTGCTTAGCATCCAGGGCAAGTTCATTGATGTAGTCTTCCAACGTGTCTAGAGTACACGCATTGCTAGCAACGTCCTCTCTTAGTGCTCTCAGTGACTGCAGGACATTGAGAGAAGTGTGCGATTTCCTGGGGCGACGCACAAATCTGTTAGATGACCGTCTTAGGTATGCCCTTCGCACACTTGTACTGTCAACATCAGGGCAGAGGGCGTTCTCTTTCAGTTGGGTGTGGTCATCCAGCTGGGGCTCCAATTCGGTACTGACACTGGGGGGTGAGGGACTGGGGGAGGGTGGGGGAGTGTCAAACTGGGGGAATGGAATAAGTCTAAGGTGGTCGTATAAGGCGTTGGTATCTATGGCATCACTGTCACGATTTGAGATCTGGGCCACTGTGCCACTGACATGTTGTACTATATCAACACCAAATGAATGGCACTCAGAGCCCTGTAGCAGAACAGTTCCTTCATCTTCATTATTTCTGGTATATAGAGTTAAGACTAAAAGCTGATGTTCTTGGTATGCAACACGTATTACAGTTTAGGTTGAGTTGGGAGGGAGAGGTGAGAATAGATCGATGGGGGTAATTTCTTCATTTTCTATCACGCACTCGATAAGGAAAAACAACAACAATAGAAAAGGGAAAAAAACAAAACAAACAAAACCCAACATCATAACCCACCTAATAGTAATAATTATTGTAATGGATATTATTTACAAGTACTTCCCTATTGGACTGCGTCCTAAATTAACGAAAAAACTTGTACGTTAAGGCTGGTGATTTAGGTGACGTAGGTGTGAAATCACTGTGGTGCTAAAATGCGACTTTGGTGGTGAAAGGGTTAAAGAAAAAACTGAGCCATTGTCTTACTTTTTACCTATGTATAAGGTACATGCGTGGGGCAAGAGTGTGGGGTGGGGGGGTGGGGGGGGTTCCGGAAACCCTGGAAACCCCGCTGAGATCCGCCCCTGCACAGGGACAAGAAGCGTGTAAAGAGAGACAGACAGACAGAAACAGAATTCTGATCGCTTTTCGGCCTTTTGGCTAAGACAGTGATTCAGGAACATCATTTTTTGTTTATACCCTGGTTGGTTTGTTCAGCCCGTCGTACATGGCGAAAGCCGATACGCGACGTTAAACTGAACTTCCATCCAGAAACAGCACGTTGAAAACGGATAAAGCGTAGAGTGGGGAAGGGGGTGGACAGAAAGTGATACAGAGAGTTGAGGTGATAAACTCAATCAAGGGGGTACCAGAAAAGACAAAGGAATTACGAATTAGAAAGGGAAGACGAAACCGGCTGAGTCATCTCATTATTAAAATAAATCTCTCTTGAGCACACACACACACGCGCGCGCGCACACATTATCATTTTTTACTTTTGATTAGTGTCATGTAAAACCTTGTATTGGATTTAAAGGGCAATAAACATTGATTCTGATTCTGATTCAGTGATTCTGATTCACACACGCACGCACATACACACACAAAAACAAAAACACATGCACACGCATGCACGCACGCGTACACACACACACAAACACGCACGCATGCACGCACGCACACACACACAGAGACACCCACATACACACAGACACAGACACACAGACAGACAGACAGAGAGAGAGAGAGAGAGAGAGAGACACGCACGCATACATACACACACACATACACAGACACACGCACACGCACGCACACGCACACACACACACACAGACAGACACACACACACACACACACACACACACACACACACACACACACACACACACACACACACACACACACACACACACACAGAGAGACACAGAGGCCAAGCCATTACATCCCATTACGCAAAACCATCAAATGTCCCCGTCCCCTCCCTTTCCCTATCTTGTCAGACCAAAACAAAAAGGGAAAAGGGAAAAGGAAGCCAAAATATGGCCCCCATTTTCAACCTCTCCTCCCTTTAACAGGGTCCAGAGACATTTCCATGTCGGGGGCAGACAGATGGCTCGGAAATGGAGTAGGGGAGGGCGGGGGCAAGGATGGAAATTCAAGACCCGAGTTACCCGATTTCCTCTGAGTACAATTTTACCCTGCTAACAGCCCTTGTGTTTTTAGCAGTGCTGGTCTTACAAGAATGGGGGGGTGTAAGAATTTGAGTGAGTGGCTCTCTGTCTGTCTGTCTGTCTCTCTGTCTATCTCTCTCTGATGGGACCCAGATATGCACCAGCCACACCTGCGCTATCAACACGAGAGCAGCTCTGATCTAGGCGTTCTCCAGGGACGAGACGAGAGCCATTCAGTAATATATATTTTTTGTAAGTATCGGATTCACTGGAAGTACAAATATATCACGCACCAATCTGTTCTGTTGGTATCGGGTGTTGTGTTCAGCTCTCAGACAAAGCAGACTACATAATTTAGGATCTTGTGAGAAAATAACGGAAGTCAGTGGAATGATGGGATCACGTGACAACCGATAAGATGGAGGCAGGTGACATCTTTACGATACATTATTGGATAGAGGGGCGTCTTCTTTGAGTCAGGCAGGCAAGAGGGTACTTTCTGACTGGACTAGGAAACACACAAAAAGCGCAAACATCCTCAAAGAAAACATGATCAGACATTTAAGGCACTGTATTGGGCCCCTTAGGGGAAGACGGGGTAAAACGCGCATGGGCGGGTAAGAAGCCCACCCCAATTATCTCATGAAATAAAGAAAATGTCAGTCAAATTTGCCCATGAGGCGAATGCTAGACATTAACGCTCGTCTCATGGGCAAAATGAGACTGAAATTTGCTTCATTTCATGAGATAATTGGGGTGGGCTTCTTACCCGCCCATGCGCTTTTTACCCCGTCTTCCCCTACTCTTTCTCTGCCACATCGATGATCTGCCGGATTCACTGAGCTCTACAGTACGACTCTTCGCCGATGATTGCTTGCTGTACCGTAACATACAAAGCTTCCAACCTGACTCTACAGGCAGACCTCAAGAAACTGGCAGATTGGGCTCGAAAGTGGGGCATGCGATTTAACCCTTTCACCGCCAGCCATATTTCAGCCAAAAATGTCCATTAAATTTACCTGGGTAGAGAACAAAATCCATCTGCAGTAGTGGGGATTCTTCTGTGACATATATAAAATAAGGTCTATCCTTACTTCCTAAAACTAAAATAGTAGGGTCTTTGAATAACAGACCCCAATTTGATTCCTTTTAATGACATAGGTCTTAAATCACTGTGGTGCTAAAAAGCGACTTTGGCGGTGAAAGGGTTAACGCACAGAAGTGGTACACTATTTCCTCCAGAAACAGATGGAGTCTTCCTAAAGCAAGTCAATGAGACCCCCTTACCTTGGAGTTCAGATTTCAAGCGACCTGAAGTGGTCTTCACACATCTCGAGCATATGCCGTAAAGCTGGATCGACCCTATGATTCCTCCGCCAGAATGTCCGAAATTGAAACTAGGCGTTCAAGACTACCTCCAAACACGGAACACTCATTTTTTTTAGAAAAGTTATATTTTTTGTGTATTTGACGGTTTAAGGTTTTGGTTAGGGTTAGGGTTAGGGCTAGAGTCAGTTTAATTTCAGATTGAATGGTTAAAAGATACACATTCTAAAGTTTCGCTGAAAACCGACATTGTCAAGCGAATGACGTCACTTTCCATATTTGGAGATGACCAAGTGCAGCACTGAACGTCTTGTGAAATTGTTATAGAGGATGTAGACGCCTGGCGTACATGGCATTGGTCCGGTCCAGACTGGAGTACAGTGCGACGGTGTGGGATCCGCACCAGAAACAGGACATTGAAAGGTTGGACAGAGTTCAGCGCCAAGCAGCGCGCTTTGTTACCAGGGACATGTGCGCTTTGTTACCAGGGACTACAAGTCCATGAAACCAGGCTGCGTGAGTGGCATACTCAGGGAACTAGACCTGCTCCCCCTGGAGGAAAGAAGCAGGCACCAACGCCTCAGCCTCTTCTATTAGATTGCTGAGGGCCTCGTTCCAGCTCTCCCAGCAGAACAGTTCCTAACCCCGGCCTTCACACATCGCCACAGGATCAAGCCGACCAGATTCAAGGGCTTCCAAACCACTAACTTCTTGGAAAGACAAGCCGTAAACCATTCCCGTGGATTTTGTGTCCCAGAAGGGAGAACGGAGCAGTATCGTAGCTCCTTCGTCAAGACTGCCACGGAGTGGAACCAACTGAGTGAGGCCACTGTCACTGCAGGCTCCGTCAGCGCATTTTTATCAGCGCTGACCAGATCACCTTCTGAGCCTGCGTCCACTGACCACTAGACTATTAGGGCTTTTTTTTTTTTGCTTCTGGAATTGGAGCCTGGGTCTTCCCGGCTGAACTTGGGGGTTTAATGTTCTTAACCCGGGGTAAGCAGTAGGTCTTTCTCCATCTTGACCTTTACCCTATCTTTTTCTAATAAGGCATGCGCCCTCCTAGTTCCGTCGCGTCTATCGTCAGAAGTGGCGTCTGCGACGTATTCTACCAGATCCAGATTCAGAGAGATTTGGGTTGATTTTCCGAGAGACATTCAGAAAGAAAAAACACCAGAAGGTGCTTATAGGACCCAGATAGGCACCAGCCACGCCTGCCCTATCAGCACGAGAGCAGCCCTGCTCCAGACGTTCTCCAGAGACGAGACGAGACGAGAGGCATTCAGTAATATAATTAAAATAATAATTATTTCAAGTATCGGATTCACTAGAAGCACACATATATCACACACCAATCTGTTCTGTTGGTATCGGGTGTTGT
>CM065685.1:16903164-16910664 GCA_017654935.2 Phymorhynchus buccinoides
ATTCTGCCCAAATCACACTGTGGAAAAATACTGGTGTAACAAATGTGTTGCAATTTTCTGGATTTTGAGGCAATTTAAAATCACATTACCATAGAAACCAATGGCGATTGTTAAACATTTGGTTGCTTTCTCGGTAAGGCCATGTCTCTTGTGTATGTAACTGCCAAGTGTAAAGTTCCACACGCAACGCGTTTGGAAGCTACAAGCAAATGACCAAAATGTGAGCATTTTGAAAGTGTTTCCTAACTTTGTTTGTTGGCAGCCTTATTTCACCTCAATTTTGAAGTGCATGACAATAAAGATATATGCAGAGAGAGAGAGAGAGAGAGAGAGAGAGAGAGAGAGAGAGAGAGAGAGAGAGAGAGAGAGAGAGAGAGAGAGAGAGAGAGAGAGAGAGAGAGAGAGAGAGAGAGAGAGAGAGAGAGAGAGAGTTAATTAATTAATGTTATTTATAGAGGGTAATAGAGTAAGCAATAACATGCTTTTTTTACATCCAGCCCTCTGGACAAAATACATATATATATAAATGTAGAAAATGGAAAACGAAAATAAGCACAAAGTAATAAAAAGCATGCAAAATACATCCCTATATTGCAATATATCAATCACAAAACAAAACCTGTTATTGACTATTCTCATTATTAACATTCAAAATTTGGAAGTAAGCGCAAACACACCAGAAAATAAAACCCAATCGTTCGAGAAGTGCACCACAAACATATGACAAAAACCCCACCCTAATCATACTTTATAGCTCATCGTTAAAATGTACTTATTTGAAAAGAAACCCATGTTTATAATAAAATCAAACATAGTATTACTTTACCTAGGCCTACTCATCTTAGCATGCACAATTTAAGATGTAAATACATGTACCCATGGCAAAATCAAACCTATTCCTACATTACATTATTCATTTTTAACATGCACAAATTAAGAGGTACACGCACACAAGTAACAAAACGAAGACCTAGTCATATTGTTTGCATGCGGATACACATATTGAAAAGTAAATACATGCATACACTTGACCAAATCAAGCGAAACAGAAATGTACTAGGATATAGCGCCACACGATTACTGAAAGAGAAGCGCATAATTTGTTAGAACTAAATAGCACGTTATTTTCAAACTACCATGAAAACAGGCTATTTCACGTTTTGGGCACAATTAGTCTAGAACACTACACTATGCGAACGGCATTTTGTTTTTGGGGGGTGGGGGGCCGGGGGGGAGGGGGAGTGTTTAATGACCTGTTTACTTTATGTCGTTGGTCAAAAGTTCTTTCAGGACCACAGGTATTTCCATCGGCTCCACTTTTCTGTCTCTCTCCAGTCCCCAGCCAACACGTTTGGTCACGTCCAGGAGACAGAGGTCTTGTAGGGATCTGGGCTCTGATCCTTTGCTGGAGAGAAATTTTCTTATGTCTCTGGCAGCATGCACGTTATCTTGTAACGGAAACTCGTTGGTTGAATATGAAGGCTCCTCTTCCATACTTTCTACTTCGCACCTTTCCTTGAGGACTGGGTGCTGACTCAGCCGGAGGAGCTCAAGGTTGTTGGCTGCTGCTCCAAACTCGAACAAGAATCGGACGAGGTCTGGCTGGTTGTGGAGTACTGCAACCCCGAGAGGTCTGTCAAGCAGGCTTGCCTCATCTGCATCACTACCAAATTTAACTGGCGGGAGAAACTTGGAGAACAGACCGGCCTTACCGGCCATAAACAGACACTTAGAACGGTCAATGCCCTTTTGGGTGCTCTGATCTAACTGCTTGAGCATAATTGCCTGCCTCCATTTACAAGTAAGCCGCACAAGACGAGCCAGAAGATTTGGGGTTTTATTTAAAACTTCACAAACAGCGTTCTGCACATGCTTGTTCTCTGAACATAAAAAGAGTTTGACAGGCCCGATTTTGCCACAAAGTAAGGCATGCATGAACCACAAGTTCAGCGCTACACCCTCGAGTCTACGCGTAAACATATCAAACATTTCTAGTTCGTCTTCCTCCTCCAACTCCCTAAACCAAGTCATTGCTCGCTGGCGGTCGTTTGTACACCTCAGCAGTATAATGGCACAACCCCATCTCTTTTGTGATTTCAAAGAAGCGAAGATGGCGTCACAAAACTTGCTGCCTAGGCTGTGCTTTTTCATATCTGTCACGTTCAACTGGTCAACTTCGTATTTATCCACCGCGTGTAGCACAAGGCAGTGAAACAATCCTTTTTCTTTTAAAGATGGTAGCACACCGCGGGTCTCCATTTCCTTGTAAAGTCGTCTTTGTTTGTCAAAGGAACCCGACTCCCCGTGCTGAAGACCTTCCTCAATCCGCTTCTCCATCTTTTTCAGTGTCCATTTTGGTTTACAGGTGACTGGTGTCGTGTTCGCCATCGTTCTTTGTGACGCCGTCTGCAATTCGTGGAGATCCTGGAAATTTGAACAAAGGGAACACATTAAATCTCTCTCTCTCTTTCTTTCTCTCTCTCTCTCTCTCTCTCTCTCTCTCTCTCTCTCTCTCTCTCTCTCTCTCTCTCTCTCTCTCTCTCTCTCTCTCTCTCTCTCTCTCTCTCTCTCTCTCAGCAACTGCAACCGTTGTTTACTACATGACTCACATCACCTCGTCCCCCCCCTTTTTTTTTTAATCAGAGACAAACATAGAGGGGCTTTCCTTTTTTTAGTACACAATATTTGACTGGTAGTAGACTAGTACAGAGGGCATAAAACGGCTCTCTCCCTCCCTCCCTCTCTAACACACTTCGCCCATTAGCTAGCTACACAGCTTATTCCACCTCTCCAGGTGAGAGCACCCCGAATATGACAGAGACAAGTTTCTGTGACTAGAATAATAATACCAACTAAAACACCAAAATCCCTCACTTCCACTTCTGTGACTACACCCCTAATCTTTACCCGGACAGACAGACTCTGCGACGGGTATTGTTTTTGGTCTGTCTGTATGTATGTATGTCTGTGTATTGATGTTCTCACAAACTGTTGAACGGATTTGTCACGTTCTAGATGTTTCGTTCCCCCTTTGCTGTGGCTAACGACAGCTTCTCAATACGTAGTTGGGTGCTGAATGCCAACACACTGGGCTATCCAGCAGCTATACTCTTCTTTTTCGAGCCACATGCTTCTTTCAGCTTGTTGACACAGGTAAACGGTGTCGTGAACGCTTTCCGTTTCAAAATGCGCATCATCTTGGCCTAGGCCCACTGAGAGGAAGCTACGAACCTCAAAAGCTAAGTATGGAAATGCGAGTGTGCATGTGTATGAGCATAAGTAGATGATGGAAACGAAGCTTTGAACGAAAGCATCCATCGCGATCTCTTCTTATTTTTTCTCTCTCTCGATTTTACGAGTATTTGAAGTCAGTGTCCCAATGGTTTCTGCCTCACTCTTCATTACAGGCCCAGAGGACACTACGTTAGAAATAATCCCGAAAGCTGAATAACAACCATTTGATGGTCATAAAAAGTTACACATCTTTTAGAAATGAGATGTCAATGGTATGCATCTACCATATTTTATTCAAAAAATTATCCAGTAGTTTTGACAAAATGTGACCCTTCTGCATTAAACAAAAACTCAGAGGGTAAAATTACATTCAGCAAGAGTGGTTTGAAAGGGGAATGTTTAGAAGTGGCTAAGGAAAGGGGCATCAGCACCCCACCCCACCCCTAAAACTCAGAGGAATAGGTTTTTTTTTAATAATAATAATAATGAGGAAAATATAAATTAAAAACAATCCTTAAGAATTCAATAATGAAAATCTGCTTAACGTCCTCCAGTCCGGATCAGACACATATGGGACATTAGTAGATATAAAGATGGTGGGGACGATCCTGGAGGCAATGCCCTGAGGCAGTGCAACACCAGTATTTTTAACAATGAATTCAATAACAACCATGAGGGTCATGAAAAGTAGCCTAGTTACCTGATAAAAACAATTGTATCCAGTAGTTTTGAAACATTTTGAAATCTTCTGTATTCAGAAAAAAAATCAGCAATACTATCATAATCGAACGGAATCCTCAGAATGAATAAAAAATATAAAATGCCTACCACTCTACCAGATTTGACTAAATTCCATTCAGCAGTTTTCTTTTTAGAAAATCGATACACAAGACACACACTGCTATCCCGAAGACGGAGTGTGGCTGCCCAATCAAAGACGGTCACACACGTAATGTTCTCTTCCCTAGCTGATGCATTTGTACCATAATGTTCAAGAGCTTCGGCTGTTGGGATGATCCCTGGAGTGTGTTAGCCAGGGTAGGTCAACATACTTATACATACCGCTTCTAGCAGATGTTTATTTTCTTAAATTAGGATTATAAATGTTTAATTCAGACGAAAATAGCCCCAAACTGATTCTAACCCTATCCCTAACCCGATGAAGTACAAATGTTGGGTAAAAAAAACCCACCCAAACCGCTCAGGTAACTTCCGAGATCAAACCGAGCAGGTTTGCAGTTCTCTCGCCTGAGTTATTTCCCTTTGACCCTTACTTCAAGTCGACAGCGGACGGACGGAGGGACGCTGCACTGACGCCGTACACACGCACGAAGGGCACGGATGAAAAACAGTCATTCCCCAGCCATATATCAGTCATGCCGACAACTAAGGTTTGCCGTATCAGACTTCGAGAACAACTTCATGGAAATCAAATAAATCAAACAATTCCACAAATAAAACGAAGAAAACAGACACCCCCCTCCCCCCAAAAAAAAGAAAAAGAAAAAAAGTTATATAAAGTATATATAATCTCCTACCATAATAACTAGCCGCGCAGTGAAATAACAAGAATCGCGATTTTTGTCCTGCTTGGACAGTATCATTATGCTTCAATTAATACTACTTGTGGCGGTGCCATAGCCGACACACACACACACACACACACACACACACATACACACTCATACACACACACATACACCACACACACACACACCACACATACACACACACACACACACACACACACACACACACACACACACACACACACACACATACACACACACACACACACACACACACACACACACACACACACACACACACACACACACACACACACACACACACACAAATACACACACACACACACCACACACACCACACACACACCACACACACACACACACACACACACACACACACACACACACAGTAACCGAGGCGTGGTCACCGCTACAGCTATCTGTATTAATAATATTAAAAAATCGGGACTTTACTGGTTTCGTACAGCCTCCGGGCATTGCCTCCAGTATTGTTCCCACCATATTTGTATTTACAAATGTCCCATATGTGTCTGATTCAGACCAAGAGGACGTAAAACACCATTTTTCGCTCGCGCTTTGACAGCATCAATCTTAACGGAAGTTAACCCTTTCACCAGCAGCCATCTTTGAGCCAAAAATGTGACTTGGCTACAGAAAAGTTTTCATCTGTAATATTGTGGGATTTCTTTGTGACACATTTGGAACAGGGTCAATCCTTACTACCCAAATTTAGGAAAACATTATCATTGAATAATAGACCCCGATTTCAAGGGTTTTAATGACATGGGTGTTACACCATTGTGGTGAACAAATGCTACATTGGCGGCGAAAGGGTAGGCCTTTCCTGGGTTGTGTCTTCCACGTGGTTTTAAAATCTTTTCGTTGTTACCGTTGATAGCCTTGGCATTAACAGTATTGCTACACATAATTATCCTACAATGTAATAGTACCAAACATGTAAAACTTACCGTCTGAAGTACGGTCAGATGAACAAATTAAAATTTTCAAGTTTGGTTTGTCTTTAACGCCGGTAGTGGATGTGTAAATCTCCCTTCAAACGACGTCCCTCGTACTCAAAACTTGACCTGAAGAGATTCGGATGTGTCACGTGACCTGTGGTAATGTCACATGACCTGTGGACGCGTTAATCGAAAACATGCTCTCGGAGTAGACACAAGCTCTTTTTATTAATAAAACTTTTATATCCAAGATTCAGGCTAGCTTGCTAGTTTTTAAACAAAGTCGATAGTCGAGCTATGGCAGCAAAATAAAACTTGAAATACAACTTGACCCCTTGACTGCCACCAACGTATTACGTATACTGACCTGATGACATCACTGATGATGTCATCAGATGAAGAGGAATAAACCAAACATGCTGGCTTTTGCTTTAGCACAGTCAAGAGGTCCATATCCCCAGACCATTTTTCCAGATTTTCTCTATCAGTTGTATTTGTCATGGCATGATTTGCCCAATGACTTTTTTCTTTGATTTTCTCTCGCAGTCAAGGGGTTAATAGAAAAATCAACTTGATTAAAAATAATACTTTTTTTTCACTTTAACTTTACAAATAAGAAATGTCCCATATGATCTTCTTGATCGGGAGGACGTAAAACTTGAAAAAAATATATTAAAAAATTTTGGAATAGGACCGGAGAAAAAAGATGGCTTTTGCCGAGAGGACGTAAAACTTTAATTTCGCGACCGGAGAAAACGGCCCCTGGTTACGAAAACGGACCCGGTACTCGAGACGAAAACGGCCCTTCTCTTACCAAAACGGCCCCTGACAAGTAATACAAAGCATGTTGATATAATTACATAAACAGCCATAATCACGAAGCATTGAATTAATTAATGAAGAGAGAGAGAGAGAGAGAGAGAGAGAGAGAGAGAGAGAGAGAGAGAGAGAGAGAGAGAGAGAGAGAGAGAGAGAGAGAGAGAGAGAGAGAGAGAGAGAGAGAGAGAGAGAGAGAGAGAGAGGGGAGGGGGAGATAAGACTCAGACAGACAGATAGACTAACGGACAGACACACACAAAAAATAGCCAGGGCGACGGTTAGGGGGGGGGGGGGGGGGGGAGGGGGAGGGGGGAGGGGGAGGGGGAAGTGTGAGGGGAGAGGGTACCACAAAGATAGTGAACAAAACTTTTAGGATTTCATCGGGTTCATTTCGACAGTAAGTAGAATGTCATCAGAACCATGCCTCACATATGTCACAATCGGGTCGCATTATTTTGAATTGAATCGAATCGTATGCCAGTTATGTCGGACCCTCTATATCAAGGGCCTGCCACACTACATACGATTCGCTGTCAATGCGATGCGATTGTGACGACGCGGAGTCATGGAGTCATGATTCACCGTGAAATTCATGTATTGGGTCTACTTGAGTATTAGATAATATAGAGCGAAAGAATAGTAGAACTTTTTTTTTTTTTTAGACGAAGTATTTGGCGGTGAATCATAGACTCGCATCGTCACAATCGCATCGCATTGACAGCGAATCGTATGCAGTGTAGCGGGCCCTTTATTAAGGGATATACTCACTGACGGAGATAGGGGAAGACGGGGTAGAAAGCTCATGGGCGGGTAAGAAGCCCATGCCAATTATATCATCAAATTAAGCAAATTTCAGTCACATTTTGCCCATGAGACGAGTGTTAATGCTTTTTTTAATTTAGTGATTATTCTTAACCTTTTCACCGCAAGCCATTATG
>CM065685.1:16915664-16933961 GCA_017654935.2 Phymorhynchus buccinoides
CCCGGAGGCAGTGCAACTCCAGTAAAGTCCCGATTTTTAACAATACAGATAGGTGTAGCAATAACCACGCCTCGGTTAAACTTCATCGGCTATGGCACCGCCACAATAATTAGTATGACATGTATACATAAGAAAATGAAACAGACTGCAACGTCACTGGAACATACAGCAAACAAACAACTACACAAGTGCAAAGTGACGTTATTTTATTCACAAGAGACAAAACAAAACTACTGGATATTTCGGCGAATGCGCCTTTATCAACACAGACAAGCAATTAAACAGCAAACATCAAATATAGCAAAAGGAGCAAAAAGTAGGCAACAGAAGGAGCAAAAAATAAAAACACACACATCAAGATCAAAATAAAAACAATACTTCCCCTCTACAGTCCAACGTGTAAATGATACAACAAAGTTGAAACCAAAGAGCAAGGCTGTGAACACAAATCAAGGGGGGGGGGGGGGGGGGGGGATTGAAGTGAGAGAGGTTGGGGACAGTGAGTACGCAATCACAGATGGTAGAAGTTGGAAACAAGGGTCAGTTGTGTTTAAGGGGTGGGGAGGGGGAGGTTTGGTGAAGAGAACAAATCTCGTGCTAAAGTGAACACATGTAGCAAACTTTTGGGAGACGGGGACATAATAGAGATGGAGACACAGAGAGACGGGGACATATAGAGATGGGGACACATAGATAGAGACATATAGAGATGGGGACATAGAGATGGAGACACAGAGAGACGGGGACATATAGAGATGGGGACACATAGATACAGGGTCACAATGACAGGGACACATAGAGACACAATGACACAGAGAGACGGGGACATATAGAGATGGGGACACATAGATACAGGGGGGACACATAGAGACGGGGACATAACAGAGATGGAGACACAGAGAGACGGGGACATATAGAGATGGGGACACATAGATACAGGGTCACAATGACAGGGACACATAGAGACGGGGACATAACAGAGATGGAGACACAGAGAGACGGGGACATATAGAGATGGGGACACATAGATACAGGGTCACAATGACAGGGACACATAGAGACGGGGACATAACAGAGATGGGGACACAGAGAGACGGGGACATATAGAGATGGGGACACATAGATACAGGGTCACAATGACAGGGACACATATAGAGACGGGGACATAATAGAGATGGAGACACAGAGAGACGGGGACATATAGAGACGGGGACACATAGAGACAGGTCACAATGACAGGGACACATAGAGACGGGGACATAACAGAGATGAGACACAGAGAGACGGGGACATATAGAGATGGGGACACATAGATACAGGGTCACAATGACAGGGACACATAGAGACGGGGACATACACATAGAGATGGGGACACAGAGACGGGGACGGGGACATAGATAGAGGGACACATAGAGGGGACACATAGACATATAGAGACAGGGACACATAGATACACACAATGACAGGGACACATAGAGACTGGGGACATAGAGATGGAGGAGAGACGGGGACATAGAGAGATAGATACAGGGACACAATACTAGGGTCACAAGACAGGGAGACGGGGACATAACAGAGAGAGACACAGAGAGACGGGGACATATAGAGATGGGGGACACATAGGACAGGGTCACAATGACAGGGACACATAGAGACGGGGACATAACAGAGATGGAGACACAGAGAGACGGGGACATATAGAGATGGGGACACACATAGACAGGGACGACGGGGACATAACAGAGATGGAGACACAGAGAGACGGGGACATATAGAGATGGGGACACATAGATACAGGGTCACAATAGAGACAGAGAGACACATATAGAGATGGGGGACACAGGGTCACAATAGAGATAGAGACGGGGACATAATAGAGATGGAGACATAGAGACGGGGACAGAGAGACGGGGACATATAGAGATGGGGACACATAGATACAGGGACACAGAGAGACACAATGACAGGGACACATACAGGGAGACGGGGACATATAGAGATGGAGACACAGAGAGACGGGGACATATAGAGATGGGGACACATAGAGACAGGGACACATGGAGACGGGGACATATAGAGATGGAGACACAGATAGACGGGGACATATAGAGATGGGGACACACAGGGGTCACAAGACGGGACACACAGAGACGGGGGTACATCGCACTGATCCCATGTATGCATGCATGCGCTCGTGCAGCCATGTATTATGTTGAGTTTGAGAAGCGACATAGGTTCCCAACCACTTGGTCACTTTGCAGAATATGTCGGCTGCTTGCCTGAAACGTGTCAATTCAGTTCATCGCATTTATGGTAGTAAGTGTTCCACGCCTGACAGGCAGCATGGTCACGAGCTCTGATATGTTTTCACTGTAGTGTTGTACCTAGATCGTTTATTGTTGTGAAAAGTGTACAAGTGTAGCATGATGGAGTGGTGCGTGTATTGGTGCTTGTTTTGTGCAGTTCTTCCGCCTGATTTGCTAGTTATTTGGACTGCTTTTTTGTTTCAACTGTCCAACTCTCATGCTAACCAAGAAACGTCATTCCCCCTATACCAGCCTGCTTGCCAACATGTGGAACCCATTTCTTCCATCCCCCATCCTCCTCACCCCTCCTCTCCCCCATTCTTGTACGGGCCTCTCCCTCCACTTGTTGACCCTACTCCATTCAGTCAAGCCCCTCACCACTCCCCCACCGCGCCTCTTTCTCGAATCTCCTACGGTCGAGAACAACTGCTGTCTGTTGCCCCAGCACCACTGGACCCCTCTGTAATAGAGGCCATCAAAGGAGTGGGAATTGGATACCATCTTCCTCGGGTCCGGAAACACCGTGGTGGACGGCGGAAACAGAGAAAGATCAGCACAGTGTGTGGTAACAGACCTGATTCGGCCACCACTAAGCTGCCAACGCCTGACATCAACCAACACTGGGTCGGTCGACACGCCTTGCCTGTCTTCCCCTTACCTCCCTCTCACTGCCATCCTGTGGAACAATCCCTGAACTGTACAAATACTAGCTGTACAACCAAGCGTTCCCCTGACAACCTGATACGTATTCCAATTAGCAATGGGCCCTCCAGTACAACACAACGTAACGATTCCAACAGTCTACAACTGGCCCTCTTTAACGCAAGATCTGTTAGCGACCCACTGAAACGAGCAGAGATCCACTCTTTCATTACGGACAATGACTGTGATGTTTTCGTAATAACAGAATCCTGGCTTAAAAAACAAGGCGATGAAGCAAAGTGTGCTGACCTGACACCATCTGGCTACACACTCTCTTCCTTCCCCCGCCCTTCACGCGGTGGGGGGATTGCGCTCATCTCTAAGAACTCTCTGGCCAAGCATCTTTCCACCTCCACTGCCTTTCCCTTCCAACACCTCAGCTTTGAAGCAGTTCGCGTTACCCTGGCAACGTCGTCTTCTCCTGTCCACTTCATCTGCGTATACCGACCTCCATCAAGCCGCAAAAATAAACTGACAGACGCTATGTTTCTCAGTGAATTCCCTGACCTTTTAGAGTACTGTAATAACCTTTCTGGAAAGTGTATTATATTAGGAGACATTAATGTTCATTTTGATACTCAGCATAACCCTGTAACTACTAAGACGATTAATGCTTTGGATATGTTTCACTTTAGTCAATCTGTTACCGAGCCAACTCATGAACGTGGCCACATTCTGGACTGGGTAATTTATAGACCAGATGATGATTTGCTACGCTCTACTCATGTCACTCAATCTCTTGCTTCTGACCATTTCTGTATTGTTTGTGAACTATGTTTGTCTGTCCCGTCTGACACCCCATCATACAGACAGTCTCGTAATGTACGCGGCATGGACAGATCAGCATTTCAAGCAGAGTTGCGCGCGACTATCTGCCCTGAATCATGCCCCACGGTCAACGAACTTAACAGCGCTCTCACTCGCGTTATCGACACACACGCGCCGTTACGTCACCACCAAGAGCGTGCCGATAGACTGGAGCCGTGGTACCCTTTAGTTAGCACTGAACTGAACTCGGCGAAGTCAGAAAAGCGTGTAGCTGAAAGAGCATGGCTTAAGACCCCCCTTACCGTTACGAAACAAATCTTCAACTCTGCAAAACGAAAAATAGCGAACATAGTGTTGACAGCAAGATCCTCCTTTTACACTGACCAAATAAACAATGCAGTGACCTCTAGTCGGCTGTTTTCTATCTGCAGCAAACTACTTGGGCGTGAAAAAAGCACCCCTCTCCCTACCACCCACCCTGTCAGTGACCTTCCTGATGTCTTTAACGACTACTTTGTTCAGAAAATCCAGCTGATCAGAAACGAACTTGATCAGGCTTCTTCCACACCTAGGCCTACCACCCTGTTAGACCAAATAGGAACAACATCCACGTTCTTGGAATTTCAGCCAGTTACTGTGAGCTGCGTCGCATTGGTACGATTCGCCATCTCCTGTCTATAGATACTACTAAAATACTAGTCTGCGCTTTTGTTCTCTCTAAACTAGATTATTGTAATTCACTCTTGTATGGCTGCCCCCAACACCTCATTGACAAGCTTCAAAAAGTCCAGAACTCTGCTGCCAGACTTGTCCTCAAGGTCTCTAAGTATCATCATGTTCAACCACTCCTGATATCCCTTCATTGGCTTTCCATCAAAGCACGTATTGACTACAAAATTTCCACTCTATGTCATTCTTATTTCTCTGGAAATGCCCCTAGCTACATTTCTGACATGCTTTCTGTCTATACTCCATCAAGGCAATTGCGGTCATCTTCAGATTCCAAAATTCTCTGTGTTCCTAGTACACGAACAAAAATGTTTGGTGAGCGCTCCTTTTCCTTTTCGGCCCCATCAGTTTGGAACTCTTTACCACGTGAAATCCGCCATATCCAGTCCTTGCAATGTTTCAAATCAGCTCTCAAGACCCACCTGTTCAAGCTACATCACAACCTTTAGGCCACATTACTTCTGGACTCTATTCTCACACACAAACACCCCTCCCCCCATATTAGTTTCACTGTGTGTTGACTGCAATGTCTACGTCAGCTTTGTTGCGCGCGCGCGCGAGAGAGAGAGAGAGAGAGAGAGAGAGAGAGAGAGAGAGAGAGAGAGAGAGAGAGAGAGAAGAGAGAGAGAGAGAGAGAGAGAGAGAGAGAGTGTGTTGATGCTTTGTTCAACTGATTGTATTTTGTATTGTGTTTTTTGGGTGGGGTGAGTGGTGGTGATGGTAACGGGGTGTGTGTGTGTGTGTGTGTGTGTGTGTGTATGTGCCGGTACGTGCGTGTATGTGTGGGTGGGGTGTGTATGTGTATGCCTATTTGCATGTGCGTGAGCGATTATTTCGCGTTGTTGTTGAATTTGTTGCTTCTTAATTTTTGTTGTTGTTAAGCGCATAGAGCTCCACATTGGTGGAGGAATGCGCTATATAAATGATTCACTATTATTATTATTATTATTATTTATGCGTCTATGTTATAGGTAGTGGTGGAGGTGGACGAGGAGGGATCAGCAGTGACAACAACCCATGTGTACAAAAGTATGACTGCCACGTGTGAAGACGACCCGGTTAGCCAGCGTTTTTACCGTCAACCGCCCCTTCATGTTCATCATCATGGACAGGGCCCCAAGGTCCAATTTCTCCACCATCATTGGGCGAGTGGAGAAGCCCCAGTAGTAGTAGTAGAAACATTCACGTGAAATGCGTTGGACACACCGATGGTGTGACCCAAGAGAAAAGAACAGCAAGTCTTTGACATTCTGTCCAGTCTTCGTTTGCTTGTTTATTTGTTCCCGAGCAAAGCTGGGAAACTATTGTTTTCAGTCTGCGTCCGGCATGTGGCGTGCATGCATGCATGCGTGCGTGCCTCCGTGCGTCCGCGCGTCTTTACATCGCGTCTTCTCCAAAACTGTTCTGTCTCTTTGAAACAATTTTGCTATGCAAGTTCCAGAGGATATTGCCGCCGGTGTGTGTGTGTGTGTGTGTGTGTGTGTGTGTGTGTGACGGTGTGTGTGTGTGTGTGTGTGTGTGTGTGGTGTGTGTGTGTGTGTGTGTGTGTGTGTGTGTGTGTGTGTGTGTGTGTGTGACGGTGTGTGTGTGTGTGTGTGTGTGTGTGTGTGTGTGTCGTGTGTGTGCGTGTGCGTGTGTGTGTGCATGCTGCATGCATAGGCGAATACTTTGAAAACGAAAACAAAAATCTCCAAAAGGGGGATATATCAAGAAACTGAAGGGCATTACCGCAGCATTCAAACAAAACTCGAAAACCTTGGTTATTTTAACCCTTTCACCGCCAGCCATCTTTGAGCCAAACATTTTCAATTAAACTTACTTGGCTGCAGAAAAGATTTTGTCTGCAATATTGTGGGATTTCTGTGTGACACATTTAGAATACGGTCAATCCTTACTGACCAAATTTAGGAACACAATATTATTGAATAACAGACCCTGAAGCGCAAGAGTTTCAATAACATGGGTGTTAAATCATTGTGGTGCTAGAATGCGGACATTGGCGGTGAAAGGGTTAGAACGTCACCAAGCAACGAATCAGGCCTAACCGTACTAAAAGCGGGTAGGTCTATGAAGGTGAAGTTAAGGTGGGGTGGGCATCTTGGAATGAACACCTCTTGCAAGTGGAAAGTGCAATAAAAGAAGTCAACATTTCTGTTGCAAAGTGAGCCCGACTAATTGGCAAAGGCCAATCATAGTGATAAGGGCGAAATGGTAGGTAGGCTACCATAGAGCCTTGTGCTGCAGCAGTGAAGTCGGTGACATGCGATATAAGGCTGCAAGGCTTTCTTAGTTTCGTGGCGGTGCCATAGCCGATGAGGTTTATCCGAGGCGTGGTCACCGCTTACAGCTATCTGTATTAATTTTTAAAAAATCGGGACTTTACTGGTTTCGTACTGCCTAATTGGCATTGCCTCCAGTATTGTTCCCACCATGTTTGTATTTACAAATGTCCCATATGTGTCTGATTCAGACCACGAGGACGTAAAGCTCCATTTTCATTCATTAGTTTCTGCAGGCATTGACAGCTAGCAGCATCCTTGGGAATCTATGACTCAGAGTCGTAACTGATATGATATCCTAACTCCTATCCGCAACATTGTCTTACTCACAGAAGGAACCGGAACATTTCCCGACTCCCTACAGCCGTTGGTAGGAGCATGGCCAACTAGATTTGTTATGAAACGAACATCTGTTTATGTTTGTACAGTGGAACCTCCGTTATAAGACCTTCAAAAATAATTAGAAATGAGGTCTTATAAGGGAGGGGTCTTAAAGGGAGGTAATTTAATACTTACAAAGAAGGGCAATGTGTCAGAGAAGTAGGTCTTATGTGGGAGGGAGTCTTATAATAGGAGGTCTTATAAGGGAGGTTCCACTGTAATATTTTTCAGTTACAGAAGCTTGTAAATTTGACCCAACCCTAACCCAGACAAAGAGACAACACACACACACACACACACACACCACAAAACACACACACACACACACACACACACAAATACACACGCGCGCGCACACACACGCGCACACACACACACACGCACACGCACGCACACACACACACACACACACACACACACACACACACACACGTGTTTTAAAAACATTCAGAATGCAACATGTTTTATTCAGATCATCATAAAAAAAACCAGATATGAACTTCACCATTGGAATTCCTTGATAGCATAGCAAATAACAAAATTCAGCTGTTTTAATTAAGTAGTCGTTTCAAAGCTTCGTAATAAACAAATCAAGGCTAGATAATTTTGAGAAAATGGGCATGTCTGCAAGCCCTTTTACACGACATAGGTAACCTCAAATGTTAAGCGTTATTGTATCGCAATGCATGTATGCCGCCCACAAAAAGTTAGGGAACACTTTCATAATACTCATGGTTTTGGTTATTTGCTCATATATTCAAAACATCTAGATCTAGAGCTTAAGACTTGGCAGTCACATACAAAAGAAGCACAGCCACACCGTGAAAGCATAAATGTTTTGCGATCTTCATCGGTTGCTATGGTAATTTGACTTTAAAAAAAGCGCCAATGTAATTTCAGTGCATTTTTTCCACAATGTGGATTGAGTAAAACGGTATTCAGCGTATGTTAGCAGAAAGCTTAAAGAATGAGTGCAACTCACAACAAAAATCCTTTCTAAGCAAAAGACAGTCACAATGACTGTGCGTGTAGCGAAAGTTGAGCCTTTTGGATCTAGGGAGAGCCCTGGAATGGCTGCAGGAAGGTGTGGCTGTGCGGGAACCACTGTCACAGCTTAATAATGACCGACACTTGATACCTGAAATTGGTGACCACCTTCCTGCACAGTCACCCCATCCAGATCCTGGAGCTACGCTAAGGGTCTCCCAAGTTCCAAAACACCCAACTTTCGCTGCACAACTCTCGTAACTAAGCGAATCATTTAATCATCTCTTCTGTTAAGAAAGGATGTTATTGTGAGTTGTACTCATTCTTTAAGCTTCCTGCTAACGTGTGACGAGCATCATTCTGCCCAAATCACACTGTGGAAAAATACTGGTGTAACAAATGTGTTGCAATTTTCTGGATTTTGAGGCAATTTAAAATCACATTACCATAGAAACCAATGGCGATTGTTAAACATTTGGTTGCTTTCTCGGTAAGGCCATGTCTCTTGTGTATGTAACTGCCAAGTTTAAAGTTCCAGACGCAACGCGTTTGGAAGCTACAAGCAAATGACCAAAATGTGAGCATTTTGAAAGTGTTTCCTAACTTTGTTTGTTGGCAGCCTTATTTCACCTCATTTTTGAAGTACATGACAATAAAGATATATGCAGAGAAAGGAGAGAGAGAGAGAGAGAGAGAGAGAGAGAGAGAGAGAGAGAGAGAGAGAGAGAGAGAGAGAGAGAGAGAGAGAGAGAGAGAGAGAGAGAGAGAGAGAGAGAGAGAATTAATTAATTAATGTTATTTATAGAGGGTAATAGAGTAAGCAATAACATGCTTTTTTTACATCCAGCCCTCTGGACAAAATACATATATATATAAATGTAGAAAATGGAAAACGAAAATAAGCACAAAGTAATAAAAAGCATGCAAAATACATCCCTATATTGTAATATATGAATAACAAAACAAAACCTATTATTGACTATTCTCATTATTAACATTCAAAATTTGGAAGTAAGCGCATACACACCAGAAAATAAAAACCCAATCGTTCGAGAAGTGCACCACAAACATATGACAAAACCCCCCACCCTAATCATACTTTATAGCTCATCGTTAAAATGTACTTATTTGAAAAGAAACCCATGTTTATAATAAAATCAAACATAGTATTACTTTACCTAGGCCTACTCATCTTAGCATGCACAATTTAAAATGTAAATACATGTACCCATGGCAAAATCAAACCTATTCCTACATTATATTATTCATTTTTAACATTCACAAATTAAGAGGTAAACGCACACAAGTAACAAAAACGAAGACCTAGTCATATTGTTTGCATGCGGATACACATATTGAAAAGTAAATACATGCATACACTTGACCAAATCAAGCGAAACAGAAATGTACTAGGATATAGCGCCACACGATTACTGAAAGAGAAGCGCATAATTTGTTAGAACTAAATAGCACGTTATTTTCAAACTACCATGAAAACAGGCTATTTCACGTTTTTGGCACAATTAGTCTAGAACACTACACTATGCGAACGGCATTTTTTTTTTGTTGGGGGTGGGGGGAAAAAGAAACCGATGGGTCGGGGGGGGGACGGCGGGGGGGTTGTTTAATGACCTGTTTACTTTATGTCATTGGTCAAAAGTCCTTTCAGGACCACAGGTATTTCCATCGGCTCCACTTTTCTGTCTCTCTCCAGTCCCCAGCCAACACGTTTGGTCACGTCCAGGAGACAGAGGTCTTGTAGGGATCTGGGCTCTGATCCTTTGCTGGAGAGAAATTTTCTTATGTCTCTGGCAGCATGCACGTTATCTTGTAACGGAAACTCGTTGGTTGAATATGAAGGCTCCTCTTCCATACTTTCTACTTCGCACCTTTCCTTGAGGACTGGGTGCTGACTCAGCCGGAGGAGCTCAAGGTTGTTGGCTGCTGCTCCAAACTCGAACAAGAATCGGACGAGGTCTGGCTGGTTGTGGAGTACTGCAACCCCGAGAGGTCTGTCAAGCAGGCTTGCTTCATCTGCATCACTACCAAATTTAACTGGCGGGAGAAACTTGGAGAACAGACCGGCCTTACCGGCCATAAACAGACACTTAGAACGGTCAATGCCCTTTTGGGTGCTCTGATCTAACTGCTTGAGCATAATTGCCTGCCTCCATTTACAAGTAAGCCGCACAAGACGAGCCAGAAGAATTGGGGTTTTATTTAAAACTTCACAAACAGCGTTCTGCACATGCTTGTTCTCTGAACATAAAAAGAGTTTGACAGGCCCGATTTTGCCACAAAGTAAGGCATGCATGAACCACAAGTTCAGCGCTACACCCTCGAGTCTACGCGTAAACATATCAAACATTTCTAGTTCGTCTTCCTCCTCCAACTCCCTAAACCAAGTCATTGCTCGCTGGCGGTCGTTTGTACACCTCAGCAGTATAATGGCACAACCCCATCTCTTTTGTGATTTCAAAGAAGCGAAGATGGCGTCACAAAACTTGCTGCCTAGTATGTGCTTTTTCATATCTGTCACGTTCAACTGGTCAACTTCGTAGTTATCCACCGCGTGTAGCACAAGGCAGTGAAACAATCCTTTTTCTTTTAAAGATGGTAGCACACCGCGGGTCTCCATTTCCTTGTAAAGTCTTCTTTGTTTGTCAAAGGAACCCGACTCCCCGTGCTGAAGACCTTCCTCAATCCGCTTCTCCATCTTTTTCAGTGTCCATTTTGGTTTACAGGTGACTGGTGTCGTGTTCGCCATCGTTCTTTGTGACGCCGTCTGCAATTCTTGGAGATCCTGGAAATTTGAACAAAGGGAACACATTATAAATATCTCTCTCTCTCTCTCTCTCTCTCTCTCTTTCTCTCTCTCTCTCTCTCTCTCTCTCTCTCTCTCTCTCTCTCTCTCTCTCTCTCTCTCTCTCTCAGCAACTGCACCCGTTGTTTACTACATGACTCACATCACCTCGTCCCCCCCCTTTTTTTTTTAATCAGAGACAAACATAGAGGGGCTTTCCTTTTTTTAGTACAAAATATTTGACTGGTAGTACAGAGGGCACAAAACGGCTCTCTCCCTCCCTCCCTCTCTAACACACTTCGCCCATTAGCTAGCTACACAGCTTATTCCACCTCTCCAGGTGAGAGCACCCCGAATATGACAGAGACAAGTCTCTGTGACTAGAATAATAATACCAAGTAAAACACCCAAATCCCTCACTTCCACTTCTGTGACTACACCCCTAATCTTTACCCGGACAGACAGACTCTGCAACGGGTATTGTTTTTGGTCTGTCTGTATGTATGTATGTCTGTGTATTGATGTTCTCACAAACTGTTGAACGGATTGTTCACGCTCTAGATGTTTCGTTCCCCCTTTGCTGTGGCTAACGACAGCTTCTCAATACGTAGTTGGGTGCTGAATGCCAACACACTGGGCTATCCAGCAGCTATACTCTTCTTTTTCGAGCCACATGCTTCTTTCAGCTTGTTGACACAGGTAAACGGTGTCGTGAACGCTTTCCGTTTCAAAATGCGCATCATCTTGGCCTAGGCCCACTGAGAGGAAACTACGAACCTCAAAAGCTAAGTATGGAAATGCGAGTGTGCATGTGTATGAGCATAAGTAGATGATGGAAACGAAGCTTTGAACGAAAGCATCCATCGCGATCTCTTCTTATTTTTTCTCTCTCTCGATTTTACGAGTATTTGAAGTCAGTGTCCCAATGGTTTCTGCCTCACTCTTCATTACAGGCCCAGAGGACACTACGTTAGAAATAATCCCGAAAGCTGAATAACCATTTGATGGTCATAAAAAGTTACACATCTTTTAGAAATGAGATGTCAATGGTATGCATCTACCATATTTTATTCAAAAAATTATCCAGTAGTTTTGACAAAATGTGACCCTTCTGCATTAAACAAAAACTCAGAGGGTAAAATTACATTCAGCAAGAGTGGTTTGAAAGGGGAATGTTTAGAAGTGGCTAAGGAAAGGGGCATCAGCACCCCCCCCCACCCCTAAAACTCAGAGGAATAGTTTGTTTTTTAATAATAATAATAATGAGGAAAATATAAATTAAAAACAATCCCTAAGAATTCAATAATGAAAATCTGCTTAACGTCCTCCAGTCCGGAACAGACACATATGGGACATTAGTAGATATAAAGATGGTGGGGACGATCCTGGAGGCAATGCCCTGAGGCAGTGCAACAGCAGTATTTTTAACAATGAATTCAATAACAACCATGAGGGTCATGAAAAGTAGCCTATCTACCTGATAAAAACAATTGTATCCAGTAGTTTTGAAACATTTTGAAATCTTCTGTATTCAGACAAAAAATCAGCAATACTATCATAATCGAACGGAATCCTCAGAATGAATAAAAAAAATATAAAATGCCTACCACTCTACCAGATTTGACTAAATTCCATTCAGCAGTTTTCTTTTTAGAAAATCGATACACAAGACACACACTGCTACCCCGAAGACGGAGTGTGGCTGCCCAATCAAAGACGGTCACACACGTAATGTTCTCATCCCTAGCTGATGCATTTGTACCATAATGTTCAAGAGCTTCGGCTGTTGGGATGATCCCTGGAGTCTTTTAGCCAGGGTAGGTCAACATACTTATACATACCGCTTCTAGCAGATGTTTATTTTCTTAAATTAGGATTATAAATGTTTAATTCTGACGAAAATAGCCCCAAACTGATTCTAACCCTATCCCTAACCCGATGAAGTACAAATGTTGGGTAAAAAACCCCACCCAAACCGCTCAGGTAACTTCCGAGATCAAACCGAGCAGGTTTGCAGTTCTCTCGCCTGAGTTATTTCCCTTTGACCCTTACTTCAAGTCGACAGCGGACGGACGGAGGGACGCTGCACTGACGCCGTACACACGCACGAAGGGCACGGATGAAAAACAGTCATTCCCCAGCCATATATCAGTCATGCCGACAACTAAGGTTTGCCGTATCAGACTTCGAGAACAACTTCATGGAAATCAAATAAATCAAACAATTCCACAAATAAAACGAAGAAAACAGACACCCCACTCCCCCCAAAAAAAAAAGAAAGAAAAGAGTTATATAAAGTATATATAATCTCCTACCATAATAACTAGCCGCGCAGTGAAATAACAAGAATCGCGATTTTTGTCCTGCTTGGACAGTATCATTATGCTTCAATTAATACTACTTGTGGCGGTGCCATAGCCGACACACACACACACACACACACACACATACACACACATACACACACACATACACACACACACACACACCACACACCACACACACACACACACACACACACATACACACACACACACACACACCCACACAACACACACACACACACACACACACACACACACACACACACACACACCACACACACACACACACCACACACACACACACACACACACACACACACACACACACACACACACACACACACACACAGTAACCGAGGCGTGGTCACCGCTACAGCTATCTGTATTAATAATATATAAAAAAAATCGGGACTTTACTGGTTTAGTACTGCCTCCGGGCATTGCCTCCAGTATTGTTCCCACCATATTTGTATTTACAAATGTCCCATATATGTGTCTGATTCAGACCGAGAGGACGTAAAAACACCATTTTTCGCTCGCGCTTTGACAGCATCAATCTTAACGGAAACCCTTTCACCAGCAGCCATCTTTGAGCCAAAAAATGTGACTTGGCTACAGAAAAGTTTTTGTCTGTAATATTGTGGGATTTCTCTGTGACATATTTAGAAAAGGGTCAATCCTTACTACCCAAATTTAGGAAAACATTATCATTGAATAATAGACCCCGATTTCAAGAGTTTTAATGACATGGGTGTTAAACCATTGTGGTGAAAAAATGCTACATTGGCGGTGAAAGGGTAGGCCTTTCCTGGGTTGTGTCTTCCACGTGGTTTTAAAATCTTTTCGTTGTTACCGTTGATAGCCTTGGCATTAACAGTATTGCTACACATAATTATCCTACAATGTAATAGTACCAAACATGTAAAACTTACCGTCTGAAGTACGGTCAGATGAACAAATTAAAATTTTCAAGTTTGGTTTGTCTTTAACGCCGGTAGTGGATGTGTAAATCTCCCTTCAAACGACGTCCCTCGTACTCAAAACTTGACCTGAAGAGATTCGGATGTGTCACGTGACCTGTGATAATGTCACATGACCTGTGGACGCGTTAATCGAAAACATGCTCTCGGAGTAGACACAAGCTCTTTTTATTAATAAAACTTTTATATCCAAAGATTCAGGCTAGCTTGCTAGTTTTTAAACAAAGTCGATAGTCGAGCCATGGCAGCAAAATAAAACTTGAAATACAACTTGACCCCTTGACTGCCACCAACGTATTACGTATTACTGACCTGATGACATCACTGATGATGTCATCAGATGAAGAGGAATAAACCAAACATGCTGGCTTTTGCTTTAGCACAGTCAAGAGGTCCATATCCCCAGACCATTTTTCCAGATTTTCTCTATCAGTTGTATTTGTCATGGCATGATTTGCCCAATGACTTTTTTCTTTGATTTTCTCTCGCAGTCAAGGGGTTAATAGAAAAATCAACTTGATTAAAAATAATACTTTTTTTCACTTTAACTTTACAAATAAGAAATGTCCCATATGATCTTCTTGATCGGGAGGACGTAAAACTTGAAAAATATATATTAAAAAAATTTGGAATTGGACCGGAGAAAAAAGATGGCTTTTGCCGAGAGGACGTAAAACTTCAATTTCGCGACCGGAGAAAACGGCCCCTGGTTACGTAAACGGACCCGGTACTCGAGACGAAAACGGCCCTTCTCTTACCAAAACGGCCCCTGTCTATGGTCTATTTGACTATGTCTAATGGTTGAATAGCTTTGCTGGTGCTGGCGTTGTGTGACCTTGTGCAAATTATATGCCTCCTGCCCCACTCCTGCACAAGCAAACCACAAATAAGCATTAGAATAGTCATCTTAAAAGATCAAGATCTTGGGTCACACACACACATACGCACACGCACACGCACTCACACACACACACATACACACACACCACACACACACACACACACAACACCACACACACACACACATACACACCACACACACACACACACACACACACACACACACACACACACACCACACCACACCATACACACACACACCACACACACACACACACACACACCCACCACACACCACACACACACACACACACACACACACACACACACACACCCACACACACACGTGACACACACACACACACACACACACACACACACACACCACACACACACACACACACACACACACACACACCACACACGCACACCACACACACACACACACACACACACACACACACACACACACACACACACACACACACACACACCAAGATATTCATTGATAAAGATCTGTCTTGGACTGATCACATCGAATCCCTGGGAAAACGTCTTTCTAGAAAAGTATTTCAATTAACAAAAATTAAAAACTTTCTGGATACCCATTCTCGTAAACTATTTTTCTGTGCCCACATACTCCCAATAATAGACTATGCATCCACGCTATGGGATAATTGTAGTCAAACTAACTTAAAGGTAATACATCGTTTGTATAAAAAGGCAGTAAAAATAATTTTGTTAAAATCCAGTTCTTTGACAAATAATGATTACAAAAACCTTAATATTCTAACACTACAAAATAGATTATTCTTCAATAAAGCAACATGCATGCATAACGTTGTCAATGGAAACGCTCCTAAAATGGTAACAAATGCATTTACATTCAACATCCATAGACATAATCACTTATTATCATTTGCCCCGACCACATAACAATATTTACAAATCAAGTTTTCTTCTTACTCAGGTGGTACTTTGTGGAACTAATTACCAAAAAATGTTAAAAAGTTTTAAGAACAGGAACCATTTCAAGAAAACATTTAAAATGTACTTAATGAATAAATAATTGCCCCTGTGTGGAAATAACAAACTTTTCTGTATATTGCGTATGTATTGTATTCAATGTAGCTATTATTGTGCTAAGCGATGTTTTGTGTATTGCACACATTAAGTTTCAGGGTCATGTTTTTCTTTTCCATCTGAGGGTGTAATGCTGTTACTAAAATGTTTATTGATCATACCACCATGTCTTTCTTACCGGCTAAAAATCATCCCTTTGTTATTGTTAATAACTATGTGACTGTTCCCCCATTTTCCACGTTTTTGTTGGTGTGTTCGTGCGTGCGTGCGTTGTGTTGTGCGTGTGTGTGTGTGCTATGTGTGTGTGTGTGTGTGTGTGCGTTCCGTTGCTTGCATCCGGAAATGTTTGTTTGTGTAGTTTGTGAATTTTCATGTTCTGCTTGTTTATTATTTGATTTCTGTTTTGTTATGGATGGCTTGTTAAAAAAAAGCATAATCATTTGTTTATGCAATGTTCCCATCTGCAAATAAAATTTTGACTTGACTTGCCTTGACACCACACACACATAATCACGACCAAACACACACACACACACACACACACACACACCACACACACACACACACACACACACACACACACACACGACACACACACACACACACCACACACACCACACACACACACACATGCACACACACACACACACATCAAACCACACACACAAGCACACACACACAAACACACACACACAAACACACCACACACACACCACACACACACACACACACACACACACACACACACACACACACACACACACACACACAGAGTAATGGTAATTTTTTTAAAATAATACAGCCTGTTTTCTCAAGCTGAATTGGAGATAAGTGTCTAAAACCCTGTCATGTTATGTGGCATAACCACAGATGTAAAGCTCAGGAGATGCTTGCCATACGTTTATTAGTAAACGGGAAGCATTTTGTTTGCTTCCATTTCTTTCAGCAATTTGGCACACACAAACAAACCAAAAATGACATGAACTGACACTTGTATAAAAACAATATAGGCTTAGGGCCTATGCATAATTAAACCATAGGTTAAATCCCAGGAGCATATCACATCCCCATAACGATGTTAATGGCGTGTGTGGTGCCAGTGTGACGTTCTCGCCTTGGATTTGTTCTCAAGATTCCCTGCGCATGCGCGAAATCGATCATGACATCCATCAGTGTATTCGACGCTAACGTGACCCTAACCATATCCCTAACCCTAGCCTGAAACCATCAAAGAAAGTTGATGGAACGTTATGAGATTACTGTCTCAATTTCGCGCATACGCAGAAATCTTGAGAACAGGGTACTCCGAGAACACTACACCGGCCTAACCCAATGAAGTAGAAAAGTTGGGCTAAAAAGTCTCAGGCAATTTCTGATATGCTTCTGGGATTTCACCCACAACTGAGCTAATAAAAAAAAGAAGTAAATTTTCCTTTAATTTTTTTAAATGTAGCCTACTAGTAGTGATAAGTTGGGACAAAACAAGCAGTGAAACGTATCAGTTTTCACGATACAAAAACAGTATGAAGAGACCGTTATGAAAGCCAATAAAATGTGTAACTGATTTTCCCCGCTCCCTCCACCCCTCCACACCCTGTTTCCAGGACGCAGCATCAAGCTCAGACCCGAGCAGCAGGCGCGAGCTGGCTGGGTCGCTAAATCTCAAACAAACCGCCTATGTCCATGAGAAGAAAAGGGAGTTTTACGTCCTCTTGGTCTGAATCAGACAACATATGGGACATTGTTTCATTTTATTTTATCTTACATAAATATGAGTCATCAATGTTCGAATTCCAAGTTGTGTTGAGAGAGATGAGAGAGAGAGAGAGAGATGAGATGAGAGAGAAAGAGAGAGAGAGAGAGAGAGAGAGAGAGATAGAGAGAGAGAGAGAGAGAGAATAGTGGAGAGAAGAGAGAGGAGAGAGAGAGAGGAGAGAGGAGGAGGGGAGAGAAGGAGAGAGAGATAAGAGAGAGAGAGAGAGAGAGAGAGAGAGAGATAGAGGAGTCAAAGTCAAGTCAAAAATCTTTTAATTGTTAGGCCTTTTGGCCCCATAACAATGGAGTTCCCTAAACAAAACGTATTGCATTATATATATTGAGCAAAGCAAGAAAAAG
>CM065685.1:16934461-17039461 GCA_017654935.2 Phymorhynchus buccinoides
GATAGACAGATAGAGACAATCAAATTAACAGTTTGCGACGTGCGCGCTCCTGTGCGTGTGCGTGTTTTTTCAAGTCGTGTGTTAGTGTGTGCGTGCGTGACGCGCGCGTACATGCGTGCGTTGTGTGTGTGTGTGTGTCAGACAGACAGATGAGAGACTAGAGAGGAGGGAGAGAGCCGAGAGAGAGAGTGAAGGGAGAGAGAGAGAGAGAGAGAGAGAGAGATAGAGAGAGAGAGAGAGTAGAGAGAGCAGAGAGACTGAGAGAGAGTTAGTTTCAGGAAAACATCACATGATCTACTTTCAAACTTCTTGTAAATTTAATAGTAAGCCAAGACAAAGCAATAAACTTGATAGTCTTTTCAATTTCATTCACAACGACAAAGATAATGATAGCAGGCCTTGCAATGATGATGACGATGATGATCATTGTTAATGTTATGATAATGATTATGATGATAGTGCATGGCGAAGATGGTGGTGATGTAAGCATGCAACAAATAAAAGGTAAGACATTAATTCATGTCAACATGTTTGATATTCAAAAACGAACAACACACTCATTCGACCCAAATTAATTGTATGACGAGAGATTAATTTTCCTAGAGCAGTGCGATCACAAGGTTGAAGCGAAATATTCCGAATATATTTTGCTGGCTGATGATATGGGCCCGATGATATCATGTTGATATGTTTCAAAACTGAATACCAAAACCCCGCCTGCCTTTTTATTGACTCCAATAAAGAAACAATAGAGGTGGGCCTAGCCCACTCCCACCCCCACATGACATGCTCAGTTGGTTGAAAGTTTTCTCTCTTCAGAGCTGCGACCCATCTGCTTCGTCTTGCTTCATCTTTTGGAAATCTACAAAGACGAAAACAAAAGACACAAAAGAGCATTGGGTCAATTCATGTAAGTCAAACACAATAGGATATGCCTTACAAACATTGACTTTAACTGCACATTTCAAATTGAAACATTCTTGTAATTAAAAATTAATGAACGTTCCCTACCCCACTTACTTCGCCCGCCCCCACTCTGTCACACTTGGAGACAGAAGGACAGGCATTTGAAAAATCGAGAGAGAGAGAGACTTAGAGAGAGAGATGAGAGAGAGAGAGGAGAGAGAGAGATGAGAGAGAGAGAGAGAGAGAGAGAGATGACGATGACGATGACGATGAGTGAAGAGAACACTTGACCATTTATTGTCATTGCCAGTTTGGCCTTATGACAAGGGGGTGGGCTGACAATAGGTAAACAGAAGTAACAATTTTTCAATAATAATGTACCAGAATAAGCCAAATAATATAAAGAGAGAGAGAAGAGAGAGAGAGAGAGAGAGAGAGAGAGAGAGTGAGAGAGAAAGATAGTGAAAGAAATGAATAGTTTTGCTTTTTTTTTTGTGGTGTGTTTGTTTGTGTGTTGTTGTGTTGTTTGTTGTGAATAGGGAACGAGAGAATCAAAGTGAGAAAGTGAGTGAGAGAGAGAAAGAGAGAGACAGATAGTGTGATCGAGATAAAGAATATAACCACATGAATAAAAAAAAAAGTAAAACCAAAACATCCCCAGCTAAAAAAACACACACACACACACACACACACACACACACACACACACGCCACACACACAAACACACACACACACCACCCCACACACTCTCTCTCTCACACACACACACTCTCTCTCTCTCACACACTCTCTCAAACACTCACACACACACACACACTGACACACACACACACACACACAATGACACACACACACACACACACACCACACTGACTCACGCGTGCCGCGCGCGCGCACACACACACACACGTACATACATTCATTCACTGATCTGCACGCTTTTCTTACTAACTTGCTGAAAATGTTTAATCAGCAAACAACAAACAACAACCAACAACAACAACAACAAAATCAAAATTTACTTATGGAATGATTTCCCCTTGGTTTTACTGTTCGAGCAGCCAAATGCCACACAGTAGGCTCCAGGCATGTTTGCAGCATTTGCGGTGCTCTGTAACCTATGTCCAATTCTGAAAAAAACAAAACAACAACAATTACATTTACATTTTTAAGACTGAACTGTCTCTTCTCGCCAATCCTCTCTCTCTCTTCTCTCTCTCTCTCTCTCTCTCTCTCTCTCTCTCTCTCTCTCTCTCTCTCTCTCTCTCTCTCTCTCTCTTTCCCTCTCTCAGCATTCACCATCAAACCCACACCACCCACCCTCTTTTATTTCTTTCTCTCTCTCTCTCTCTGTCTCTCTCTTTCTTCCTCACCCCTCCTCTTGGCTAGATCTCTCCATTACCTACCCGCATGCAAAATTTGAGCACCCTAAGTCCATCCGTTCAAACGCTAGAGAGGATACAAACATAATACATACATACATAGTCCGCCTCAGACACGAGTGAAAACATTACCAATCCGCTCTCTACGATCGCGGTTGGTAAAGACTGGTACAGGATATAGAGGCAAGGTCGCATAGGCATTTAAGTGAAAAGTGTGTTCAACGTCCTCCGACATGGCACAGGTACATTTATAAATATAAAGATAGTGGGTCGAATGAATGAAAATCCGTTTAACGTCCTCCGGTCTGAAACAGACACATATGGGAGACAGTAGATTAGATAAAGATGGTGGGAACGATCCTGGAGGCAATGCCCGGAGGCAGTGCAACTCCAGGAAAGTCCCGAAATTTTTTTTTTTAGCGATACAGATGTATTAAAACAGTGTTGTTGCTATAATGATAGTGGGTCGATCCTGGAGATACTGCGATACCAGGAAAGACCCGAAGAAGAAAAAAGAAGCATTCTGTTTAAAGTAACGTCCTCCGGTCTGGAACAGACACATATGGGACACAGTAGATATAAAGAGGTGGGAACGATCCTGGAGGCAATGACCGGAGGCAATGCAACACAAATAAAGTCCCGAATTGCTAACAATACAGACATAATAAGCATATTTAAAAAGACCCGGTGAAAATCCGTTTAACGTCCTCCAGTCAGAAACACACACATATGGGACATTAGTAAGCTTATATATAAAGATGGTGGGAACGATCCTGGAGAACAATGCCCGGAGGCAGTGCAACACAAGTAAAGTCCCGAATTGCTAACAATACAGATATAATAAGTATATTAAGAAAGACCCGGAATGAATGAAAAATTGTGTTTTACGTCCTCTCGGTCTGGAACAGACACATATGGGACATTTGTAAATACAAAGATGGTTGGAACAATACTGGAGGCAATGCCCGGAGGCAGTGCAACTCCAGTAAAGTCCCGATTTTTTAACAATACAGATAGGTGTAGCAATAACCACGCCTCGGTTAAACTTCATCGGCTATGGCACCGCCACAATAATATAGTATGACATGTATACATAAGAAAATGAAACAGACTGCAACGTCACTGGAACATACAGCAAACAAACAACTACACGACAAGTGCAAAGTGACGTTATTTTATTCACAAGAGACAAAACAAAACTACTGGATATTTCGGCGAATGCGCCTTTATCAACACAGACAAACAATTAAACAGCAAACATCAAATATAGCAAAAGGAGCAAAAAGTAGGCAACAGAAGGAGCAAAAAATAAAAACACACACATCAAGATCAAAATAAAAACAATACTTCCCCTCTACAGTCCAACGTGTAAATGATACAACAAAGTTGAAACCAAAGAGCAAGGCTGTGAACACAAATCAGGGGGGGGGGGGGGGGGGGTGGTGGGGGGGGGGGGGGGGGGGGGGGGTTCGGGGTGGGGGGGGTGGGGAGGGGGGGGGGGGAGGGGGGGGGGGGGGGATTGAAGTGAGAGAGGTTGGGGACAGTGAGTACGCAATCACAGATGGTAGAAGTTGGAAACAAGGGTCAGTTGTGTTTAAGGGGTGGGGAGGGGGAGGTTTGGTGAAGAGAACAAATCTCGTGCTAAAGTGAACACATGTAGCAAACTTTTGGGAGACGGGGACATAATAGAGATGGAGACACAGAGAGACGGGGACATATAGAGATGGGGACACATAGATACAGGGTCACAAGACAGGGACACATATAGAGATGGGGACATAATAGAGATGGGGACACAGAGAGACGGGGACATATAGAGATGGGGACACATAGAGACAGGGGACACAATGACAGGGACACATAGAGACGGGGACATAAATAGAGACGGAGACACATAGAGACGGGGACATATAGAGATGGGGACACATAGATACAGGGTCACAGAGACAGGGACACATAGAGACGGGGACATAACAGAGATGGAGACACAGAGAGACGGGGACATATAGAGATGGGGACACATAGATACAGGGTCACAATGACAGGGACACATAGAGACGGGGACATAACAGAGATGGAGACACAGAGAGACGGGGACATATAGAGATGGGGGACACATAGATACAGGGTCACAATGACAGGGACACATAGAGACGGGGACATAACAGAGATGGAGACACAGAGAGACGGGGACATATAGAGATGGGGACACATAGATACAGGGTCACAATGACAGGGACACATATAGAGACGGGGACATAATAGAGATGGAGACACAGAGAGACGGGGACATATAAAGACGGGGACACATAGAGACAGGGACACAATGACGGGGACACATAGAGACGGGGACATAACAGAGATGGAGACACAGAGAGACGGGGACATATAGAGACGGGGACACATAGAGACAGGGACACATATAGACAGGGACACATAGAGACGGGGACACACAGAGATGGAGACACAGAGAGACGGGGACATATAGAGATGGGGGACACATAGATACAGGGTCACAATGACAGGGACACATAGAGACGGGGACATAACAGAGATGGAGACACATAGAGACGGGGACATATAGAGATGGGGACACATAGATACAGGGACACAATGACAGGGACACATAGAGACGGGGACATAGACAGAGATGGAGACACAGAGAGACGGGGACATATAGAGATGGGGACACATAGATACAGGGTCACAATGACAGGGACACATAGAGACGGGGATACATAGAGGAGACACATAGAGACGGGGACATATAGAGATAGGGGACACATAGATACAGGGTCACAATGACAGGGACACATAGAGACGGGGACATAACAGAGATGGAGACACAGAGAGACGGGGACATATAGAGATGGGGACACATAGATACAGGGTCACAATGACAGGGACACATATAGAGATGGGGACATAACAGAGATGGAGACACAGAGAGACGGGGACATATAGAGATGGGGACACATAGATACGGGGGTACACATAGACATGGGACACATAGAGACGGGGACATAATAGAGATGGAGACACAGAGAGACGGGGACATATAGAGATGGGGGACACATAGATACAGGGTCACAATGACAGGGACACATAGAGACGGGGACATAACAGAGATGGAGACACAGAGAGACGGGGGACATATAGAGATGGGGACACATAGATACAGGGTCACAATGACAGGGACACATAGAGACGGGGACATAACAGAGATGGAGACACAGAGAGACGGGGACATATAGAGATGGGGACACATAGATACAGGGTCACAATGACAGGGACACATATAGAGATGGGGACATAATAGAGATGGAGACGCAGAGAGACGGGGACATATAGAGATGGGGACACATAGATACAGGGTCACAATGACAGGGACACATGGAGACGGGGACATATAGAGATGGAGACACAGATAGACGGGGACATATAGAGATGGGGACACATATAGAGACGTGGGCACAATGACGGGGACACACAGAGACGGGGGTACATCGCACTGATCCCATATATGCATGCATGCGCTCGTGCAGCCATGCATTATGTTGAGTTTGAGAAGCGACATAGGTTCCCAACCACTTGGTCACTTTGCAGAATATGTCGGCTGCTTGCCTGAAACGTGTCAATTCAGTTCATCGCATTTATGGTAGTAAGTGTTCCACGCCTGACAGGCAGCATGGTCACGAGCTCTGATATGTTTTCACTGTAGTGTTGTACCTAGATCGTTTATTGTTGTGAAAAGTGTACAAGTGTAGCATGATGGAGTGGTGCGTGTATTGGTGCTTGTTTTGTGCAGTTCTTGCGCCTGATTTGCTAGTTATTTGGACTGCTTTTTTGTTTCAACTGTCCAACTCTCATGCTAACCAAGAAACGTCATTCCCCCTATACCAGCCTGCTTGCCAACATGTGGAACCCATTTCTTCCATCCCCCATCCTCCTCACCCCTCCTCTCCCCCATTCTTGTACGGGCCTCTCCCTCCACTTGTTGACCCTACTCCATTCAGTCAAGCCCCTCACCACTCCCCCACCGCGCCTCTTTCTCGAATCTCCTACGGTCGAGAACAACTGCTGTCTGTTGCCCCAGCACCACTGGACCCCTCTGTAATAGAGGCCATCAAAGGAGTGGGAATTGGATACCATTTTCCTGGGGTCCGGAAACACCGTGGTGGACGGCGGAAACAGAGAAAGATCAGCACAGTGTGTGGTAACAGACCTGATTCGGCCACCACTAAGCTGCCAACGCCTGACATCAACCAACACTGGGTAGGTCGACACGCCTTGCCTGTCTACCCCTTACCTCCCTCTCACTGCCATCCTGTGGAACAATCCCTGAACTGTACAAAGACTAGCTGTACAACCAAGCGTTCCCCTGACAACCTGATACGTATTCCAATTAGCAATGGGCCCTCCAGTACAACACAACGTAACGATTCCAACAGTCTACAACTGGCCCTCTTTAACGCAAGATCTGTTAGCGACCCACTGAAACGAGCAGAGATCCACTCTTTCATTACGGACAATGACTGTGATGTTTTCGTAATAACAGAATCCTGGCTTAAAAAACAAGGCGATGAAGCAAAGTGTGCTGACCTGACACCATCTGGCTACACACTCTCTTCCTTCCCCCGCCCTTCACGCGGTGGGGGGATTGCGCTCATCTCTAAGAACTCTCTGGCCAAGCATCTTTCCACCTCCACTGCCTTTCCCTTCCAACACCTCAGCTTTGAAGCAGTTCGCGTTACCCTGGCAACGTCGTCTTCTCCTGTCCACTTCATCTGCGTATACCGACCTCCACCAAGCCGCAAAAATAAACTGACAGACGCTATGTTTCTCAGTGAATTCCCTGACCTTTTAGAGTACTGTAATAACCTTTCTGGAAAGTGTATTATATTAGGAGACATTAATGTTCATTTTGACACTCAGCATAACCCTGTAACTACTAAGACGATTAATGCTTTGGATATGTTTCACTTTAGTCAATCTGTTACCGAGCCAACTCATGAACGTGGCCACATTCTGGACTGGGTAATTTATAGACCAGATGATGATTTGCTACGCTCTACTCATGTCACTCAATCTCTTGCTTCTGACCATTTCTGTATTGTTTGTGAACTATGTTTGTCTGTCCCGTCTGACACCCCATCATACAGACAGTCTCGTAATGTACGCGGCATGGACAGATCAGCATTTCAAGCAGAGTTGCGCGCGACTATCTGCCCTGAATCATGCCCCACGGTCAACAACCTTAACAGCGCTCTCACTCGCGTTATCGACACACACGCGCCGTTACGTCACCACCAAGAGCGTGCCGATAGACTGGAGCCGTGGTACCCTTTAGTTAGCACTGAACTGAACTCGGCGAAGTCAGAAAAGCGTGTAGCTGAAAGAGCATGGCTTAAGACCCCCCTTACCGTTACGAAACAAATCTTCAACTCTGCAAAACGAAAAATAGCGAACATAGTGTTGACAGCAAGATCCTCCTTTTACACTGACCAAATAAACAATGCAGTGACCTCTAGTCGGCTGTTTTCTATCTGCAGCAAACTACTGGGGCGTGAAAAAAGCACCCCTCTCCCTACCACCCACCCTGTCAGTGACCTTCCTGATGTCTTTAACGACTACTTTGTTCAGAAAATCCAGCTGATCAGAAACGAACTTGATCAGGCTTCTTCCACACCTAGGCCTACCACCCTGTTAGACCAAATAGGAACAACATCCACGTTCTTGGAATTTCAGCCAGTTACTGTGAGCTGCGTCGCATTGGTACGATTCGCCATCTCCTGTCTATAGATACTACTAAAATACTAGTCTGCGCTTTTGTTCTCTCTAAACTAGATTATTGTAATTCACTCTTGTATGGCTGCCCCCAACACCTCATTGACAAGCTTCAAAAAGTCCAGAACTCTGCTGCCAGACTTGTCCTCAAGGTCTCTAAGTATCATCATGTTCAACCACTCCTGATATCCCTTCATTGGCTTTCCATCAAAGCACGTATTGACTACAAAATTTCCACTCTATGTCATTCTTATTTCTCTGGAAATGCCCCTAGCTACATTACTGACATGCTTTCTGTCTATGCTCCATCAAGGCAATTGCGGTCATCTTCAGATTCCAAAATTCTCTGTGTTCCTAGTACACGAACAAAAATGTTTGGTGAGCGCTCCTTTTCCTTTTCGGCCCCATCAGTTTGGAACTCCTTACCACGCGAAATCCGCCATATCCAGTCCTTGCAATGTTTCAAATCAGCTCTCAAGACCCACCTGTTCAAGCTACATCACAACCTTTAGGCCACATTACTTCTGGACTCTATTCTCACACACAAACACCCCTCCCCCCATATTAGTTTCACTGTGTGTTGACTGCAATGTCTACGTCAGCTTTGTTGCGCGCGCACGCGAGAGAGAGAGAGAGAGAGAGAGAGAGAGAGAGAGAGAGAGAGAGAGAGAGAGAGAGAGAGAGAGAGAGAGAGAGAGAGAGTGTGTGTGTTGATGCTTTGTTCAACTGATTGTATTTTGTATTGTGTTTTTTGGGTGGGGTGAGTGGTGGTGATGGTAACGGGGGGGGGTGTGTGTGTGTGTGTGTATGTGCCGGTACGTGCGTGTATGTGTGGGTGGGGTGTGTATGTGTATGCCTATTTGCATGTGCGTGAGCGATTATTTCGCGTTGTTGTTGAATTTGTTGCTTCTTAATTTTTGTTGTTGTTAAGCGCATAGAGCTCCACATTGGTGGAGGAATGCGCTATATAAATGATTCACTATTATTATTATTATTATTATTATTTATGCGTCTATGTTATAGGTAGTGGTGGAGGTGGACGAGGAGGGATCAGCAGTGACAACAACCCATGTGTACAAAAGTATGACTGCCACGTGTGAAGACGACCCGGTTAGCCAGCGTTTTTACCGTCAACCGCCCCTTCATGTTCATCATCATGGACAGGGCCCCAAGGTCCAATTTCTCCACCATCATTGGGCGAGTGGAGAAGCCCCAGTAGTAGTAGTAGAAACATTGACGTGAAATGCATTGGACACACCGATGGTGTGACCCAAGAGAAAAGAACAGCGAGTCTTTGACATTCTGTCCAGTCTTCGTTTGCTTGTTTATTTGTTCCCGAGCAAAGCTGGGAAACTATTGTTTTCAGTCTGCGTCCGGCATGTGGCGTGCATGCATGCGTGCGTGCCTCCGTGCGTCCGCGCGTCTTTACATCGCGTCTTCTCCAAAACTGTTCTGTCTCTTTGAAACAATTTTGCTATGCAAGTTCCAGAGGATATTGCCGCCGGTGTGTGTGTGTGTGTGTGTGTGTGTGTGTGTGTGTGTGTGTGTGTGTGTGACGGTGTGTGTGTGTGTGTGTGTGTGTGTGTGTGTGTGTGTGTGTGTGTGTGTGTGTGTGTGTGTGTGTGTGTGTGACGGTGTGTGTTGTGTGTGTGTGTGTGTGTGTGTGTGTGTCGTGTGTGTGCGTGTGCGTGTGTGTGTGCATGCTGCATGCATAGGCGAATACTTTGAAAACGAAAACAAAAATCTCCAAAAGGGGGATATATCAAGAAACTGAAGGGCATTACCGCAGCATTCAAACAAAACTCGAAAACCTTGGTTATTTTAACCTTTTCACCGCCAGCCATCTTTGAGCCAACATTTTCAATTAAACTTACTTGGCTGCAGAAAAGATTTTGTCTGCAATATTGTGGGATTTCTGTGTGACACATTTAGAATACGGTCAATCCTTACTGACCAAATTTAGGGACACTATAGGGGAAGACGGGGTAAAAAGCGCATGGGCGGGTAAGAAGCCCACCCCAATTATCTCATGAAATGAAGCAAATTTCAGTCTCATTTTGCCCATGAGACGAGCGTTAATGTCTAGCATTCGTCTCATGGGCAAATTTGACTAAAATTTTCTTTATTTCGTGAGATAATTGGGGTGGGCTTCTTACCCGCCCATGCGCTTTTTACCCCGTCTTCCCCTATCATTGAATAACAGACCCTGATTTCAAGAGTTTCAATGACATGCGTGTTAAATCATTGTGGTGCAAGAATGCAACATTGGCGGTGAAAGGGTTAGAACGTCACCAAGCAACGAATCAGGCCTAACCGTACTAAAAGCGGGTAGGCCTACTGAAGTTAGGTTAGCATCTTGGAATGAACACCTCTTGCAAGTGGAAAGTGCAATAAAAGAAGTCAACATTTCTGTTGCAAAGTGAGCCCGACTAATTGACAAAGGCCAATCATAGTGATAAGGGCGAAATGGTAGGTAGGCTACCATAGAGCCTTGTGTTGCAGCAGTGAAGTCGGTGACATGCGATAAGGCTGCAAGGCTTTCTTAGTTTCTGCAGGCATTGACAGCTAGCAGCATCCTTGGGAATCTGTGACTGAGAGTCGTAACTGATATGATATCCTATCTCCTATCCGCAACATTGTCTTACTCACAGATGGAACCGGAACATTTCCCGACTCCCTACAGCCGTTGGTAGGAGCATGGCCAACTGGATTTGTTATAAAACGAACATCTGTTTATGTTTGTACAGTGGAACCTCCGTTATAAGACCTTCAAAAATAATTAGAAATGAGGTCTTATAAGGGAGGGGTCTTAAAGGGAGGTAATTTAATACTTACAAAGAAGGGCACTGTGTCAGAGAAGTAGGTCTTATGTGGGAGGGAGTCTTATAATAGGAGGTCTTATAAGGGAGGTTCCACTGTAATATTTTTCAGTTACAGAAGCTCGTAAATTTGACCCAACCCTAACCCAGACAAAGAGACAACACACACACACACACACACACGCGCGCGCGCGCGCACACACACACACACACAAATACACACGCGCGCGCACACACACACACACACACACACACACGCACACGCACACACGCACACGCACGCACACACACACACACACACACACACACGTGTTTTAAAAACATTCAGAATACAACATGTTTTATTCAGATCATCATAAAAAAAACCAGATATGAACTTCACCATTGGAATTCCTTGATAGCATAGCAAGTAACAAAATTCAGCTGTTTTAATTAAGTAGTCGATTCAAAGCTTCGTAATAAACAAATCAAGGCTAGATACTTTTGAGAAAATGGACATGTCTGCAAGCCCTTTTACACGACATAGGTAACCTCAAATGTTAAGCGTTATTGTATCGCAATGCATGTATGCCGCCCACAAAAAGTTAGGGAACACTTTCATAATACTCATGTTTTGGTTATTTGCTCATATATTCAAAACATCTAGATCTAGAGCTTAAGACTTGGCAGTCACATACAAAAGAAGCACAGCGACACCGTGAAAGCATAAATGTTTTGCGATCTTCATCGGTTGCTATGGTAATTTGACTTTTGAAAAAGCGCCAATGTAATTTCAGTGCATTTTTTCCACAATGTGGATTGAGTAAAACGGTATTCAGCGTATGTTAGCAGAAAGCTTAAAGAATGAGTGCAACTCACAACAAAAATCCTTTCTAAGCAAAAGAGAGTCACAGTGACTGTGCGTGTAGCGAAAGTTGAGCCTTTTGGATCTAGGGAGAGCCCTGGAATGGCTGCAGGAAGGTGTGGCTGTGCGGGAACCACTGTCACAGCTTGATAATGACCGACACCTGATGCCTGAAATTGGTGACCACCTTCCTGCAGAGTTACCCCATCCAGATCCTGGAGCTACGCTAAGGGCCTCCCAAGTTCCAAAACACCCAACTTTCGCTGCATAACTCTCCTAACTAAGCGAATCATTTAATCATCTCTTCTGTTAAGAAAGGATGTTATTGTGAGTTGTACGCATTCTTTAAGCTTCCTGCTAACGTGTGACGAGCATCATTCTGCCCAAATCACACTGTGGAAAAATACTGGTGTAACAAATGTGTTGCAATTTTCTGGATTTTGAGGCAATTTAAAATCACATTACCATAGAAACCAATGGCGATTGTTAAACATTTGGTTGCTTTCTCGGTAAGGCCATGTCTCTTGTGTATGTAACTGCCAAGTGTAAAGTTCCACACGCAACGCGTTTGGAAACTACAAGCAAATGACCAAAATGTGAGCATTTTGAAAGTGTTTCCTAACTTTGTTTGTTGGCAGCCTTATTTCACCTCATTTTTGAAGTACATGACAATAAAGATATATGCAGAGAAAGAGAGAGAGAGAGAGAGAGAGAGAGAGAGAGAGAGAGAGAGAGAGAGAGAGAGAGAGAGAGAGAGAGAGAGAGAGAGAGAGAGAGAGAGAGAGAGAGAGAGACTAGAGAATTAATTAATTAATTTTATTTATAGAGGGTAATAGAGTAAGCAATAACATGCTTTTTTTACATCCAGCCCTCTGGACAAAATACATATATATATAAATGTAGAAAATGGAAAACGAAAATAAGCACAAAGTAATAAAAAGCATGCAAAATACATCCCTATATTGTAATATATGAATAACAAAACAAAACCTATTATTGACTATTCTCATTATTAACATTCAAAATTTGGAAGTAAGCGCATACACACCAGAAAATAAAAACCCAATCGTTCGAGAAGTGCACCACAAACATATGACAAAACCCCCCACCCTAATCATACTTTATAGCTCATCGTTAAAATGTACTTATTTGAAAAGAAACCCATGTTTATAATAAAATCAAACATAGTATTACTTTACCTAGGCCTACTCATCTTAGCATGCACAATTTAAGATGTAAATACATGTACCCATGGCAACATCAAACCTATTCCTACATTACATTATTCATTTTTAACATGCACAAATTAAGAGGTAAACGCACACAAGTAACAAAACGAAGACCTAGTCATATTGTTTGCATGCGGATACACATATTGAAAAGTAAATACATGCATACACTTGACCAAATCAAGCGAAACAGAAATGTACTAGGATATAGCGCCACACGATTACTGAAAGAGAAGCGCATAATTTGTTAGAACTAAATAGCACGTTATTTTCAAACTACCATGAAAACAGGCTATTTCACGTTTTTGGCACAATTAGTCTAGAACACTACACTATGCGAACGGCATTTTTTTTTTGTGGGGGGTGGGGGGCCGGGGGGGGGGGGGGGTGTTTAATGACCTGTTTACTTTATGTCATTGGTCAAAAGTTCTTTCAGGACCACAGGTATTTCCATCGGCTCCACTTTTCTGTCTCTCTCCAGTCCCCAGCCAACACGTTTGGTCACGTCCAGGAGACAGAGGTCTTGTAGGGATCTGGGCTCTGATCCTTTGCTGGAGAGAAATTTTCTTATGTCTCTGGCAGCATGCACGTTATCTTGTAACGGAAACTCGTTGGTTGAATATGAAGGCTCCTCTTCCATACTTTCTACTTCGCACCTTTCCTTGAGGACTGGGTGCTGACTCAGCCGGAGGAGCTCAAGGTTGTTGGCTGCTGCTCCAAACTCGAACAAGAATCGGACGAGGTCTGGCTGGTTGTGGAGTACTGCAACCCCGAGAGGTCTGTCAAGCAGGCTTGCTTCATCTGCATCACTACCAAATTTAACTGGCGGGAGAAACTTGGAGAACAGACCGGCCTTACCGGCCATAAACAGACACTTAGAACGGTCAATGCCCTTTTGGGTGCTCTGATCTAACTGCTTGAGCATAATTTCCTGCCTCCATTTACAAGTAAGCCGCACAAGACGAGCCAGAAGAATTGGGGTTTTATTTAAAACTTCACAAACAGCGTTCTGCACATGCTTGTTCTCTGAGCATAAAAAGAGTTCGACAGGCCCGATTTTGCCACAAAGTAAGGCATGCATGAACCACAAGTTCAGCGCTACACCCTCGAGTCTACGCGTAAACATATCAAACATTTCTAGTTCGTCTTCCTCCTCCAACTCCCTAAACCAAGTCATTGCTCGCTGGCGGTCGTTTGTACACCTCAGCAGTATCATGGCACAACCCCATCTCTTTTGTGATTTCAAAGAAGCGAAGATGGCGTCACAAAACTTGCTGCCTAGGCTGTGCTTTTTCATATCTGTCACGTTCAACTGGTCGACTTCGTATTTATCCACCGCGTGTAGCACAAGGCAGTGAAACAATCCTTTTTCTTTTAAAGATGGTAGCACACCGCGGGTCTCCATTTCCTTGTAAAGTCGTCTTTGTTTGTCAAAGGAACCCGACTCCCCGTGCTGAAGACCTTCCTCAATCCGCTTCTCCATCTTTTTCAGTGTCCATTTTGGTTTACAGGTGACTGGTGTCGTGTTCGCCATCGTTCTTTGTGACGCCGTCTGCAATTCTTGGAGATCCTGGAAATTTGAACAAAGGGAACACATTAAATATCTCTCTCTCTCTCTCTCTCTCTCTCTCTCTCTCTCTCTCTCTCTCTCTCTCTCTCTCTCTCTCTCTCTCTCTCTCTCTCTCTCTCTCTCTCTCTCTCTCTCTCTCAGCAACTGCAACCGTTGTTTACTACATGACTCACATCACCTCGTCCCCCCCGCCACCATTTTTTTAAAATCAGAGACAAACATAGAGGGGCTTTCCTTTTTTTAGTACACAATATTTGACTGGTAGTAGACTAGTACAGAGGGCACAAAACGGCTCTCTCCCTCCCTCCCTCTCTAACACACTTCGCCCATTAGCTAGCTACACAGCTTATTCCACCTCTCCATGTGAGAGCACCCCGAATATGACAGAGACAAGTCTCTGTGACTAGAATAATAATACCAAGTAAAACACCCAAATCCCTCACTTCCACTTCTGTGACTACACCCCTAATCTTTACCCGGACAGACAGACTCTGCGACGGGTATTGTTTTTGGTCTGTCTGTATGTATGTATGTCTGTGTATTGATGTTCTCACAAACTGTTGAACGGATTGTTCACGCTCTAGATGTTTCGTTCCCCCTTTGCTGTGGCTAACGACAGCTTCTCAATACATAGTTGGGTGCTGAATTTCAGCACACTGGGCTATCCAGCAGCTATACTCTTCTTTTTCGAGCCACATGACACAGGTAAACGATGTCGTGAACGCTTTCCGTTTCAAAATGCGCATCATCTTGGCCTAGGCCCACTGAGAGGAAGCTACGAACCTCAAAAGCTAAGTATGGAAATGCGAGTGTACATGTGTATGAGTGTAAGTAGATGATGGAAACGAAGCTTTGAACGAAAGCATCCATCGCGATCTCTTCTTATTTTTTCTCTCTCTCGATTTTACGAGTATTTGAAGTCAGTGTCCCAATGGTTTCTGCCTAGTAGGATGGTAGTAAGACGCACTCTTCATTACAGGCCCAGAGGACACTACGTTAGAAATAATCCCGAAAGCTGAATAACAACCATTTGATGGTCATAAAAAGTCGCACATCTTTTAGAACTGAGATGTCAATGGTATGCATCTACCATATTTTATTCAAAAATTATCCAGTAGTTTTGACAAAATGTGACCCTTCTGCATTAAACAAAAACTCAGAGGGTAAAATTACATTCAGCAAGAGTGGCTTGAAAGGGGAATGTTTAGAAGTGACTAAGGAAAGGGGCATCAGCACCCACCCACCCCTAAAACTCAGAGGAATAGGTTTTTTTTAATAATAATAATAATGAGGAAAATATAAATTAAAAACAATCCCTAAGAATTCAATAATGAAAATCTGCTTAACGTCCTCCAGTCCGGATCAGACACATATGGGACATTAGTAGATATAAAGATGGTGGGGACGATCCTGGAGGCAATGCCCTGAGGCAGTGCAACAGCAGTATTTTTAACAATGAATTCAATAACAACCATGAGGGTCATGAAAAGTAGCCTAGTTACCTGATAAAAACAATTGTATCCAGTAGTTTTGAAACATTTTGAAATCTTCTGTATTCAGACAAAAAATCAGCAATACTATCATAATCGAACGGAATCCTCAGAATGAATAAAAAAAACATAAAATGCCTACCACTCTACCAGATTTGACTAAATTCCATTCAGCAGTTTTCTTTTTAGAAAATCGATACACAAGACACACACTGCTACCCCGAAGACGGAGTGTGGCTGCCCAATCAAAGACGGTCACACACGTAATGTTCTCATCCCTAGCTGATGCATTTGTACCATAATGTTCAAGAGCTTCGGCTGTTGGGATGATCCCTGGAGTGTGTTAGCCAGGGTAGGTCAACATACTTATACATACCGCTTCTAGCAGATGTTTATTTTCTTAAATTAGGATTATAAATGTTTAATTCTGACGAAAATAGCCCCAAACTGATTCTAACCCTATCCCTAACCCGATGAAGTACAAATGTTGGGTAAAAAACCCAAACCGCTCAGGTAACTTCCGAGATCAAACCGAGCAGGTTTGCAGTTCTCTCGCCTGAGTTATTTCCCTTTGACCCTTACACAGCGGACGGACGGAGGGACGCTGCACTGACGCCGTACACACGCACGAAGGGCACGGATGAAAAACAGTCATTCCCCAGCCATATATCAGTCATGCCGACAACTAAGGTTTGCCGTATCAGACTTCGAGAACAACTTCATGGAAATCAAATAAATCAAACAATTCCACAAATAAAACGAAGAAAACAGACACCCCCCTCCCCCCAAAAAAAAAAAGAAAGAAAAAAAGTTATATAAAGTATATATAATCTCCTACCATAATAACTAGCCGCGCAGTGAAATAACAAGAATCGCGATTTTTGTCCTGCTTGGACAGTATCATTATGCTTCAATTAATACTACTTGTGGCGGTGCCATAGCCGACACACACACACACACACACACACACACACACACATACACACACTCATACACACACACATACACCACACACACACACACACCACACACACACACACACACACACACACACACACACACACACACACACACATACACCACACACACACACACACACACACACACACCACACACACACACACACACACACACACACACACACACACACACACACACACACACACACCACACACACCACACACACACCACACACACACACACACACACACACACACACACACACACACACACACACACACACACACACACACAGTAACCGAGGCGTGGTCACCGCTACAGCTATCTGTATTAATAATATTAAAAAATCGGGACTTTACTGGTTTCGTACTGCCTCCGGGCATTGCCTCCAGCATTGTTCCCACCATATTTGTATTTACAAATGTCCCATATGTGTCTGATTCAGACCAAGAGGACGTAAAACACCATTTTTCGCTCGCGCTTTGACAGCATCAATCTTAACGGAAGTTAACCCTTTCACCAGCAGCCATCTTTGAGCCAAAAATGTGACTTGGCTACAGAAAAGTTTTCATCTGTAATATTGTGGGATTTCTTTGTGACACATTTGGAATAGGGTCAATCCTTACTACCCAAATTTAGGAACACATTATCATTGAATAATAGACCCCGATTTCAAGGGTTTTAATGACATGGGTGTTACACCATTGTGGTGAACAAATGCTACATTGGCGGCGAAAGGGTAGGCCTTTCCTGGGTTGTGTCTTCCACGTGGTTTTAAAATCTTTTCGTTGTTACCGTTGATAGCCTTGGCATTAACAGTATTGCTACACATAATTATCCTACAATGTAATAGTACCAAACATGTCAAACTTACCGTCTGAAGTACGGTCAGATGAACAAATTAAAATTTTCAAGTTTGGTTTGTCTTTAACGCCGGTAGTGGATGTGTAAATCTCCCTTCAAACGACGTCCCTCGTACTCAAAACTTGACCTGAAGAGATTCGGATGTGTCACGTGACCTGTGATAATGTCACATGACCTGTGGACGCGTTAATCGAAAACATGCTCTCGGAGTAGACACAAGCTCTTTTTATTAATAAAACTTTTATATCCAAGATTCAGGCTAGCTTGCTAGTTTTTAAACAAAGTCGATAGTCGAGCTATGGCAGCAAAATAAAACTTGAAATACAACTTGACCCCTTGACTGCCACCAACGTATTACGTATACTGACCTGATGACATCACTGATGATGTCATCAGATGAAGAGGAATAAACCAAACATGCTGGCTTTTGCTTTAGCACAGTCAAGAGGTCCATATCCCCAGACCATTTTTCCAGATTTTCTCTATCAGTTGTATTTGTCATGGCATGATTTGCCCAATGACTTTTTTCTTTGATTTTCTCTCGCAGTCAAGGGGTTAATAGAAAAATCAACTTGATTAAAAATAATACTTTTTTTTCACTTTAACTTTACAAATAAGAAATGTCCCATATGATCTTCTTGATCGGGAGGACGTAAAACTTGAAAAATATATATTAAAAAAATTTGGAATTGGACCGGAGAAAAAAGATGGCTTTTGCCGAGAGGACGTAAAACTTCAATTTCGCGACCGGAGAAAACGGCCCCTGGTTACGAAAACGGACCCGGTACTCGAGACGAAAACGGCCCTTCTCTTACCAAAACGGCCCCTGTCTATGGTCTATTTGACTATGTCTAATGGTTGAATAGCTTTGCTGGTGCTGGCGTTGTGTGACCTTGTGCAAATTATATGCCTCCTGCCCCACTCCTGCACAAGCAAACCACAAATAAGCATTAGAATAGTCATCTTAAAAGATCAAGATCTTGGGTCACACACACACACACACACACACGCACACGCACTCACACACACACACACACACACACACACACACACACACACACACACACACACACACACACACACACATACACACACACACACACACACACACACACACACACACACACACACACACACACCACACACACACACACACACACACACACACACACACACACACACACACACACACACACACACACACACACACACACACACACACACACACACACACACACACACACACACACACACACACACACACACACACACACACACACACACACACACACACACACACACACACACACACACACACACACACACACACACACACACACACACACACACACACACACACACACACACACACACACACACACACACACACACACACACACACCAAGATATTCATTGATAAAGATCTGTCTTGGACTGATCACACCGAATCCCTGGGAAAACGTCTTTCTAGAAAAGTATTTCAATTAACAAAAATTAAAAACTTTCTGGATACCCATTCTCGTAAACTATTTTTGTGTGCCCACATACTCCCTATAATAGACTATGCATCCACGCTATGGGATAATTGTAGTCAAACTAACTTAAAAGTAATACATCGTTTGTATAAAAAGGCAGTAAAAATAATTTTGTTAAAATCTAGTTCTTTGACAAACAATGATTACAAAAACCTTAATATTCTAACACTACAAAATAGATTATTCTTTAATAAAGCAATATGCATGCATAACGTTGTCAATGGAAACGCTCCTAAAATGGTAACAAATGCATTTACATTCAACATCCATAGACATAATCACTTATTATCATTTCCTCGACCACATAACAATATTTACAAATCAAGTTTTCTTTACTCCGGTGGTACTTTGTGGAACCAATTACCAAAAATGTTGAAAAGTTTAAAGAACAGGAACCATTTCAAGAAAAAAATGAAAATATACTTAATGAATAAATAATTGCCCCTTTGTGGAAATGACAAACTTTCCTGTATATTGCATATGTATTGTATTCAACGTAACTATTATTGTGCTAAGCGATGTGTTGTGTATTACACACATTAAGTTTCAGGGTCATATCTTTTTTTCCATCTGAGGGTAAATATTATTACTAACATGTTTATTGATCATACCACCATGTCTTTCTTCCTGGCTAAAAATCATCCCTTTGTCATTGTTAATAACTATGTGATTGTTACCCCCGTGTGCGTGCGTGTGTGCGTGTGTGTGCGTGCGTGCGTGTGTGTGTGTGTGTGTGTGTGTGTGTGTGTGTGTGTGTGTGCGTCCGTGCGTGCATGTACATGTTTGTGTGTGTAGTTTGTGCATTTTCATGTTCTGCTTGTTTATTATTTGATTTCTGTTTTGTTATGGATGGCTTGATGTAAAAAAGCATAATGTAATGCTTATTCGATGTCCATCTGAAAATAAAATTTTGACTTGACTTGCCTTGACACCACACACACACACACACACACACACACACACACACACACACACACACACCACACACACCACACACACACACACACACACACACACACACACACACACACACACACACACACACACACACACACACACACACACACACACACACACACACACACACACACCACACACACACACACACACACACACACACACACACACACACACACACACACACACACACACACACACACACACACACACACACACACACACACACACACACACACACACACACAGAGTAATGGTAATTTTTTTAAAATAATACAGCCTGTTTTCTCAAGCTGAATTGGAGATAAGTGTCTAAAACCCTGTCATGTTATGTGGCATAACCACAGATGTAAAGCTCAGGAGATGCTTGCCATACGTTTATTAGTAAACGGGAAGCATTTTGTTTGCTTCCATTTCTTTCAGCAATTTGGCACACACAAACAAACCAAAAATGACATGAACTGACACTTGTATAAAAACAATATAGGCTTAGGGCCTATGCATAATTAAACCATGGTTAAATCCCAGGAGCATATCACATCCCCATACGATGTTATGCGTGTGTGGTGCCAGTGTGACGTTCTCACCTTGGATTTGTTCTCAGATTCCCTGCGCATGCGCGAAATCGATCATGACATCCATCAGTGTATTCGACGCTAACGTGACCCTAACCATATCCCTAACCCTAGCCTGAAACCATCAAAGAAAGTTGATGGAACGTTATGAGATTACTGTCTCAATTTCGCGCATACGCAGAAATCTTGAGAACAGGGTACTCCGAGAACACTACACCGGCCTAACCCAATGAAGTAGAAAAGTTGGGCTAAAAAGTCTCAGGCAATTTCTGATATGCTTCTGGGATTTCACCCACAACTGAGCTAATAAAAAAAAGAAGTAAATTTTCCTTTAATTTTTTTAAATGTAGCCTACTAGTAGTGATAAGTTGGGACAAAACAAGCAGTGAAACGTATCAGTTTTCACGATACAAAAACAGTATGAAGAGACCGTTATGAAAGCCAATAAAATGTGTAACTGATTTCCTCCACTCCCTCAACCCATCCACACCCTGTTTCCAGGACGCAGCATCACGCTCAGACCCGAGCAGATGGCACGAGCTGGCTGGGTCGCTAAATCTCAAACACCCCTATGTCCATGAGAAGAAAAGGGAGTTTTACGTCCTCTTGGTCTGAATCAGACACATATGGGACATTGTTTCATTTTATTTTATCTTACATAAATATGAGTCATCAATGTTCGAATTCCAAGTTGTGTTGAGAGAGAGAGAGAGAGAGAGAGAGAGAGAGAGAGAGAGAGAGAGAGAGAGAGAGAGAGAGAGAGAGAGAGAGAGAGAGAGAGAGAGAGAGAGAGAGAGAGAGAGAGAGAGAGAGAGAGAGAGAGAGAGGGAGAGAGAGAGGGAGAGAGAGGAGGGGAGAGAAGAGAGAGAGAGAGAGAGAGAGAGAGAGAGAGAGAGAGAGAGAGAGAGAGAGAGAGAGAGAGTCAAAGTCAAAGTCAAAAATATTTTAATTGTTAGGCCTTTGGCCCATAACAATGGAGTTCACACAAAAACGTATTGCATATATATATATGAGCAAGAACGAAAAAAAGAATAAAGAATAAAGACACACCCAAAAACAACAACAAAAACACGTATTATGCAAACAAAACATAGATACAAATATTCATCATGCATGTATAATATTATATTCATTTCGCAAGGCAAGAGCTCTGTGAATAAATAATGACGTCTTAATAATAATGCTAGGGTTTTGATTACATAAAATCAATGTGAGTCTGAAAGATGAAGGATGTTTATAATATTTTGCTGGAATTAGTTCTCTTCTTAAATCATTATATTTAGGACATATAAATAGAAAGTGAATTTCAGTCTGAAGAGTTGTACAACAAAAAGGACAATGATCTTTACTTTTGTCTAAACGTGCCTTATATTGTAAGAAATTACAGTTAATTGCAGACATTCCCATTCGAAATCTAGCAATATCTTTACGAACAAATACTTTTTTTAAAGTGTGTAAATACGGCTTCATTGAAACTGTTGGATTAAGTATACAATACCCTTGAAAGAAATCATGACTTTGCAATGCAGAGGACCAATCCTGCTTAAAACAGTCCACAAGCCTTTGCTTGAATTCTTTAAGAAACAATTGCCTATTCCCCCCCACCCCTTGTGCTTCCCATACCACCCCGAACCCATACTGATACAATACATTCCGAACACCAGAGAGAGAGAGAGAGAGAGAGAGAGAGAGAGAGAGAGAGAGAGAGAGAGAGAGAGAGAGAGAGAGAGAGAGAGAGAGAGAGAGAGAGAGAGAGAGAGAGAGAGAGACAGACAGACAGACAGACAGACAGACAGACAGACAGAGACAGAGACAGAGAGAGAGAGAGAGAGAGAGACAGACAGACAGAGACAGAGACAGAGACAGACAGAGACAGAGACAGACAGAGACAGAGACGAGGACGCGCGCTTTCCAGACATTCGAAGTGCGCGTTTTATGACATTAACCAACCTGAAATCGCGCGCTAACTGACAGTGCGCGCTTTATAGCAATTGCAAAATGCGCGCTAAACGAATGCAGCCTTTGTCACACCGTTACACATGGCCTGTCATCAGTGACATGTGATTTCAAACATTGGTATTTTAATAAGACAGGAAGGTTAGGTTAGGTTAGGTTAGTTAGGTTAGGTACATTATAGTCACAGAGGCGTCTCTGTGAAATTCAGGTTGCTCCCACCTGGAAAGAGCGTCGCAACCAGAGGCGCGCCACCCAATTTTTATTATTTTTATTTTTTGCATGCGATTTTTGTGTGACTAATGAGGAAGGAAGGTAGGGGGGTAAATTTTGAAGATATGAAAATATGAAGATATATAGAAGATATAGGTAATGTTGTGAATGATAAATATTTCTTCATCTTCTTCTACTTCTTCTTTCGATAGAGGCGGATAAGGGGAAGGGGGGGGGGGGGGGTGACCATGGTTACAAGCACACACACGTCCACACACACACACACACCTGTCTGAAAAAAATGAATTTTTTTTGCAGCCACTCCAAAACCTTTCATTTCATATATAGGCCTACGTACATGTCATTGCAGCAAAACTCGGTTATAAGTAGAAACCGGTTTGAACCGAAAAACCGGTGCTAAACATTCGCGGTTCGAAAAACCGGTTCGAGTTGCTGTGAACCGGTTTTTTAACTGGAAACTGAAAGTAACTTTTTCTTAGAATAACGCATTCTTTTCGAAAAACAACACTGATTCTCAGCGCAGTTGGGTGTTTGTAAACCAAGAGTAGCTGTTTCTAGTTTGTGGTGGTGCATGGCTTTGACTTTGACTCTGACTTTGAGTGTTGAGTTGAGTGTGTGTGTGTAGTCATACGTTTCTTTATTGAGTGTGAGTGTATGTGTGCGCGTGCGTGCGTGCGTGAGAATATTCTGACAAATAAACATGTGTTTGCATAGGTAAATCTAGTGATGCGAGTACTGGTTAAAAAAACCGGTTCGATAAAACCGGTTCGGAGAGGGAACACCGGTTTAAAACCGGTTCATATTTTTTAACCGGTTCTCAACTCTAGTTATAAGAAAATCGAAGGTAGATATTTTTTTGTTTTCTTATATCCGAGTTTTCTTATTCGAAACTCGGATATAAGAAAACATTTGTAGAGTGTTTTTCTTATAACGGAGGTGAATGGGGGGAAATGGAAAAAAAATAAAAGAGAAAAAGAGAAAATAAAATAAAATAAAGACAAACAGATACACAAAACGAAGAGAAAATTCTATGACATCATTTGGTGCATGACAAAAAGAAAGAAGGAAAAACGGCAAAAGAAAGGAGGAGAAAAAAGAAAGAACAGAACAGAAATTTAAAAACAAAAATAAAAGCAGAAGTTGTGATGAGTTGCATGATGAGCGAGCAAGATAGCGGAGATCGGATGAATGATTGGGTGTGGTGGTGTGAGAGTAACATATTTGTTTAAATAAAAGCAGAAGTTGTGATGAGTTGCTGATGAGCGAGCAAGATAGCGGAGATCGGATGAATGATTGGGTGTGGTGGTGTGAGAGTAACATATTTGTTTAAATGTAAATTTTTGTTTCATGTTTTTAATTAATATTTTAATGCAACCAAGGATGTATTTAAACCGTGTCATTTTACATGGTGGAAGACAATTTTCCATTTGCATTTGTAAAATGCCAATGGACAATAACGAAACTTGTGACTTATGACATGACTCATGTTTTACATCATAAAATCCAAATACAGCAAAGCTCGGTTATAAAAAAAATAACAGACTGCATCCAAGCTGCATGTATTGAATAACGTGTGTACCGTGTCAGTCCTTTCTAACAGACTGCAACCAAGCTGCATGTATTGAATAACGTGTGTACCGTGTCAGTCCTTTCTAACAGACTGCAACCAAGCTGTTTGTATTGAATAACGTGTGTACCGTGTCAGTCCTTTCCGACAGACTGCAACCAAGCTGCATGGTTGTATTGAATAACGTGTGTACCGTGTCAGTCCTTTCTAACAGACTGCAACCAAGCTGCATGTATTGAATAACGTGTGTACCGTGTCAGTCCTTTCTAACAGACTGCAACCAAGCTGTTTGTATTGAATAACGTGTGTACCGTGTCAGTCCTTTCCGACAGACTGCAACCAAGCTGCATGGTTGTATTGAATAACGTGTGTACCGTGTCAGTCCTTTCTAACAGACTGCAACCAAGCTGCATGTATTGAATAACGTGTGTACCGTGTCAGTCCTTTCTAACAGACTGCAACCAAGCTGTTTGTATTGAATAACGTGTGTACCGTGTCAGTCCTTTCTAACAGACTGCAACCAAGCTGCATGTATTGAATAACGTGTGTACCGTGTCAGTCCTTTCTAACAGACTGCAACCAAGCTGCATGGTTGTATTGAATAACGTGTGTACCGTGTCAGTCCTTTCTAACAGACTGCAACCAAGCTGCATGTAGTGTGTGTGTGTCCTTTCTAACAGTGTGTGTGTGTGTGTGTGTGTGTGTGTGTGTGCAACCAAGCTGTGTGTGCGTGTGCGTGCGTGCGTGTGCGTGCGTACGTGTGTGGGTAGGTAGGCAGAGTACATCACCTAAAGGTAATTGATTTGATGACTATAGTTTGTATCTAAGGCATGACAGGGTTGTTGAAGGGTTATGGTAATTTTGTTTCATTAGCAGGTTAGTTATATCTGATACAGCAGTAGTTTCAATTTTGGTCATGATAAACCAGAACACGTGCACGCACAGCCATGCAGACACACAGAGACACGTTAACTGTCTGAATCACTTTTAGTGGAAGGACGCTAAACTGAAGCACACACACACACACACACACACACACACACACACACACACACACACTTGTTACTGATTTTGAATCACTTTTACTGGAAGGACGCTAAACTGAAGCACACACACACACACACACACACATTTACTGACTGAATCACTTTTACTGGAAGGACGCTAAACTGAAGCACACACACACACACACACACACACACACACACACACATTTACTGACTGAATTACTTTTACTGGAAGGACGCTAAACTGAAGCACACACACACACACACATTTACTGACTGAATTACTTTTACTGGAAGGACGCTAAACTGAAGCACACACACACACACACACACACACACACACATTTACTGACTGAATTACTTTTACTGGAAGGACGCTAAACTGAAGCACACACACACACACACACACACACACACACGGCTGTGGAAAGAAACAACACTGAAATGAGTTCCCAACATCACCAAAAAGGCTTAAACTTTAAATATTTAACACAAAGGATAACACTGAATAAAAAGGCAAAACCTCTGACAAGAGAAGCCAATCCTCTGTCAGACACACACACACACACACACACACACACACACACACACACACACACACACACACACACACTCACTGAAACACCAGTTTTTTTGTTTTCTTAAACCAGATTTTTAATTTCAAATTGGAGATCATAAAGTTATGTATACATGATTTTTCTGTTGCTGTAATTATTACAGCATAATAAACAAATAGTACAAAGACAAATAACATACCAATCGGGAGTTAGTCACGTATATTGATATCAATCACTCAAGTATCAAACGGACCGTGAACATTGATTAATTTTCTTTTAAAAAATACACACATCAGTTTCTTGCTGGCACTGATCATTCGACAAAGGTGATATGAATAGACAAACAGATGAAAAAGTATCAACCCCCCTTCCCCCCCGGGCATGAGCACAAAAAACAAAAACAAAACAAAAATTCTTGGTTTGTACACAACATGCATACGTTTGTCTTCAGGTGTTTTGCTGTTTTTTTGCGGCTGAAGATCCGAACACTCATCACGCAATTACATTATAATATTATTAGCGCATTGGAGAGATAAAACATGCATTGGAGAGATAAGAGAAAGTGGTAAAGGTCAAGATGTGCCACCCCCCCTACCTATCTCGGTTAATTGTATTTTTCCGTTATTGCCTTTCTTACCATACATAAAGCTGTATTTTAGGAACATTTTTAGCTAATAACCTTTTTGGAATACTAACCCTAACCCTAACCCTAGCCCTAACCCTAACCCTACCCCCCACCGTATAAGACGGAAAAACGCAACGAACCACAACTGTGACAAATCGCGGTGTACTGCAGTACATAGTGGGGGGTAGGGTTAGGTTTAGGGGTAGGGTTAGGGTTAGGGTTAGTATTCCAAAAAGGTAATTAGCTAAAAATGTTCCTAAAATACAGCTTTATGTATGGTAAGAAAGGCAAAAACGGAAAAATACAATTAACCGAGAAATGCATGGGGGGTGGCACATCTTTACCTTTACCGACAAAGTGATGGCAAATAAGAGAAGACAATGTGTTTTTAACATGCCCCCACCTGATACAGGTGCATACGGGACATTCATTTCACATAAGTATGTGACCCAAGTAAGTATGTGAAAGGGACATTAAGTGTCAAAATGACCATTCTCAGAAAATGATATATTTGAAAACTTCAGACAAGTCTCTTTCTAATGATACAAGAACCATTCTTGTATCTTTTCCCGTTCCAGAGTTATGTGCGTTTAAAGTTAGTAGGGCGAGTGTTTGACATTTTGAGAAGTCCAAATTCTAGCCTAAAGGGGGAAAATGCATTGACCTGCTAGTTTCAAAGCACTTATAAGATCATTCAGAGATCACATTAATAAGAGTGTCCTTTATAAATATGAAAGATAAGATGTTAGAGAACACAAATATACCCATAACTCAAAATTGACCCAAAAAAAATAATTTTTGACTTTGTAAGCCTGTTGTGAGAATCTAGCGCAGCGACTTGATGTCCCTTTCGTGGTGCTGGGTCACATATCATGTAAAGATAGTGGGCCGATCCTGGAGATACTGCAATACCAGGAGAGACCCAAACGTTTAGCAAAACAGACCCGAGCCCATCATTATGTGATGGCGCAATAAGAGAAAACCTTACAAGTCGCACAACATATTTATTTGGGAGAAAAGGCAAAAAATTAAAAATGATAATAAATTGAGATTTTTCTTTAATATCACATAATAATAATAATAATAATAATAAATTATAAAAATAATAGTCAATAGCTCTAAAAATATCAAATTTCTGTTTAGGGTAACCGATCTTTTTTTTTTTAATGTGTTCTACCAAATGTAAATGATTTGTTTGTTTGTTGAATCACTTTTTTTTCTTCTCCACAAATCAATAGAAACAAACTGAGCCAAAACTCTCTTACTTTATGTCAAATGTCTGCAAATGATGTATCTCAGAAGTAAAATTTCAAATTCAAAAGCAAAGACATTTGTTGTTGTTGTTCCCTGGCTTAAAGACTCCAGGGATCATCCCAACAGCCGGGACACTCGAACACTATGGTACAAATGCAGCAGCTAGGGGTGAGAACATTACGTGTGTGACCGTTTTTTGATTACCCCGCCACGTGAGCAGCCACACTCAGACTTTGGAGGCAAAGACATTTAAATTCTGTTTTCCTTTTATCTATAAAGCACCTTAGAGCCATATTGTAAAAGAAAAACCTCAATTTATAATTTTAAGAAATCTACTATGTCTGATTTTTCTCATGTACCGTGACATTTTTTTGTATCTCTCCAGGTTAGTTCATTAATAATAATATAAATTGTGTCATGTAGGAGTGTTAAATAGTAAAACAAACAAAACAACCACATTTTTTTTTAAACTACAAGTGATCTTCACACAAACACCTTGATGTATATATATCCAATTATCTCTTGTAGATTTTTGGGGTCACTTTTTTTCTGTTTCTGCATTCACATGAGAAATCCTCACCCCCTACTGCATTCTGACTTCATACCATTCATTTTCTCTCATTCTCCTCTTCCTTAATACATCTCACAATTGGTAACAATATACAAGTGAACAGTTTAGACACACACACACACGCACGCACGCACGCACGCACACGCACAATCTCTTAAAATTTCAAGGTGCATTCTTCAATACTTTCTCAACTGACAGCACATCGAAAGTTCAAATTAGTGGAAAAAATGTTCCCCAAAAGATAAATAAATACACTTTACTAAAATAAACAAAGTAATAAAGACATTAAGCTTACACGGCTGTATTTATCATCTTTTATTTTGTATTGGAAGAAGAAAAATGAGCCTACAAACTCGATGTAAACTCAATATAAACTGTCAATCAGTTTTCTTTGGAACCATTTCATGTAGTAAAATCTCTGGTTGAAACAACTACTGTACTTATATTGCCCAACATTTCTCTCTCATATCCCATTACAAGTAAGGATTTGGAAACCTTGTAAATCAAACAAGCAAACCACGGAATGTGCGCAGCAAAAAACAAACAAAGCAACAAAAAAACATTCTAAAACGCTTCACAACAAACGATCCAGCCGTTCAGCATCGAACCAATCAAAATAGCTCCAAAAATAAATTTCAAAGTAAAATCACAGCACAAGAATCCCCATCAAAAAAACAAATAATCAAAGAAATAAACAAACGGACAGCAACTCAACCCAAAAGGCAAAGGAATCACAGGCGAAGGAAGCACTATACCTATACAGAATTAAAAGTCTGGGTCTAGTGATAAGGCAACAAAATGGGGCCAAAGACTGTATAGAGGAAGACAAGCATCCGGTTTCTTTTTCCTATATGAGTAGTGAGGACAGAAACACTGGTTATGTCCCTTTTAAACGTGACACATTTACACGTCGATAGGCCAGTTGAATTCTCCGTTCAAATTCCAGTCTGAGTTTTTGGATAGCCACCGCTGTGAATGGTGTATAACTACCCCGCTAACGATAACTCTATCAGCCCGGTTCACTGTAACTCTTAAGTAGTCCATCTTACCCTTTTAGAATCTTTGATGGGGCTTGTTGCCAGCCGCAGATAAAAAAAACTGGTAATGTTTTCATTGATGTGCATAGAGCTTAACTCATTCAAGCCGTTCCAGCGGTATATGTGTGGAATTAATATAGCCGTCAATTGGATGCATTTGCTTCAAGGGAAGTAAATCTGTGTGCACACCCATACCTTGGTCACTTTTAAACTCGCTTCGCGGCCTCCCTTAGACCACAATTTTGCTTTTGTAGTGGTTTGCTGTCGGGAAACCAATTAATTGGTGTGGAGAGCTATTCTATATAAAATTCATATATAAAAAAAAGTCTGATATACCACTTCCCTATGTCTAAACCTGAAGAAAAAACCTGTAATCTTCTTTCATTTCTCCTTTTGTTTATGCATGTTTTGTTTGTGTGTATGGCTGGAGTGATTTGTGAGGTGTTTTTTTAATAATTCAAAATCGTTGCAATGCATTAATAAAATAAAATAACCAAATGTCTGTTTTGTCTGTTTGTTCCAGGTTGGCTGACAATGTTAACGCGATAACTTTTGAACAGAGGGTCCTAGAACGCCCACATTTTTCACGCGCTTAGGTAGTTAGAATATCTAGGCCCAGTAAACAAACGAAGGTCTTTGGTCAAAGGGCAAGGTCACAGCAGCAGAAAACAAAGAGAAATACAAACCTGGGCGGGGGAATGAAAACATTTCTTTGACCTCATCTTTCAAATGCTCATGAAGCTGTGTGTGGTGAGATGAAGAATGAAAATCCGTTTAACGTCCTCCGGTCTGGAACAGACACATGTCATGTGGGACATTGGTGGATAATAAAGATGTGGGAGCGATCCCGGAGGCAATGCCCGGAGGCAGTGCAACACCAGGAAAGTCCCGAATTTATAACAATACAGATATTAATTTAAGAAGCTGTGTGTAAGCAGCCTGCATCAATTTAGTTAACATCAAATTAACTGCTCCTATATCTCTTACCACGTTTGTTAAAACAAAATTACAGATTTTTTTCCCCAGCAAACTGTTGTCACTATCAATATGATAGAGACAAAATGAGACAACAATTCTAATAAAAAGACATCGCGCCTACTGTATAAACATTGAAAACAGACGTTTATAAAGATAGGACATTCAAATTATTTATTTTGAAACCATTTCTTTCACCTCATCTTTCAAATGCTTCCTGCTCACGAAGCTGTGCGTAAACAGCCGGCCTGCATCAATTTTGTCAACATCAAATTAATTGCTCCTAGATCTCTTACCACGTTTGTTAAAACAAGTGGAATAAAGCAAGCAAACACTAGGGTGGTTGTAATTTGACTTGGAAATAATTTAATGACACAATACTTCGGGTCACAGACCCTTCAAAGGTGCAAAAGGAAAATGAGAACAAATAAACAAAAAATGGCGGATTTTTGTTCTCCAGCAAACTGTTGTCACTATCAATATGATAGAGAGAAAATGAAACAACAATTCTAATAATAAAAGGGCCCACTGCATAAACATTGAAAACAGACGTTTATAAGGAAAGGACATAATAAAAAGAAAAACAAATATATATATACTGCTAAAAACAAAACAAAACGCAACCACCTCTTACTGTACTTTGATCGTCTTGTAATTTGTTTGAACTTGATAGTTGGTATTTTAATGTGGCGGTACCATAGCCGATGAGGTTTAGCCGAGGCGTGGTTACCGCTACACCTATCTATATTGTTAAAAACTCGGGACTTTACTGGTGTTGCACTGCCTCCGGGCATTGCAGCCAGTATTGTTCCCAACATCTTTGTATTTACAAATGTCCCATATGTGTCTATGACCGAGAGGACGTAAAACATCATTTTCATCATCTTGTAATTTGTTTGCATACCCAAAAAAACTAAAATAGTAAAAAAAAGTATTAAAAAAAGAAGCGAGAATGTCCAAACTTGTTACACTTTAAAGGTTTTTCCTTCGACATTACATGGGTGCAACTACACAAAATGAAAAAAACTGAATGGCCGGGGTCTAGGGGTAATGTCCCCCAGCTGCTGAAGTAAAAATTGATTTATGAAGGTATCTTAGTTTGCTTTTTTTCACAATGTATACAAATGCTTATTTTAAAGTGTTTGAAAAATACAGTAGACAAAGATCTTGTTTGACAAATTTAAAAAAAAAGGAAATTCCTTTTCTGGTAAAATGCAAAAACAGGAAATCCTTGTATACCAGGTAAAGTAGCACCCTTGACACTACATTCACTTTCCAAGGTGCGTTCACTGGACAGTACCTGTCCAGTGTGCCATAATCAGTAGGGGGTATGATATTACTTTGCCTTTCTGACCATTGTTGCGTTTCTTTTTTTGAACAGTATGTAAGTAAGTGTGTGTGTGTGTGTGTGTGTGTGTGTGTGTGTGTTTGTTTGTGTGTATGTGTGTGTGTTTCATTTAATGTCTATCCATTTCTCGTGATATCAGACAGAAAATTGTGTGCGTGCGTGCATGCATGTGTGTGCGTGTGTGCGTGTCTGTCTGTGTGTGTGTGTCTTTCATTTAACTCTATCCACTCCTCGCGATATTAGACGGAAAATTGTGTGTGCGTGTGTGTGTGTGTGTGCATGCGTGTGCGTGTGTGTGTCTGTGTGTGTAAGTTCATATCAATGAGAGTAGCCATGATATGATTTGAAAAGCAATAACTCAGTACCACTGTTTTAACCTCAACTTAAACATAAAAATCACGATTCAAAATGAACAGCTTTCCAGTTTGGCTCTAAACGGAGGCAAGGTTAAAAAAACCCACAAAAAAACATTAAATGCAAAACAAATTATAACGGTTACTTCTTAAACAATAAATTAATAATTAACGAAAATGTGCGTAAACGCAACTTCCAACAGAACTGTCACTATATCAAATGAATAGCTTTCCAGTTTAATTCTAAAGGAAGGACAGGTTTAAAAACAAAACCTTGAATGCAAAAAACGAATTATGATGGCTAGCTTGAATAAATTAATAAATAAATAGTTAATGAAGATATGTGCAGATGCTGGCAAGCTTACATCCATGCATATGCGTTAACAATGAGGCTTTATACTACTCCTTGCCGACACAAAAGGGCGATAATTTTAGGCCCGAACTGCCGATGCCCCCTGGTGATGAGTCAGGAGCAGATAATTTTCTGTGGCTATACACTACTAGTTCCTGACAGGCAGGGGCGATAATCTTAAGTAGGTGGCGTTCGCATCTCAGGTCACGAGACAGGGGCAGAGAATTTTGCGGTATAAAGCCTCATTGGAAACATAGCAATGACATTTGTATAGGTCTCCAAACACATAGTCTGTACACTGATAATCACCAACAGTCTCATGTTCAAATGTATGCTTCTTTACGCAGATTCACTGGTCCTTGTGTGCCCATGCATGCATGCTAACACACACACACGCACGTATGCGCACACACACACACACACACGCACACACATATGTAATCACATTCACACACACGTGATAATCTTAGCATATCGCAAGCAACGAAAAAAAATCAAAAAAAGCAAGAACAACAAAAAGAACAAATAACACTCACCAACATGCACGTAATCTCAGTCAGACATTATGCGTACATATGCACACACTTACGCACTGATTGCATGCACACACACACACACACACTGAGAGAAACACACACGCATACAAACAACACTCCAACACACTCTTTACAATAACTTACCATATAAACAGTACAGGAAATTATGAACAAATCTTGTCAAGATATAATCATTTACAAAAGTGAAAAAGTTAAAACACTTTTCATACAATAATTTTTTTTAAATTGATAACAATCGGTTAACAATTTTCAAATCAACTTAAAACAAAACGCTAATACATATATAAGTTCCCCCATCATGGATGAAGCAAATTATAATTTAAAAATAAAATTGCATGACAACAAACAAAAATCAATCACAGAAAACAAGCAGGATCTGAACCTTTGACACACACACACACACACTGCATACTCTTTGCACTCATTTCATTCAGATTTTCTTCAACACACTTTGTCAGTGATCATTACATAATATCAGCAGGGGTGCTCAAGAGAGGAATTCCAAAAACCTGAAAGCAGAATTCTTGAAAACCCCAAACCGGAAAGTTCCAAAAACGTTCTTGATCTTTTTATGTCTAAGTTCGTACAAAATCATGTTATTGCTTACAAAACCTATTTTTAGAAACAACGATTAACTCACTCAGGACTAATGAGCCGGATCCAACTCATGGCTCACACAACCGTTTAGGACGAATGAGCCCGATCCGGCTCATAAGCGTTTTCAAGAGGTTTTGATTTCTGCCGTGCAACCAGCTTTCAAGTTCGACATCATACACCTCCTTTCAGTTTGCTTTGACCTTGCCTCTCTTGAAATCAACCAATCATTGCAGAGTTTACATTCAGATTTGGTTGTAGTGGGGGGTCAAAGATAGGAATGCGAAATTTTCCTTCTTTCTAAGGCCTATGTGTTAGCTGTTTTCGTCAATAGGAGACAAACCAATAGGAGACAAACGACGAAGGCATGGAATCTGATATTTTACGATCGTTGAGTGCATGGTGTTAGTAACCTTATCTGGTGATGTGATTTCGAACCTAGCCAAACAGCCCGTCCTGAACGGTTGTAAGGAGAAACAACTGGCCAGTACCGAGTGAGTTAACCTTTTCAGTGCTGATGACAATAACAGGTTTTGTAAGTCTGGATAGCTGAAATGAGTACAAAATGTGGTTTTATTCATTAAACCATCCATGTTCACCGAGTGTAATCAAGAATTAAAAGCCTATTTTCAGCGTCCTGAGTGAACACTACTAACGCTTAAACAGCTATATGCTTCTTGCCTCGGACCTATAAATATACATACATCGGTGCTAGTTCAAAAATTTTGCGGCAATAAAAAAAAAGCGCGGCAAACGGGCAGCACTGTCGCAACTAAATAAACGGCACTGAAGGGGTTAAAAAAAAGAATGCAATGTATTTTAACGTATTGACAAACAACTGTAACAAAATCCAAACCAATTGTCCTTGGCGACCTGTTCATCAGATTATTCTTTTTTTCCAATCATATGATTGCCGATAAAAAAAATTGCCGATAAATGGGCAGGTGGACATTACTGGATGAAGTTACACAATTCAGTTAATGAATTTATAATTAATTAAAGGAATGTATATAGGCCTTGAATCTTCAAAGTACCTAAGCAGATTTCCCTTGTTATAGGGAAGAAAGCAGACTAGAATCCACACACACAAAAATAAATAAATAAATACATTCAAAAATGCACCAATATCTACTAAAGCAAAAAAACCAAAAAACACAAAAGGTCAAATACCTTTAACCCTTTCACCACCAGCCATTCTTCAGCCCCAAAATACCATTAAACTTAACTGGGTAGACAATAAGATATCTGCAATATTGCAAATTCCCCTGTGACATATATAACATCAGGCCTATCCTTACCTCCCAAAATTAAGAAAATAGGGTCTTTGGATAACAGGCGCTGATTTGATGCCTTTTAGTGACATGGGTGTTAAACCATTGTGGTGCTAAAATGCGACATTGGCGGTGAAAGGGTTAAATGCATTCAAACGACTAGCTTTTTTCTCTCTCTTCAGAACAGAATGTCTCTTTGAGAAATTGACCAGCAATCTGAGAGTAAATAGCACTGATTACAGTGGCTAGCATCTGGCATGGTTCTCCTTACGGTCAACTCTCGCAATATCCGTTTATGTCATGCTGTGTTATCACATTCGCCTGCAAACCCTGCTCTACACAACTGTCGAACATTACGTTACCTGGCATTCTTCTTTCTGTTTTCTTTGAAAATGCGCACACATTTGACAGTGCATGGGAAACACAGACATAATAGAATTTTGGCATAAATTTGAGATTTAAATTTTTCATGGTGGAGCAAAGATTCCTTGTTAATACACCGAAAACCGAATTGAGTTATCTTGTCTAGTTTTTATTTTATAATTATTTGAAGTTTGGCATTCGAGATAGATCATTTGCAGAAATTGGGCATAGAAGATACAACTCTGCCTCTTTGTTTCCATTGACTTGATTTAGAAAACAATCAAATAAACAAAGAAATCATCCAAAATTGTCTTTTATGTTGTGGATACTGGTAGAACACATACAAATAGGCATAAATAATTATGCCCTAAATAGAAAATTGATATTTTGGGGGTTGACAATCGAAGACAAACTTGAAGAAAAGCAAATGGCTTCAAAGAGATACTTCCACAAGCGTGGAAAAATGAAAAGTGATTTGATAAGACAAAGTTACCGGAAGTCAGGGGGGAGTAATCGGGCTTCCGGGTAATGGGAGTAGCGGTCCTTTGTTACTTTCGTTTTCTTATGTGCTGTGGCATTTGGTGTCCAACTGATGATAGTGTATGCTAATTGGGTAAAGGTCAAGATGTGCCACCCCCCCTACCTATCTCGGTTAATTGTATTTTTCCGTTATTGCCTTTCTTACCATACATAAAGCTGTATTTTAGGAACATTTTTAGCTAATAACCTTTTTGGAATACTAACCCTAACCCTAACCCTAGCCCTAACCCTAACCCTACCCCCCACCGTATAAGACGGAAAAACGCAACGAACCACAACTGTGACAAATCGCGGTGTACTGCAGTACATAGTGGGGGGTAGGGTTAGGTTTAGGGGTAGGGTTAGGGTTAGGGTTAGTATTCCAAAAAGGTAATTAGCTAAAAATGTTCCTAAAATACAGCTTTATGTATGGTAAGAAAGGCAAAAACGGAAAAATACAATTAACCGAGAAATGCATGGGGGGTGGCACATCTTTACCTTTACCGCTAATTGTTTTGAGTGTTGGTCAGTATGGTTAGAATAGATTTGATATTTTGGGGGTTGTTGGCAATGTTTGGCTTTTGCTCAAAAAACATTCTGAGCGACTTATGTAGGTTTTTCCCATGCACCATCACAGATTAGTTTATCGGGTACAAACAGCGAAGAAAATGAACATGCATGCCACACAGCACACACACACACACATAGTGATCAATAACCTGTGATCTATTCCACCACAGCATATACCATTTAACCAGCTTTTCCCCTCACCCATGCACGAACAATACGCAGCTTTCATTTTATTTTCATTATTGTTGATGATCGTCATTATTGCATCGGTTGTATGAATGCATGAGAACCCATCGAGTCGGTAGCGGATTCTTCACCAGTTTTCCACAGAGGCCGTGCTAAAACACACTTCCATCATAATTATTTTGAGTCAAAATTTCAAAATATCGTTCATTTTATTTAGTTTCATGCATGTGCTTTCATCATCCTTTCAGTCACTAACTAACAAGCATAAAAAAAAACATGCTTTCATCATCTTCATGCGCTTTCAATTTCCAACGCACATGCTTCCACAACGCATGCTTTCGTCAAACTCATGCGCTTTCATCTAAAAAAAAAAGAAGATCTATTTCCCAGTCAAAATTTCCAAATATCACACTCTCTATCTCACCTTCAAGCAGCCATATTATCATCTTTTCAGCCATTATCTCTCACAATTTCACACTCTCATGTTCTTTTTCTTTCTTCCCAAACCAAAGCCAGCAAGCAAGATCACTGATACTTTCTCAGTATATAAATAAACAAACAAAAAAACCCAACATCATCATCAAAATTTATAGTCTGATTCCATCAAAACGTTCAATCTTGATTATGTCCAGTACCTGCCTGACAACAGCATAGCGGCAATGTCCGCGATGCAGAGTAAACCGCTTTGCTAACAGGATTGCCAGCAAAACAAAAAGAAAAGAAAAATACATGCACTCGCACACAGAGCTCTAGACAAGCTTTTGTTGACTTCTTCTTCTTCTTCTGCATTCCCAGGCCATATGGCCATAATGGGTAAGGTACGTATGTGTCCAGTTTTCAGTTTTCACTGGTCTTCCCGCTGCGTACAGCCAACACATTCCGATTTCGGAGGAGCTCAAAGGAGAACAATTATTCAGAAAAAGTTTTTTAAAAGGCAGGAGAATGGGCCAATAAGTCTGAAAGATAGTAGATGATAGAAAGCAAAGGGAAAAGGCAGAGTCAAAGAAACTGGCAGATTAGAGGAAGTTACAAGCACAGAATTTCCAGAAGGTGGGGGAACTATTTTTTTTTACAAAAGACCCCCCCCCCCCCCCCCCCCCGGTATCCCCACGGGGAGGTTTTTGTCGACGAACAAGGTCCAAACACCTCTTACCACACAGATATAAAACAGCGGATCAACTACACTTCATTGCACGCGCGTTCCCAGTACTCTGAACGCACTCCCAATGGCACAACAGGGATTTATTTACCCAGAACTAAAATTGCTCAGAAACGTTAAATAGGAGAGTTGTTGGTTTTTCTTCTCTTTCACCTTTGCATCTTTTCAGTCCAAAGATTGTACAAATGATTAAAAACAAAACAAAAAAAGACCACCAAAAAAAAATAAAAAATCCCAAATCAAACATAAATTAAAACAAAAATTTGGATGGATTATTAATCATCATGAGGTGAGGACATGAAAAGGTAAAAAAAAAAAAAAAAAGCATTTTTGTGTGAAAAGTATGAAAAAAAAAGTTCCGTTTGCACAGCACACGGGTTTGTACTTATTACTGTATGACCTGATTTGAATGACCCACACAAATCGAATGTTCGCCACCACAGTCAAACCAGACAACGGAGAAGGAAAGGTTGTTCACTTCCAGGGGTAGATTATAGATTACAGATAATCTTTTCCATATGATATAGAGTTTTTAGGGTTGAAGAAAAAAAAAAAAGTCTCAAATATTGATGTATTATGTATGGAAAGTGTTCCAAGTTTTGCAGAAAGAGAGCACCGCTTGATGTTAGAAATTGTTGAATTCGGTTTCACCTTCAGATTATATTGAAGAATTCCACACTTTAAATATGCACTTAGGACACACAAAGGACACACACACATAGATATCCAATAATCTTTCTGTGAAAAAGTTTTTAAAGAAAGAAAAATGGCATACTACAAACAGAAACATTTTGACAGAAAATTTCAAAATACTTTACAAGTAAATTTTTTTTACTCATACAGCCATTGTCCTTCCAGCCCACACGTACAACCTCACTTAGAGATACTGTAACTTTTCTGTGCACAGAATTTACTGTCACACACACTCACACGCAATCTCTCACACACGCACACACACACAATCTACACTTTCCAGATGTTTGCTTGCACATTTCCCTTTTCAATATAAAAAAAGGGAAGTTCTGAGAGGGTGAGGGTTGGGGGTGGGGGACAGGGGTTGGTGTGGGGGCGGGGGAGGGGGAGAGACAGAACATAGCATGCATTGATGTAGACGCACTCCCTGTACTTTGTCAGCACCTAAAAATGACATTTGTGACCCAGCACCAACCACAGAAGGGACTTTATTTATTAAGTGTCAAACTGACCATTGTGAGAAAATTATACATTTCAAAACTTCAGACAATTCTCTTTCTAATGATACAGGAACCGTTCTTGTATCTTTTTTACGTTCCAGAGTTATGAGCATTTAAAGTCGGTAGGATGAGCGTCAGCCATTTTGAGAAAACACTGTCTAAAGTCCAGCCCAGCTGAAGAAAATGCATTGACCTACTCGTTTTTAAACAGTGATCGTGCTGGGAGATTTTGAAAACCAGTCCCATCAGCGACAATGCCCTTCAACAACTCCAACAACCGGTGTCAAAACCAGTCCCAGGGAAACAAAAACCAGTGAAAACCACACTATCAAAGCCTCTGTTAAAACAATTTATCAGTCCTAGCAAACATTTATCAGTCCTTGGGACTGACAGTTCACAATTTTGTCAGTATTTTGGTTTTGCAATCAGTATTTTACTGATAATTACCAGTAAACGCGATCACTGTTAAAACACTCATAAGACCATTTAGAGACCATATTAAAGATTATCTTTTATAAAGATGAAAGATAAGATGTTAGAGAACACAAAAATACCCAAAACTCAAAACTGAGCCTCCCCCAAAAAGAGAGTTTTGACTTTGCAAGCCTGTTGTGAGAAGCTAGCCCAGCGACTTAATGTCCCTTTCGTGGTGCTGGGTCACAATTGTTTTCAGTCGCCAGACAAAGAGGCTTTGATGTTGACACACTCCCAAGTCTCCCAGATCTTCCCTGCCGGACCGAGCTCTAGGCAATGACACGGACACACTCCTAAGTCCATCATTTATCAGCACCAAGCTGATGTTCCCAGCCAATAGCCAAAGAAATGATGCTGACGCACTCCCAAATCTATCTATCCTCTCAGCAGAATAAACTGCTTTGCTAACAGGATTGCCTCTCAGCAGACGACGCTGACAAAGGGAACACGACGCCCCCGAAAGCTCCAAGGTGAAGCCTAAACTTTAGCTGAGTGAAACTGTTTTTAAATTCGTTTTATCTACCTATCCTTACCAAAGTGATCTCTTCAGCTGAAAGACAAGAGAATAAGCAATGACGCTAACACATTCTTCAGTCAATCTTTTTTTAAAAGATCTTTACATCCAAAATACAAACGATGCTGACAAGACTTCAGCCTTTCAATATCTAGATGGTCTTCCTACTCCTAGCCCCCCCCCCCACACACACAATCACGCTGACACACTCTCTCGAGTCTAACAGCACCTAGAAGATCTTCCCAACTGAGTGGCAAATAGGCAAAGATGTTAATACACTTCCAGAATCAATTGGCTCAATCAGGAATCTCTCCAGTTGATTGATGGTCAAAGGGTTGACGCCGACACTCACCCAGTCTATCTTTGGGGAGGTACCGTTTTGCCCTGGGTTTTTTCGCCCTCTTGTCCAGGGCGAAACGGCACTGCCACTGCGGGGTTGATGAAGTTTCACCCTGGCAACCCGTGTCAATTCGCCCTGTCACCTTTTGCCCTGTTCCCATTCTGCCCTGTTGCTCGAGTTCACTATCAATTGTCATCTATCTCTCGTGGAAATAAAGCTGAACAGCGATTGCCCAATTTTTTCAAAAAGAAACTTCATCAACCCCGCAGTGGCAGTGCCGTTTCGCCCTGCCCCGTGTCATTTCGCCCTGTCACCTTTCGCCCTGTTCCCATTCTGCCCTGTTGCTCGAGTTCACTATCAATTGTCATCTATCTCTCGTGGAAATAAAGCTGAACAGCTTGATTGCCATCCCAATTTTTTCAAAAAGAAACTTCATCAACCCCGCAGTGGCAGTGCCGTTTCGCCCTAGCAGCCCGTGTCATTTCGCCCTGTCACCTTTCGCCCTGTTCCCATTCTGCCCTGTTGCTCGAGTTCACTATCAATTGTCATCTATCTCTCGTGGAAATAAAGCTGAACAGTTTGATTGCCATCGCAATTTTTTTTAAACATGAATTTGAAGAAACGAAGATGACTGTTGGGTTCAATAAAATTCACAGCAAATACAAACAGTCGAAATTGAAACCCAAAATAAAAGGTTTAATAAACATTTTTTAAAAACAGCAAAACAAATCACGACGTTTCGGGTTCAACCCGTTGTCCAGTGCTGAGTGAAAAGTCGTGATTTGTTTTGCTTTTTAATTTTTTTTTTGTTATTAACCCCTTGACTGCCACCAACATATCATGTACTGACCTGATGACATCACTGATGATGGCATCAGATGAAGAGGAATAACCCTGATATGCTGGCTTTTGCTCTAACACAGTCAAGAGAGTTATATCCCCAGACCATTTTACCAGATTGGCTCTATCAGTTGCCTTTTTTATGGTATGGTTCCCCCAATGATTTTTTCTTTAATTTTCTCTGGCAGTCAAGGGGTTAAACCTTTTATTTTGGGTTTCAATTTCGACGGTTTTAATTTGTAGTGAATTTTATTGAACCCAAATTGTGAATTTTTCTAATGTGTTCCTCTTCTCTTCCAATAATGTTCATCTGCTGTAACTGGCAAATATCCACACGTACTTGGGTTCAAACAAATTCGCTGCTTGGGAAGGGGGAGGGGAGAAAGAGGGAGGGGGGAGGGGAATCCATATATATCAATAAATGTTAAAATTGATGAACTCCACTGAAGCCAGTTTTTATGGGCAGAGTGATATTTTTCTTATTTTTTCAATTACTTTTATGAACTTGAGATTTGAAACCATACTTTTTATCAATAAATTTGTACTATTGATAACCTCCGTAACTGTGTAGAATCTTAGAGATTAAGATTAAGATTATAGCCCCGTCGACAACAAAGGCCATGTCAGGGCTGTCACCACGTTAAATCTTACCACGACAGACCTGTTTACTCTACTCTTTTCGAGTAGTATTCTACTCAATTTGGATGCCTACTACTCTTCAAACTTGAAAATAGTGCTCTTTAATTCTTGATTGCTACTTATTTTCAGTGAACATTGTTTGATGGTTTAATGACTAAAACTTCACATTTTGCACCACAACTACTCATTTCAGCTGTCCAGACTACTCAAGACTTGTGTAGGGGGTAAACAGGTCTGCCACGAATCAAAAAGGGATACAAACACAAGGTAAAAACAAAATCAAAGTTTTTTTGTTAACCCTTTCACCGCCAGCCATCTTTGAGCGAAACATTTCCATTAAACGTACTTGGCTATAGAAAAGATTTTGTCTGCAATATTGTGGGATTTCTCTGTGGCACATTTAGAAATGGGTCAATCCTTACTGCCCAAATTTAGGAACACAATTTCATTGAATAACAGACCCTGATTTCAAGAGTTTTAGTGACATGGGTGTTAAATCTTGTGGTGCAAAAATGCGACATTGGCGGCGAAAGGGTTAAACTACTTTTGTTAAAAAACCATTAATAAATCAAAAAGGCAGGGCGAAATACGAACAGGGTGAAAACAAAACGGGGCGAAAAAGACACTGCCGTAATCGTCAGGGCGAAATGGGAACAGGGCGAAATAGAACAGGGCGAAAGGGGATGCCACCCTATCTGCACCTAGATTTGTCTTGAGCAGACAGACGGACAAGGGGACGACGATGTTCACGCTCTTCAGGTCTGTAGGTCTTCCCAGCCCTCAGACAGACAGGCAGTAACATGGGTGAAAGTAAAACATTCTCTCAGTCCTGAAATGACACGTTTCAATGTTCTCTGAATTTTCCCCAAATCCTGAAGTGGTGTGGTGACCAAAATAACTTCCAATGTGTGTGCATCTGCAGACCTGTTTACCCCTATTTTACAAATCTGTACTTTCTGAATTTTTTTATAATAATTTTGAAGAAAAAAACAACGTGATCCAACGTGCGTCCGATTCTTTTTCTTCACAAAACCCGATTAACAAGAAAACTATTTTTAATTACACAATTATATGCAAGCAATAGTGCACTGGGAGACCTTTAAAAACATTTTTTAAACCATGTACTGGCCTTTTCTCTTTCAAACTAAGCTTACTAACCTGTTCAAACTGCGGTCGCTTTGGCGCCATCTTGAAACAGAATGAAAAGAAATTGACGCGCGTTGTATGCTGGGAACCGGAATGACTTTTCACCGCATTGTTTCAAAAGCATCGCTTGCTGATGCAACTGTAGTGGTGGTGTTTTTTTCGTAGTATTTTTTCGTCGCTGTAATTACGTAATTTTACTTTTGTTTCGTAAAAATTACGGCAAAATCGCAAAAGTAAACAGGTCTGCATTTGTGTATACAGGATGGGTGGGTGGTTGTGTTACAATTACATGTTGAATCATCTTGTTTTAATCTGCCATCAAACTTGGCAGAAAAGTTTGCTTTTATAAGACCGTCCTCCCTCCCCATGGGATTATACTGGGGGGGTCTCTTTCGTAAAACTAGTTTCCTCACCTTCTGGAAGTTCTGTGCTTGTAACTTCCTCTAATCTGCCACTCTCTGTGACTCTGTCTTTTCCCTTTGCTTTGTATCATCTACTATCTTTCTGACTTATTGGCCCATTCTCCTGCCTTTTTTTCCAAAAACAATCTTCCAAATAATTTTTCTCCTTTGAGCTCCTCCGAAATCGGAATGTGTTGGATGTACGCAGTGGGGAGACCAGTGGAAACTGAAAACCGGACACATAAGTACCTTACCCATTATGGTCATATGGCCTGGGAATGCAGAAGAAGAAGAAGAAGAAGAAGAAGACTGTGTTCTGGATGACAAGATGGCCAATCCTGAACTCTTCCTGACTTTGCTTTCGCTGTGGTTTGTTGTGGGGAAACCAATCGGTGTAGAGTTTTGCTATATAAAGTCTATACATAAAAAAGTCTGATCTACTACTTCCCTATGTCTGAACCTGAAGTAAACCCCCGTAATCTTCTTTCATTTCTCCTTTTGTTTATGCATGTTTTGTCGGTGTGTATGGCTGGAAGTGATTTGTGAGTTTTTTCAATCATTCAAAATCGTCGCGATGCGAATGAGTTAATCAGGACTTTCACCCATGTGACACTGTCACTCTCCTGAGCTGGCATGGGAATTAAAAAAAGTTTTAAAAAAGCTGAAAAGATGGAGTCTAGGGGGCAACGCTGAAGCCTTCTTGGTAATTGAAGCCCTAAACAAGCATTAGAATGGCTACATTTAGTTATTTTTTTAGTTTTTTTGTCGGCAGACAGACTTTTTTTCCGGCCGGAAAAGCAATGTCATTTTAGCGGGAAATTAATTGCTTTTTGGTGGACAATTCCCATCCCTGCTGAGTCCGTCTAAATCGCACCAAAACGGTCTTCCTTGACAGAGAGACAGACAGACAGGTCCCCTGATATAACGCCGACACACATAACAGGGCGCCTAGCCTAGCCTAGCCTAGCCTGTCCAGCCAGAGACAGAGTCCAGTCGCGGGCAGGCCGGCGTTGTCTGTGTATTATGGCACTGAGCGCGGTGGATAAATATATATTCATGGCAAGGATCTACTATACTGCTGGAACACCACCACAGAAGAAGAGACAGGAGGAGGAGGAGGAGGAGGAGAAGGAGGAGGAGGAGGAGGGGGGGGAGCAGTTAGCTCTCCACGATGATGGCAGCTGAGGTCTCTTGGTCCGAAGAAGAAGAAGGAGGGGGGGGAGAGGGTATAGGTGATGAGGAGGGAGTGGGAGGAGGAGAAGGAGGGGGAGGAGAGAAGGAGCGGGAGGAGGAGGGGAAGCGGGAGGAGGAGGGGAAGCGGGAGGAGGAGGCGAAGGGGAAGAAGGAGGGGGAGGGGGGGGGAGGGGGCCGTATGTCACGTGTCGCCCAGGTACTGCCTCTTGTTGTTGGTTAGCACCTCCGTCACGGCGATCAGCCGGCGCAACGACGGCTGCACACACACACACACAGGGACGTACACATGCGTGCAAAAATCTCAAGGTTATTGCTTGGCTAAAAAATAAAATGGCGAAACACACACACAGACATAAAAAGACAATTTGATGTTTATTGTCATTACCAATATAGGTTTTATGACAAGGGGAGAAGAGTAATGGTCGACTTAAGGCGATCATTTGTCCGCCAGGGGGCAGTCAACCCACTAAGGGCTTATCACGCGTTAGTTGGGCGTAGTGAGAGAGAGAGAGAGGGTGGGTGGGACTCCTCCCTCTCTCTCTCTCTCTTTCTTTATCCCCAACTAAGAATATAGAGAGGTGTAGCTGCGAATTGGGATTCGGAACGAGCGGCGTGGGAGCAACGCCACTGTACAGCCCAGAAGATGGGACAGCAAAAAAAGAAAAGAAAAAAAAAGAATATAGAGGATTAGCCCGACTCGAGCGTTATGCCACCTGGTGGTCAAAAGAGCCCGCTAAGTCGCTCATTGATTGGTACATGGGTGCAACTCCCCAAAATGAAAAAAAAATGAAAGGCAGGGGTCCAGGGACCCATGACCCTGGCAGGGTACAGGGGCAGAGCCCCGTCGGACAATTCAGGGGGGCAAATTAAGAGAGAGAGATAACGAGATAGACAGACAGTTAAAATAACAGACAGAGACAGTAGTTTGATAAGCCTTGTGAAATTATTACATTGCCTTTGTAAACTTCCAAGATAGAACAACTAAGTTCAAAACGCCCCAAATCGCTTGTGGTCAATTTTGTTGTGGTTGATAAATTTTTAAAAACCTGAAGTTCAGTTTCTGGTCAAATTAAAAATACTGAAATCAGTGTAAAAATGAAAGAGTAGCACCCATTCTAGTGTGCTCCTAACTGATCTTCCCAACTGATAGACAAAAAGAGATAACGATGCTGATGCACTCCAAATCAATCATCGGATATTCTGAGACTCTCTTCCGAGGCATATAAGTCCATAAGGCGAGAGCCTGTGGCTTTGTCTGGAGATGCACTGGCCTCACCTGTCCTTGGTGGGGGTTGTTAGATGCGTGAACAGCTTCTGAGTGGTGGTGTTTTCGCCGGTAGGCTCTGCAGTCATGAAAAACGGGCTGGTACACACCCATGGGGAACTTTCATAAGGACTCCTTTTTGTATGTAAATGGTCACTAAGTCGAGAGCAGGTATGTGCCTTTGCGCGCTTAATCGAATGCCCCATGCGTGCCTACACCTGCATAACATAGCACAGGCTTCCAAGGCTGATGTAGGCCTGCTCTTGTGCTGGTGGGGCCAGTGGATCTCTGGGTCCCATCAGCACCTTCGGGTGTTTCTTGTTCATTAGCCGTTATCACTATCAGAACATTCAAATCAATTAACAAAAGGAATAAAACAGATGACAACAACAAACACATACAAAAACAGAGAGTGAGACAGAGAAAAAGAAAGAGATGGAGTGTGGGGGGGGGGGGGGGGGGAGAGAGAGAGAAAAACAAAGGCAGACAGACAGGTAAAGAAAGACACGGTGAGACACAGACTAAAAGAGAGAGAGAGAGAGAGAGAGAGAGAGAGAGAGAGAGAGAGAGAGAGAGATCAAATGAACAAATTGTATAATGATTAGGCCTTTGGCCCATATCACTGGGGGTGAGATACAAAAATGTGACAGGAAAAATAGAGAGAGATTAAAGAGAGCCCATATCACTGGAGGTGAGAGAGAAATGAGAGAGGAGAGAGAGAGAGAGAGAGAGAGAGAGAGAGAGAGAGAGAGAGAGAGAGAGAGAGAGAGAGAGAGAGAGAGAGAGAGAGAGAGAGAGAGAGAGAGAGAGAGAGAGAGAGAGAGAGAGAGAGAGAGAGAGAGAGAGAGAGAGAGAAGACATTAAAAAAAAGAGAATCAGAATCAAAAACGGAGAGACAGAAAGTAACAACATGATTAACCCTTTCGCCGCCAGCCATATTTCAGCCCAAAATTCCATCAAACTTACCTGGGTAGAGAGCAAAATCCATCTTCAGTATTGGGGATTCTTTTGTGACGTATACAAAATAATGTTTATCCTTACTTCCCAAAGCTAAGACAATAGGGTCTTTGGATGATAGACCCCAATTTGATGCCTTTTAGTGACATAGGTGTTAAATCACTGTGGTGCTAAAATGCGACTTTGGTGGTGAAAGGGTTAAGCCTTACGCCGCCAGCCATTTTTCAGCAAATAATTTCCATCAAACTTACCTGGGTAGAGAAAAAAAATCTGTCTGTAATATTGGGGATTCCTCTGTGACGTATTTAAAGTAAGGCCTATCCTTACCTCCCAAAACGAAGAGAACAGGGTCTGTTGGATAGCAGACCCTGATTTCATGCCTTTTAGTGACGTGGGTGTTCAATTATTGTGGTGCAAAAATGCGACGTTGGCGGTGAAAGGGTTAACGACAGAGCGAGTAACAGAGACAGTCAGTCAACTGACCTGTCTATCGGACTGATCCTTCAGCTCCCCCATGTGGTAGACGCAGAGCTGGTGAATGACGGCCAGCTCCCGGGCGATGTCCCCGGGTGACATGGCGCTGATTCCCGTCCGCAGCTCAGAGATACACTGCCAGGGGGGGGGGGGGGGGGGGGAAAACAAATAGCAAGCCATAATATGTAGAGTGGCACAGAGAGGTAACGCGTTCGCCTCGTGTCAAGTAAACCCGAGTTCGAACCTGGGTACTGGGGATTTTTCCTCTCATTTTGCACTAGGCCTTATCATGGTCTGAATGTGGAGTCTTTCGGATGAGACGATAAAACCGAGGTCCCGTGTGCCCCATGCACTTAGCACACGTTAGTTAATCCCAGTGGCAACGAAAAAGTTGTCATTTGGTAAAAACAAATACCACCTTTTTTCCTTCCTCATCTGTCACACAAAAATCGCATGCTAAAAAAAATAAAAAAAGTTGGGTGGCGCGCCTCTGGCTGCGACGCGATCTCCAGGTGGGAGCAACCCGAATTTCACAGAGACATCTCTGTGACTATAAAGTACCAAATACCAAATATAGACATGGAGATGTACACATAGAGAGATAGGCGGAGAGTTTCAGAGCAAAATTACGTCAAAACCTCCCGCCAGGAACATTCACAAACAAAACAACTTTTGTTGAGTGGGGATGGGAGCTAGAACACAGAGGCGTGGTGGCGGGGGGAGGGGGAGAGAGACTTTTTCATGTGGGATGTGGGGAGGAAGGGGGGAAACTCTTTTTAATTAAAAACTATCCAAGTCTTGGCACGAGGTTACGTCACTGCTTACAAAACTCCAATCAACATTTTCCACTACAAGTCTCTCTCGGGAATTCGTACTAGATTTTTGTTTTAGCACTATCAACACCCAAAACAAGAAAACACATTTTTCGGCACTCCAAAAGTGGAAATCCGGTGTGTGCCAGAAAACCCCCCACCCCTACATTACTGGTAACATTGACCGAACATTCTGCCAATTTTCATGGTGAAATGTTTAGTAATTTGAGCTGTAGAATTTAAACCCCCCCAAAAAAAAATAATTAAAAAATGTACAGAACATACATGTGTATGTAAACGTATTTGTGATATTTCTATGAGACTGGTCTACATCAAAAGCATTCATCTACCAAAACAATGTAACAAGTATGCTTTATAGATGAAACATTATGAAGACTCCCTTTCACTTCCCCCCACACACGCCCAGACACTCACACACACAGACAGACAGACAGACAGACAGACAGACAGACACACACACACACGCACACATACAGACACAGAGACACACACACACACACACACACGCATGCACATACAGACACACAAAGAGACACACACACACACACACACACATACACACACACACACACACATACACACACACACACACACACTCACACTCACACTCACACACACACACAAATTAATAAAATTCTGCTTAACGTCCTCCGGTCTGGAACAGACACACACGGGACATTAGTAGATATAAAGATGGTGGGAACGATCCTGGAGGCAATGTCTGGAGGCAGTGCAACACCAGGAAAGTCCCGAATCTTTAACAATACAGATATGTATAAACTAGCCGGTTGAACACCCGCTTTGCGGATAATAAGCCAGGTTGATTGCTTAACCCCCCCCCAAAAAAAAAAAGGGACGGAGCCAGGTTCGAACTCGGAACGTTCGTGTGAGAGTAGTACGCCTAGCCCACACAACTACGATTTTTCTCTGACGTGAGAGTAAAATTTACCCTTTTATAGTGACCCGAACTTTGACCCACTGCTCGACTGACCCGAACTTTGACTAATTACGCTAATTACGGGGCGCGTTGCCAAATGTAAAGTACCCTACCGTCAGCATGGGTCATCCCTCTGGATACTGCGAAAGTTTGGCGGCGCTAAAGCCACGCTAAATACGGTTGCATAGCGTCCACACAGACAGACAGACACAGCTGGCATATATATTTAGATACATGCACAAACCACACACAATAAGTGGACCACAACTCACAGCCAGCTCGTCGAGGTAGGAGATCATACGCTCCCTGTTTTTGCGGATGAAGGGGTGAACGGCTTCCATGAACTGCTCCTGCCATCACATCGCACAGCAAACAGCATGTCACATAGTGAGTGCCGAAGTGACATGCAGACACTGAGATAAACAGAACTCACACATCAATACACACCAAAAAACAGTCTTGACCACAACCACAACTACACCTGTGTTCAACTTCTTGCGAAGCATTTGTTGTCCATTTTTCTTAGCTTTGTTTCCATTTTTAATGCACGCAAATGTGTTTCCTTGCTTGTATTGTGCTTGTACGAGACCACACTGTAATTTCACCTAACGTGATAATAAAGTATTTTTGACTTTGACTTTGACACACAAACGCAGACAACGACAAGCAGACAGGGACACACCAGAGGTTCCATTAGACCGGCATATGCCGGTTTTTACCGATATGTTTTGGTCTAGTACTGATAAAAATTAATGTCATCGGTATCACGTACCGGTACCTGAGACTTTCTTTCGAGCTGGTAAGGAAAGACCCTGCGTCACACACCTACGTCAGGCAGATGCGCGATAAAAGTTTTGCGTCATGCTTACGTAAATAGCAAGGTTGTGTTCCCGCTTATGGGCTTCCCGCTCTCTGCTCTCCGGTTTCTTATCTGTATACCCCCCTCTGACGTCTTTCTGTCGTTCTGTTTGTCTGATGATGACGACATCACAAAAGTGACGTAACTTGGTCTTAAAAGGCAACATACAATGACGCATTACGATCGCATAGATCTATGTACAGATATTTTCTGCACAGCGAAGTTTGATTGCACCGGCTGTGTGATGGCCAGTACCAGAATATTTTCCTGTTGCCGGTACTGTCCACAGAAACTTTTGGTAGGCTAGCGGAACCTCTGGACACACACACACAGACATCAACACCAGCATACATGCACATACATACACATGCAAGCACACTAATACACATCACACACACACGCACACATACCTTGGGTCCTGGTTCGACCAGGTTGGCTAACATCTGTATGACTTTGGCCACCAGTTTCAGGGTGCGGGAGGCCGTCTCTGAGGGGTTTTCTGCACACATTCACAACCACTGGCCACATTAGATATTATTTACAGCAGAAATAAAACCTCTGCTGTATAAATTGCAAATTTAAAGTCTAAATCGGGTGTGAACATTTACCAACACTTTTTAACCTTTTTCTTCACTCCTTTTTATCCCTACTTTATTGGGAGTATTTTTTTTGGTCCTTTCTGCCTTCTTTAAGTACTCACACATAACACAACTGAAATACATAGTCCTTCTGAAATACATAGTCCTCTCTGCCTTCTTTACTCACCTTCTTTACTCAGTCCTCTAACTCACACATAACACAACTGAAATACATAGTCCTCTCTGCCTTCTTTACTCACACATAACACAACTGAAATATAGTCCATAGTCCTCTCTGCCTTCTTTACTCACACATAACACAACTGAAATACATAGTCCTCTCTGCCTTCTTTACTCACACATAACACAACTGAAATACATAGTCCTCTCTGCCTTCTTTACTCACACATACACAACTGAAATACATAGTCCTCTCTGCCTTCTTTACTCACATAGTCCTCTCTGCCTTCTTTACTCACACATAACACAACTGAAATACATAGTCCTCTCTGTCCTCTCTGCCTTCTTTACTCACACATAACACAACTGAAATACATAGTCCTCTCTGCCTTCTTTACTCACACATAACACAACTGAAATACATAGTCCTCTCTGTCCTCTCTGCCTTCTTTACTCACACATAACACAACTGAAATACATGGTCCTCTCTGCCTTCTTTACTAGTCCTCTCTGCCTTCTTTACTCACACATAACACAACTGAAATACATAGTCCTCTCTGCCTTCTTTACTCACACATAACACAACTGAAATACATGGTCCTCTCTGCCTTCTTTACTCACACATAACACAACTGAAATAATAGTCCTCTCTGCCTTCTTTACTCACCTCTCTGCCTTCTTTACTCACACATAACACAACTGAAATACATAGTCCTCTCTGCCTTCTTTACTCACACATAACACAACTGAAATACATGGTCCTCTCTGCCTTCTTTACTCACACATAACAACTGAAATACATGGTCCTCTCTGCCTTCTTTAATACACTGAAATACAGTCCTCTCTGCCTTCTTTACTCACACATAACACAACTGAAATACATAGTCCTCTCTGCCTTCTTTACTCACACATAACACAACTGAAATACATAGCCTTCTTTACTCACACATCTGAAATACTGGTCCTCTCTGCCTTCTTTACTCACACATACACAACTGAAATAACTTTACTCACACAACTGAAATACATAGTCCTCTCTGCCTTCTTTACTCACACTGAAAACACAGTCCTCTCTGAAATACATAGTCCTCTCTGCCTTCTTTACTCACACATAACACAACTGAAATACATAGTCCTCTCTGCCTTCTTTACTCACACATAACACAACTGAAATACATAGTCCTCTCTGCCTTCTTTACTCACACATAACACAACTGAAATACATAGTCCTCTCTGCCTTCTTTACTCACACATAACACAACTGAAATACATAGTCCTCTCTGCCTTCTTTACTCACACATCTGAAATACATGTCCTCTCTGCCTTCTTTACTCACACATGAAAACACAACTGACAATACATAGTCCTCTCTGCCTTCTTTACTTCATAACACAACTGAAATACATACTCTTTACTCACAACACAACTGAAATACATGGTCCTCTCTGCCTTCTGCCTTCTTTACTCACACATAACACAGCTGAAATACATGGTCCTCTCTTGCCTATTGGGAGCTATTCATGATGGTCACAATACCCGCTTCCATTTTATGCTCTTTCTCCATGGCAACACAGCAATATGCAAGTCATATTTTAATAAATTATTGCTAGCGCAGCACCCTTCTGCCATGGGGAAAGAGGGGAAAATATCAACTTGTTACCTGACACCAGGCTGAAGGACTTGGGGTTGACAATGGCTGGACCCAGCAGCCGTAGAAATATGAAACTACTGCAAAAGGCAACAGAACAACGCCACACACAATTACATTTTACAAAATTATTATTTAAATAATTGTAAAAATAAATAATTTTAATTTTACAAAATTACAGAGGTGTAGAGTGGCACAGTGTGGTGTAGAGTGGCACAGTGGTAGCGCGTTCGCTTCGTGTCAAGTAAACCCGAGTTCGAACCTGGGTACAGGGGATTTTTCCTCTCACTTTGCACTAGGCCTTACGGTCTGAACATGGAGTCTTTCGGATGAGACGATAAACTGAGGTCCTGTGTGCCCATGTACTTAGCATACGTTAAACCCAGTGGCAATGAAAAAATTGTCATTTGGTCAAAATTTAACCTCCCCCCTCATCAGTCACACAAAAATCGCATGCAAAAAAACAAAAAATATATAAATTGGGTGGCGCGCCTCTGGCTGCGACGCGCTCTCCAGGTGGGAGCAACCCGAATTTCACAGAGATGCCTCTGTGACTATAAAGTTACCTAATACCTAATATAATACATGTGCGCATGTTTATTTTTCTTTGCAAAGATGGTCATGAGATTTTTTTCTTTTTCAGGAAGACTATAAAAAGACGACTCTCAATTATAAATACAGAAACTTAAGAAAAAGTAGAACTCTCAAGATTTTTTTCAACAGAACATCTTCATTCTTTCTTTTTGCGTTGCCCAAACTCTGCGCTACATGAAGCGTGTTAGCTGACAAGCTTGGCCTTTCCTTTCTTCTCTTGTTCTCCTTTTTTCTAATGTACGTTTGCGAAATGTTACTTCATTGTCTGTTTATTCCTCTTCTTCTACAAACATATTCTCTTTTCTTTGTTCTTAACTCTCCTAGCGCCATTTATTTTTTTACGTTATTGGTTGTCTGTTGTCTGTTGTCTTGTCAACTGACAAGAGGAGCTTTAACAGAAAAATCACTGACATCAGCTCTAAAAAATAGACAAACACATGGCATGGTACTTGGCAGTGAACGTCTTTGTCTTTGGTGGGAGTGCATGTAGAGTGATGTACAGGGAAACCCATTTAGTACGAGTACGGTTTAAACGAGAGCCCGTGTGTAACGAGTGGTTTCAAAATTCCCGACCACAAGCCTTCTTTTTCCTTGTTAAATAATTCTGCATACAACGAGCTCGCTACAACGAGCAACTTGCATATAACGTACAATTTATTGACTCCCAAAACTACATGGTTAGAACGAGAACGCACTTACAACCACACCGCCATCCCAAAGTCAAGCTTTCTTGCACAACTACCTGGCTAGAACGAGAACACACTGACAACAACATCGCCATCTTGACTGACCCCTCGATATGTAAGCGGCATTCTGATTGGCCGATATATTCTGTTTGCGCACTGATCTTGTGACTTCCGGGAAATTTTAACTTTCTCTTAAAGCGCGTGTGTGGATTTTATGTTTTTGATGTTATCGTGTGTTAATAAACTGTTTTAAAGTGTTTGTAATCGGCATTAAAAACCCTATGGATACAGGATACTGGGCTTACAACCATGCTTTGTTGGGTAAGTGTGTTGTTTCCGTTTTTCTGTCTTTTTCACACTTTACCAACACGCACATCACAGTAGATGTGAGGAGCGATTGATAGGTTCGTCAGGGTTGCCAAAATCGATAAAATGGTTTGAACGAGCAATGCTTACAACCAGTACATTGGCCCTCTCCCCTAGAATTCATACTAAACGGGTTTCACTGTACAGTGTACTGGGTGAATGTAGTCGCCCATGGTGCTAGAAGTGTTAAAGGCAGCATGACGGAAACATTCTTTTCCTAATTTTCATTGTGTTATTTGAGACATCTGCAGAGAACATAATTTGCCACTTTTTCTTCTTCTCCCGGTTCTTCTTCTTCCGGTAAAGTGCCCATAATCAACAATTTGATTTTTATGGCACTATTTCGGCCGAGGTCCGAAGTCCGGAGAAACAGAAAAATAAAATAAAATAAAATAGCAACATAAAAGAAATAACATAAAATAGCAACATAAAAGAAATAAAACAAAAAGAGATAGAGCAAAAGAAAAAACCCTAATCTACAATGACCCAGCCAGCTGGTTCTCCCTGTGGATCCCAAACATGAAGCCGCAATCTTCTTGTTCTTTGTCACTCGCTCAGAAAGTTTCCTGTCATATGAGCACAGAGGGTCGTCATAATAATAATAATAATAATGAAGAAAACTTATATAGCGCACATTCCAGGCTAGCTGCTCATGGCGCTTTACAAAAAATACATTTAATCAAATCACATCAATACCCATGCCCGCACGCACACAAGCACACACACTGACGAACATAGCATATCATTTACACGCGCATGCACACATACATACAGTACATACATACGTACGTACGTTCGTACATACATACATACACACAGACACAAACACACACACATCCCCACACACGTGCATAAGCACATGCCAGCGCGCGCATGCACACACACACACTTTCTGTCTCCCAACTTTCCCATGCCATTCATCATCCACACACGCTTTCATTCTCACAATCCGATCATGGTGGACAGTAGTGTTCAGAGAATAGATGGGTTTTCATGCTGCCGTTATGCGCCTAGCTAAGAAATAGGCCAAGCATGTCCGTCTACGGCTGGAGAAAATCTTTGCGAGTTTCTAGAAGGCAGGACAATGGAACAGTAGGGCAGAAAGATAGTAAATGACAGCAAGCAAAGGGAAAAGGCAGAGTCAAATGGGAGCTATTTGTACTTAAGACACACACACACACACACACACGCACACACACATGCAGTGATGCACGCACACACACGCAAACACACACAAACACACACACATGCACACACACACACACATGCAGACACACACACACACACACACATCCCCGCACAGGGGATTTGTTACTTCTTCATTTTGTCACTACCGTAAAATGCGGACTATAAGCTGCTACTTTCTTCAACTTAAGCTCATGCGGCTTATAGACTGATGCGACTTATCTGTGGATTTTTTTTCCATTCTACATTTATCAGTATGATTAAATCTGTTTCTGGCCACATTGCTCAACCTATTTTGAGCTTCTTTAGACTCAAAACTGGTTTTGGTAATCAATAGATTCAAATCTCATGTTTAATGTCTGAGAACATTAAATACTCATGTTCTGATAGCAGAATTTCTATATTTGTGTTGCTTTGTTCACATAATTTTCTCTGCGGCTTATAAACTGGTGCAGCTTATAATTATGTGAATAAATACCTAATATTTTGTCAATTTAAGGGATGCGGCTTATATACAGGTGCATCTTATAGTCCAGTTTTTACGGTAATTTCAACTTACGTGACCACTCTTGTCTTGACCGTGTCGTCGTCGGGCCACTTGGCTCTGGCTTTGCGCTGCAGGCAGTAGCAGATATACCGCAACTGCCTGAAAACAATCCAAACCGAAAATCCCATCATGTGAGTACATCCGCATGCACGAGAGTGTGACTTGTGTTACCGAAACGCACGCACACACGCATGCAAGCAAACGATGACGCACGCACATACGCACACACACACACGTCTTATATCACAAGATGTGGATAGACGTTAAATGAAACACACACACACACTCATTTTTCAAATTGTGCCTTTGTTCTGCAGTTGTCTTTGACACTATATTGATAAAAAAACATGTACACAGAGAGAAAGAGAAAGGGAGTCAGACAGACAGACAGACACACTGACCCAGAGTAAGAGTGAAAGAGATGGAAGGAGGAAAGAAGTATAAACTTACACAGGACAGAAGTCGACAGCCTTGAAGATGTCCTCCAGCATGGAGTGCAGTAAGGACAGCAGGGTCTCCGTGTTGTTCTTGGAGTCTGTGGACCCTTCCAGGAGGGCTGGGTTCAGCTGCACCACACAGAATAGGCCACCGTATTCATTAACCCTCTCACCGCCAAAGTCGCATTTTAGCACCACAGTGATTAAAAGGTGGACCCTGACGGATGAGTTTTTGCAACGAACATGTCGAGATCACCAGAAAGACAGCCTTTTCAAGGATCGGAACACTCACTTCGCTCTGGTTTCCTAGACATCAAACCGTCAAAACGGCGATTCCTCTTTGGCGGAGATGCCGGAGAGAGAGGCCATTTTGGATGGGGTGGGTGGGGTCAAACCTATTGTGGTTCAAGCTTTTTCTTTTTTGTAGTGCAGTAAAAGAAAGATGAAGCTATTTCCTTTGTTGTGAGCGAAATTCCTTTAGAAAAACAATACAAAATTTTTTTTTTAAAATAATAAAAAGGCTCGTGCTAACGATTTGGTCTAAACTCAGGCGGCCATTACAAAAGAGACGGCACACGCCTTCTCTTTCAAGGAAAGAATTTGACTTCCAGCACCTCCGCCAAGGAGGAATCACCGATTTGACGGTTTGATTTCTAGTAAACCAGAACAAAGTGAGGGTTGCTATCTCTGTAAAGGGTGTTTTCATGGTGATATCGACGCGTTTCTTGCAAAAACTCATCCGTCAGGCATCAAATTGGGGTCTATTATCCAAAGACCCTATTGTCTTAGTTTGGGGAGGTAAGGATATACCTTACTTTATATATCGCCGTCCGCATGCAAAAGAGACGTAACTCAAAATTGGTCATCTTCGATGTGTTGGACTTACCAGTTGATCTAGACAAGCTGCATCATCTAACAAAGCTGTAAAACAACAATTTGCAAAGATAAAACACCGATGGTGACGCTAAAGGAACAAAAAATGACGTTATGTGGCCCGAAATGACCAAAATATTGAGTTTTCCATTCCTCATGTGAAGTGACGTCATTCGATTTACGTCTGTATTGCATGCGGGCGGCGATATGTCACAGAAGAATCCCCAATACTGCAGATGGATTTAGTTCTCTACCCAGGAAAATTTAATGGGAAATTTTGGCTGAAAAATGGCTGGCGGTGACAGGGTTAACTCAGATGTCGTTCCGGCCATATATGTCCGGAATTAATAGATAGCTGTCAATTTGATGCATTTGCTTCAAGGGAAGTAAATAATTATGTGTGCACACCATACCTGGGTCACTTCTAAACTCGCTTCACTCCCTTATACCACAATTTTGCCCCTGACTTTGCTTTTGTAGTGGTTCGTTGTGGGGGAACCAATCGGTGTAGTTTTTTTTTTTATATAGTCTCTATATAAAAAAAAGTCTGATCTACCACTTCCTTATCTCTATACCTGAAGTAAAAACCCGTAATCTTCTCGAATTTCTCCTTTTGTTTATGTATGCTTTGTTTGTGTGCATGGCTGGAGTGATTTGTGAGATTTTTTAATAGTTCAAAATCGTTGCGATGCGAATAAGTTAACTCAGTCACATCGCAGCCATTACTCTAAGCTGCGAACCTAGAAATCGCATGGTTTTGAATTATTAAAAAGTCTCAACAAATCACTCCAGCCATACACACAAACAAAACAGGCATGAATGAAGAAAAGAGAAACGAAAGAGGATTATAGGTTTTTACTTCGGGTATAGAAATAAGGGAAACGGCAGTTCAGACTTTTTATAGAAAGACCTTTATACAAAAATCAGTTTCCCCACTACAAAAGCACTAGAAATGCAAAGTAAGATGCATAGATGTGGTCTAGGAGAGCGAAACAAGTTTAGAAATGACCAAATTATGGTGTGTATACAGATTTACTTCCCTTGAAGTCAATTCGTCAAGCTGACAGCTTTGGGGTTTTTCCGCATGCAATGAGGCGATTCGTCCTCAACGATGACGTCGCACATCGCATATATTTATGCGAAAGGACGCAATTGGGTTAACCTCTACCACCTTCCCCTTCAGTCACACACAAGAAACTTGCATGCCCCAAAAAAGAGGTGTCGTGGTGCTCTAGCGGCGATTCGTTATAAGGATGGGAGCAACGCGAATTTCAAAGAGAGGGACTGCAACTAGAAAGGTACAGTGGAGTACTCTTAACACAAAACTGGATAACATGACCGCCATATTGGTTAACTCACACCGTTCTGTTTGCATAACTGACAAAACCCTTCTTTATTATTAATGCTTTACACAAAATACTGGTTAACACACACACAAATCTTTGTCCCCTGAATTTCGTGTTAAGTGTACTCCACTGTACTAGCATAACACACGTACCTCACAGGAGTGTTTGAGCTACACTGCCTGTGTCGCACAAAGTCTGTGGCGGTCTTTCTTCATGTACTGTGTCATACACACTCCACACACACACACAAATAGACACTGCACACAGTTCTCACACAAAACTGGATAACACACACATTGGTTAACTCACAAACATCACAACACAACACACTCACACACATGCTTAACACACACACACACACACACACACTTTGTCCCCATTTCACTCCACTGTACGCATAACACACGTACCTCGCAGGAGTGCTATAGCTCCACGATCTTAAAGAGTCCCTGCTATATGGAGCCTCCAACACGCGCGCGCACACGCACACATCACACACACGGACTGAAATGCACACACACACACAAAAACGAATAAAAACACAAACAAATGCATACATACTTCGCAGGAGTGTTTGAGCTCCATGATCTTGTGCACTCCCTGCTGCACGGCCTGCCGCACAAAGTCTGTGGCCGTCATCTTCATGTACTGGTCCATCACACACACACACACACACATAACACACACACACACACACTCACACACACACACACACACACACACACACACACACACATGCACACACACCTCGCAGGAGTGCTTGAGCTCCATGATCTTGTGCACTCCCTGCTGCACGGCCTGCCGCACAAAGTCTGTGGCCGTCATCTTCATGTACTGGTCCATCAGGGTCGTGGCCAGGGTGGTCGCCCGGAACAGCGTCGACACTTGGACTGTTCACACACCAGCACACACATGTATATCTCCACTTCCATAATACGAGTACGTCTTAATTTGCTTTTATGAGTGTGTTTGTCTATTTTTGAATGTTTTGTGAACCTTGTATGTACCTATATGTATATTTTACTTCTGCGGTCATTGTGAATGTGTAACTTGTTTATGTAAATTGAAAATTGATTTTTTAATGTAATCTGATTGTAAAATGCTATATACATGTATTTTATCTATATTTAGTTAAATATAAACATATTTGTTTGTTCGTTGCTTCTCAAAATTATTCTCATAATCCGGCGACTCCGGCTCCAGGTAATTAAAAAATCATGCATTTCAGGATATCCTGAAAGCAGGAGCATCCATGTATATGCTGTACCTCTAATATGGTAAAAACACTGACATAAACCCAACACTTCATTCAGCATGCATCGCATTTCAGATTACAGGAAACTTCACACAAAAGAAAAGTTGACAGGAACCCAACACTTGCCTTCCTGATCGATCTCGTGATCGTTGAGCGTGTGAAGCAGCGCCACCTGCTAGTTTATGCCCATCACATTTTCCTCTTCTTTTTCTTCTTCTGCGTTCCCAGGCCATATGGCCATAATAGTTAAGGTACGTCTGTGCCCGGATTTCAGTTTTCACTGGTCTACCCGCTGCGTACAGCTGACACATTCCAATTTAGGAGGAGCTCAAAGGACAAAAATTATTTGGAAGATTTGGTCATTGAGCGTGCGAAGCAGCACCGCCTGCTAGCTTATTTCTATTACTAACAATGGTCTGCAAAATACGGAACATTAAATACCACAAGACCATCAGCATAAACTCAACACTTGCCTTCCCGATCGATCTCATGGTCGTTGAGCGTGCGAAGCAGCACCGCCTGCTAGCTTATGCCTATCACTAACGTCCCAATAGTCTGCAAAATACGGAACATTACGGAACATGAAATACCACACGACCATCGACATAAACCCAACACTCGCCTTCCCGATCGATCTCGTGGTCGTTGAGCGTGCGAAGCAGCACCACTTCTTTACGGTCGGAGCTGAAGATGCGCAGGAGGGCGCGGGCCAGGGTAGACCACTCCTGCTTGGGACACAGCTGGGCCAGAGTCAGAAGGTTTTCGTAGCCCTCCTCTATCAATAACTGCAGAAACAAAAAAGAAAGCCAAAGTCAGGCAATGCACTCATGAAATCTTCTCACATTCCTGCTTGGGACACAGCTGAGCCAGAGTCAGAAGGTTTTCGTAGCCCTCCTCTATCAATAACTGCAGAAAGAAAAAAGAAAGAAAAAGTCAGGCAATGCACTCATGAAATCTTCTCACACTCCTGCTTGGGACACAACTGGGCCAGTGTCAGAAGGTTTTCGTAGCCCTCCTCTATCAATAACTGCAGAGACAACAAAAAAAGCCAACGTCAGGCAATACACTCATGAAATCTTCTCACACTCCTGCTTGTCAGAAGGTTTTCGTAGCCCTCCTCTATCAATATGCACTCTGCACAGAAAGCCCTCCTCTAAAAAAGAAAGCAAAAAAAAAGTCAGGCAATGCACTCATGAAATCTTCTCACTCCTGCTTGGAACATAGTTGGGCCAGGATCAGCTGATTTTCATAGCCCTCCTCTACCAATAATAGTAGAAAGTAAGCCATGTCAGGCAACATTCTCATGAAATCTTTTCACACTTTCGTAGCCCTCCTCTATCAATAAGTGTAGAAACAAAAGTAAGCAAAAGTCAGGCAACATTCACATGAAATAGCGCCCCCCCTCGATCAAACGGCTTCAGTCAGCTGCGGAGTGAGTGCGAGCTCTTTGCATATATTCAGGCTTTTCAGGGCTCCCAATCGTCCCGCAAAACAAGGGTTCCCAGGGACTCCTTCACTTACAGCATAGAGGGTCCTAGAGGCGGGATAAAGGGTCCCAGTGGCCATGGCATTGTGAATGCTAAAAAGAATGTTTCTAGTGCATCCCTGGGACCCCCTGCGCATTCTTTTAGAGGGTCCTGTAGAATTTCAGTGCTTCATAGACCCCCTGGGAGCCCTGCTTTTTGTTACGACCCACCTCCTTCAGATTGGTGTACTCAGCCTGGGGCAGGAGCACCTGGTGTTTGTAGTGCGTCCTGAATCGCAGTGAGCCCACCTCCCCCTTGGACAAGGCTCCCCCCACGGCCACCATGGGGTAGTGCTCGTCCACCGAGTCCTGGTTCTCCAACGAGGCCAGCTGCACCGTCACTGAACCTGAGCAGCAACGCACGACAACTTATTGTGTACCTCTGACGAGAGATTTACAAGTGTATATTATTTTTTCATATAATTGGGGCTTCCAATACCCCAAAAACGTATCAATAGGATTGGGGTGGGGGGGGGGGGGGGGGGGGTGTCAATTCAAATCACATTATCCCCCCCTGGGAATACCGGGTGTGTGTGTGTGCGTGCGTGTGTGTGTGTGTGTGTGTGTGTGTGTGTGTGTGTGTGTGTGTGCGTGTGTGTGTGTGTGTCTTTCCCACAAGTAGGTCCCCCACCTTCTGGAAGTTCTGTGCTTGTAACTTCCTCTAATCTGTCACTCTCTTCGACTCCTTTTCCCTTTGCCTGCTGTCATCTGCTATCTTTCTGCCTTACTGGTCCACTCTCCTGCCTTTTGTTAATTTTTTTTATAAAGACGCTCTTACAAAACATTTCTCCAGCCGAAGACGGACATGCTGGGCCTATTTCTTAGTTAGGCGCATAACGGCAGCATGATGCATCTGCACTCATAGTCGACGAAGAAGAAGAAATCACATTAAATAAAACCCTTTTGCCTCAAGTGACATCAACTGTCGAAGGTAATGGTATCAACCCAAGAACTGTGTTCACCATTGGCGACTTTCCCCAAAGGACATCCAATCCACAAGGCTGCAGTACAGACATTCTTAACAACACAGAGAATATTAATATGCACTGCACACATTCTTAAAATTCCAGGCTATCAAATAAAAAAGAAATTCCTTCTTTTTTTTAAAAATGACAAGGGTTGTTATAAAAAAAAAAAGCTGCCAATTCCCCACATGACAGGCCCGCTCACCAATGAACATTTCCCTGCTGCGCTTGACGTTGATGAGAGACACGGTGAAGCTCTCCACATCCGAGGGAATGTCACTGGAACACAGACCAGCATCCAGTTTTATATATGTGACCTAGCAACACGAAAGGGACATTAAGTCGCTGGGCTAGTTTTTCACAACAGGCTTGGAAAGTCAAAAATCTCTTTTTTGGGGTCAATTTTGAGTTGCATTTTCTTCAGCTAGGCTAGACTTTAGACTATGCTTTCTCAAAATGGCCGACGCTCACTCAACTAACTTTAAATGCTCATAACTCTGGAACGGAAAAAGATACAAGAATGGTTCTTGTATCATTAGAAAAAGAATTGTCGGAAGCTTTCAAATTATGTATAGTTTTCTCAGAATGGTCAGCTTGACACTTTATGTCCCTTTCGTGGTGCAGGGTCACATCACATATAACAGATTTGATTTGATAAGAATGACGGTTGATTGAATCAGAAAAAAACCATAACTCATGAGATACCCAGAGAGATAGGAAGAAGAGATCTGGAAAGGAGAAAGGGGGAAAAGGAAGCGGTTTATACACAGAAGATGGGAGGATAGGGTTGGTGAAGAGGGGAGAACAAAAGCATATGAGGGGGGGGGGGGGGGGGTGAGGTTAAAGGAAAAATCATGTTGAAAAATACTTTGTAATGGATTCCTTAGAATATATGCTACAATCCAGAAAGCCCCTCAGTCTTTGGGTTTTATCATTTCCTCTCCCTGTGATGACTGATGACTTCAAACATGTACTAAACCCCTTGCATGGGTGCATGCAGTGACCACAACCTTTGCCTGAACTTTCTTGCCGAAACCCAATGTACAAAAGAATGAAATCATGTCAAAAAGCCCTTTCTTCAGGCACTCAGCTGCCTGAAGCAGCATCAATTCAGGCTGAATTCAGGCTTCAGGCATACCCACATGCACCCCTGCCCTTGCCACACTTACTCCAACTGGAACTCCTCCCCCCAGAAGGGGTCCACGCTCTCGCAGGTCTGGGTGCGTGTGTCACATAACAGGGCTCCCAATCGTCCCGCAAAACAAGGGGTCCCAGGGACTCCTTCACTTACAGCATAGAGGGTTCTAGAGGCGGGATAGAGGGTCCTAGTGGCATTGCGAATGCTAAAAAGAATTCTTCCAGTGCATCCCTGGGACCCCCTGCACATTCTTTTAGAGGGTCCTTCAGAATGTTAGTACTTCATGGACCCCCAAATGGGGGTCCCTGGGAGCCCTGCATAAAGACTTCAATGATGCAGTAAACACTGCGCCACACACTTACTCCAGCTGGAACTCCTCCCCCCAGAAGGGGTCCCCGCTCTCACAGGTCTGGGTGCGCGCCACGCGGTGCTGGTTGAGGGCCAGGGCGCAGGCCGGGTGGGACAGCAGCTTGTAGGGCACGTGGTGCGCCGAGAACACCGTCACCCACAGGCTGTGCAGCGAGCGCAGGCCCTTCTTGGGCACCGCCCCCGAGGTGTTGATGCACGAATCCTTCAGGATGTGCACCCACCTCTGAAAAACACAACGATTAAACGTAAAAAGATGAGATATTCTTGTGTTGATGCACAAGTCTTGTAGAATGTCACTAGTGGGGGCAAAGTGGTTTTCAAGGAAAATGGCCGGGGGTCCAGGGGTCCAAAGAAAATTCAATGAGTGAAATTTTCACTTTTTCATGCCATTTCAATGTATTTTTTAATAATTTTGTTTCAAACTGTTTCACACATTTTTCCGCAATTCGCGGAGGTCTACCATGCCTGGAATGCACACCCACCTCTGAAAAACACCATGATTAGGAAAAAGAAAGGATTGGATATAATATTATCTGTGCAATGTTTTGTGTTGATGCACAAGTCCTTTAGAATGTGCACCCACCTCTGCAAGCACAACGATAAACGAAAAAAGATGAGATATTCTTCAGTATGTGCATTTATCTCTGAAAAACATGACGATTAAAGATGAGATACTCTTGTGTTGATGCACGAGTCATTTAGGATGTGCATTCACCTCTGGAAACACCAAGATAAAAATGAAAGGATTGGATAATATTTGTGCAATGTTTCATGTTGATGCACAAGTCCTTCAGGATGTGAACCCACTCTGAAAAACACAACGATAATCGTAAAAAGATGAGATATTCTTGTGTTGATGCACAAGTCCTTCAGGATGTGCACCCACCTCTGAAAAACACTACGATTGAAGATGAGATGTTCCTGTGTTGATGCACAAGTCTTTTAGAATGTGCACCCACCTCTGAAAAACAGCGGGAGACTTCTACTTTCGTATTCCTCTTACGCTTGTCTGTCTACTCGGTTTACAAAACAGAGGTTTGTCTGTAGTCCAAAACATATTGTAGGCACATTCAAAAGCCTCCTACAGAAAAAGGCATACTCACCCGAATGACCTCACTGCTCTCTGCGTTGATATAGCTCAGCGTTTTGTTCTGGTTGTCGTACGTCGACACCAGCAGAAAGCAGTTAGGCCTGCAACACATGAATATGCAAAAATGTGTACCCAAAGTCATAGATGCAGACAAACACACTCAATACTGTAACAACAATTGCTAACCGAATAATAATTACAATTAAATTTCACCTTCTTTAACTCTTTCTATACTAACCTGCGCTCTCGTCGCAGGGCATGCGCACAACGCCTCGTTACTAAGGTAACGGGATAACGCATGTGAACTTTAAAAATTCATAGTTCATAGGTTAACAGTCATGGTGCTTCAAAGTGGTTCAGAAGGCTACTACTACGTTTCATTCATGCCTCTGACACTGACTGGCTGGCTGCCGGTTGGATGGAAGTTCAGTTTAACGTCGCGTATCGGCTTTCGCCATGTACGACGGGCTGAACTAACCAACCAGGGTATAAACAAAAATTTATGTTCCTGAATCACTGTCCCAGCCAAAAGGCCGAGAAGCGATCAGAATTTGGCTGCCGGTTATTTTGGGACCTTAAAATTATATTTTCGCTATTATGAGTGTGCCTGGCTTGACAATACATGCATTTATTTTAATATATCACAAATCAAAACTAATCAAGTGGATGCTTTGAAACTGTTGCAGGTGTTAGTACTGTATATTGTGTACATATTGCCAAAATGTCACGTTTGTATCTGTTACCAGTAATTAGAAAAAAAAATTTTGGCAACCTATGCAAATCGGCCAGTACAGAACGCTTGCAAAGGGAAGCAACTGGCCAGCATGGAATGAGTTAAGAAGGCTCATTCAATTTACTAATTATACATATATACATTTACTTTAGACAATATCTTCTGTCTGTGTCAGGCATGAGATTGAGAAACGATTTAGGCTGAAAAGGCTGAAGCCCCCTGAAACTGATGCTTCTATGTAATCTAACCCTTAAAAACAGCATTAGAAGTAGAATTCATATATTCAGTTCATTTTTCTTCACTCACGAGAAGTATTTCTATCTCACATGGTCTCTTTTTTTATATAAAAAATGACCTCTGGGGTCATCAAAAAGTCTGAAATCGGCCAAAAGGTTGAAGAATCTCATTAATAATACACAGATCTTGTCAGTGACAAGTACAGTGAAACCCGTTTAGTACGAATTCCAGGGGAGAGGGCCAATTTACTCGTTGTAAGCATTGCTCGTTCAAACCATTTTATCGATTTTGGCAACCCTGACGAACCTATCAATCGCTCCTCACATCTACTGTGATGTGCGTGCTGGTAAAGTGTGAAAAAGACGGAAAAACGGAAACAACACACTTACCCAACAAAGCATGGTTGTAAGCCCAGTATCCTGTATCCATAGGGTTTTTAATGCCGATTACAAACACTTTAAAACAGTTTATTAACACACGATAACATCAAAAACATAAAATCCACACACGCGCTTTAAGAGAAAGTTAAAATTTCCCGGAAGTCACAAGATCAGTGCGCAAAGAGTGAATCCAGTGTCGTCTGCTTGTGCTGCAGACACCCAAGTTGTTATATCGGCCAATCAGAATGCCGCTTACATATCGAGGGGTCAGTCAAGATGGCGATGCTGTTGTCAGTGTGTTCTCGTTCAAGCCAGGTAGTTGTGCAAGAAAGCTTGACTTTGGGATGGCGGTGTGGTTGTAAGTGCGTTCTCGTTCTAACCGTGTAGTTTTTGCATAAAAGCTTGACTTTGGGAGTCAATAAATTGTACGTTATATGCAAGTTGCTCGTTGTAGCGAGCTCGTTGTATGCAGAATTATTTAACAAGGGAAAAGAAGGCTTGTGGTTGGGAATTTTGAAACCACTCGTTAAACACGGGCTCTCGTTTAAACCGTACTCGTACTAAATGGGTTTCCCTGTACTTTAACAAAATCCGATTTCAACAAAAGGGTCTGTTTGTCAAGGCTCACCCCCAAATTTGATTCAAAATTCAGATTTTGTTACTCAATTTCCTGACCATATTATCAGTCACATTATAAGGTGCAGGGGTCTCAGTCTTAAGTCTAGGAAAAAAAGTATTGCCTTATAGCAAAGACTGTACAGGGGAAGATAAACATCCGGTCTCTTTTCCCTATATGAGTAGTGAGGACAGAAACACTGGTTATGTCCCTTTGAAACGTGACACATTTTACACATCGATAGGCCAGTTGAATTCTCCGTTCAAGTTCCAGTCCGAGTTTTTGGATAGCCTCCACTGTGAATAGTGTACACGTCCTCACTAACGATAACTCTATCAGCCCGGTTCGCCGAACTTTTAAGTAATCCATCTTACCCTTTTAGAATATCTTTGCTTATAGTCCGTAAAATACGGTAACTGCTTTTAGCGATAGTATTTACCTGCCAAACAGACTGTCGTGGATGGGGTAGATATTGGTGTAGTTCAGCTCCACCAGACCTTTAGGTTTGGATCTCTGAAATGTCATCGACACAGAATCACACATTATTTACATCTCAACTAAGCAGGTATCAATTTATCAGGAAAATTTGTTTTAACCCTTTCACCGCCATCCATATTTCAGACAAAAAATTCCATAAAATTTACCTGGGTAGATAACAAAATCTGTCTGCAGTATTGGGGATTCTTATGCGACATATATAAAATAAGGTCTATCCTTACTTCCCAAAACTGAGACAATAGGGTCTTTGAATATAGACCCCAATGTGATGCCATTTAGTGACATAGGTGTTAAATCATTGTGGTGCTAAAATGCGACTTTGGCGGTGAAAGGGTTAAAAAAAAGCACACAAAAAAGCTGTATCTTTTAATAAAATTATGGTATTGGCTGGATAAAATGATAACAGAGACATCAGTCATCAAAACCCCAAACAAAGGCTAGTGTGGGAAACTTAATCATTTTTTTTCATTTTTTAGATCATATGATTTTTTAGATCTGAATTGGTTTTTTTGTGTTTTTTAAACTGACAATATCACAAATATAACTATCAAATTTTAAAGTGATACTTTTCACACTTCGTTGTCAAAAACGTCCATCTAATGACATTTAAATATGTTCATGGAGGAAAAATTTGAGTTAACCCTTTCACCGCCAATGTCGCATTTTAGCACCACAGTGATTCAACCTATGTCACTAAAAGGCATCAAATTGCGGTATGTTATCCAAAGACCCTATTGTCTTAGCTTTGGGAAGTAAGGATAGACCTTATTTTATATATGTCACAGAAGAATCCCCAATACTGCAGATGGATTTTGTTCTCTACCCAGGTAAATTTAATGGACATTTTTGGGCTGAAATATGGCTGGCGGTGAAAGTGTTAAACTTTAAAACACAAAGACAGAAAAAGAGTGTGGATTTCATTTGAGCCCTGGGTAAACATTACAAACAGAACCTGTTGCAGCCTTGATCTCTAGTCTAACCCTTCCGCCTTCTACAGACAAATAAATACCAGCTGCTAAGTATTGTGTTTCCACTTTTGTATAATTATGTTGTTTTTCTTCATGATTATTGTATGTATGTTTTTTGTAAAGTGCTGTGAGTCCTGCTGCGCCAGGAGAACGGCGCTATATAAGAGTTATTATTATTATTATTATTAAGTGGTCTATTCGCATGGCTCACCTTTTCATTTTCGAAGAAGTACAGCATGTTTTCCGTTCCGTTCAAAACGAAATAGTAGGGTTTAAACTTCTTCATCTTTTCATCTGTAAAAAAAGAAAAAAGGAGAGAAAAAGAACAATGTACATATTTAGCACTGGAAATATATATATCCCCCACAAATGCACATCGAACACTTAAGACATCATACACACACACACACACTCATTAATGTTAATAGGTCAATGGCCTATGACCAGGGCCTCGGGACATCACTGGGAAACTACTCAGTTCAGAAATATGGTCCCAAGTGGATAGACGTTAAATTAAAGAATGAACGAACACTCATTTCTAACACAATGCACAGAAAAGCAATGCAGACAGCACCAACACAGGCCAAACTTCGTCTCAAGGAAGCCAGTGATGCACCGAGGACCGAAAAGTGATAGGACAAACTGTCCTGAAGCAAGATAAATCAACAGGACAATGAAAATGTCCTGGCTCTTGTAGCAATCAGTAAGACGAAGCATGCCAGTGCTAAACATTTAATCAGACATTTGCCCTGACAGGGGAGAACACAATAGGATATTTTTAAGGTGGCGCACTGCGCAGTTTTAGGACATTTTTTGCACACTTATTCAGTACATAATCCTGCCTATTTCCACCAAATTTGAAGTCTCTATGTGAAGGGGTTATGAAAATATGGTAACCAACCAAAAACATTTCACATGAAATCTTGGCCCCTTACCAGCGCTGGATTGAAGTGCTGCATGGTGATGCTGATCATTTCTCCACTTTGCCAAGACATCAAAGGGTGCAACTAACATGACATTAGGATGCTTGAGTCATTTACTCGTGTTCTTCATCTTGTCAAACAATGGTGAAAAATTACAGAATCCCGTCAGGGTAATAAATATGATGAAGAACACGAGTAAATGACTCAAGCATTGTTAGTTGCACCCTTTGATAGAGACTTCACATTTGGTGGAAATAGGCAGGACTATGTACTGAATAAGTGTGCAAAATTTCATGAAGATATCTTTATTAGTTCCTGAGAAACAAAAATGAACAAAAAATGTCCTAAAACTGCGCAGTGCGCCACCTTAATAGGTCAATGTCCAGGGCCTCGGGACATCACTGGGAAACTACTCAGTTCAGAAATATGGCCCCAAGTGGCTGTTAGTGTTAAGCAACACACCATTCATTCCCTTTCTACGAGTTTTAAGCCTACAGTCTTGCTTTTCTAAAGAGGAATAAAAAATAAAAAATTCTTTTTGAATTCCTGTTTCCAAATGCAGACCTCGAGTAACAACAAATGCTTTTCAATGCATGTAACTTCTAGCATAATACCATGTCTGTCTAAAATGTTTATCAAAATGTGTACATGATAACGTTTACAGTGTTGCGGGCGAGGCAACAGTGATCAATATTCTGCAAGTCCAGTGCTCATTCTTACGCACACATGTGCATATATGACGCTCAAATATCCCATCTTCTTCGATTGCTCAGGCAGTTACCTGTCAATTATGAGCTCCCCGTATGGAGGCACGAGTCATCCACCCACTGCCCCCAAAAACGCTCTCATAGTCCTTCTCTACCAAGGTGGTGAAGGACAAACAAACGAACAAAAAAGTTAAAAGAGAAGGCCAATAAGTTGGCAAGACACTTACTCCTGAAGTGCAGATAGCCGGACATTTCGATGCGGTCGTTGGTACGTGTGACCAGCTTAGGGCCCGTGCTCTGCCGTATGGACGCGTAGATGTCCTGACTGCCCCCTTCCACGCGCAGGCGCTCAAAGCGCGTGTTGTTGCTGTCAAACACATCCTGCACGCGTGCGCACACACACACATGCGCAAAGACATGATTATGTGTACAGATCAGAAAGAAAAAAAATGGGTCAAAATAGTATCAAGAATATCGCAGTTTTTGGGAAAGGAATGTGGATTAATGACTCATAAAAGAATACACACAGACACAGGCACAGACTCTCAGAGACAAACCCAAATAAACACATGCGTGCATCACGCTTGAACGCACGCACACCCACACACTTATCTTCATTTTTGTTATAACAGAACTCTATCTCAGAAGGAAATAATTCTCCACTTCCTGTCCTTGTAATCTCCCAACCCTAGTATTATGAAAAGACAGGGACACGCGCAAAGAGAGAGAGAGAGAGAGAGAGAGAGAGAGAGAGAGAGAGAGAGAGAGAGAGAGAGAGAGAGAGAGAGAGAGAGAGAGAGAGAGAGAGAGAGAGAGAGAGAGAGAGAGAGAGAGAGAGAGAGAGAGAGAGAGAGAGAGAGAGAGAGAGAGAGAGAGAGAGAGAGAGAGAGAGAGAGAGAGAGAGAGAGAGAGAGAGAGAGAGAGAGAGAGAGAGAGAGAGAGAGAGAGAGAGAGAGAGAAAAGAGAAGAGAGAAGAGAGAGAGAGAGAGAGAGAGTAAGAAGAGAGAGAGAGAGAGAGAGAGACCTGAGAGAGAGAGAAGTCTTGAGAGTCTGGAGAGCTGAGAGAGAGATAGCTTCCTGAGAGAGTAAGAGAGGAGAGAGAGAAGAGAGAGAGAGAGCGCAGACAGAGAGAGAGAGAGAGAGAGAGAGAGAGAGAGAGAGAGAGAGAGAGAGAGAGAGAGAGAGAAGAGAGAGAGAGAGAGAGAGAGAGAGAGAGTAAGAGAGAGATGAAGAGAGAGAGCCTAGAGAGAGAGAGAGAGAGAGAGAAAGAATTAAGATTTGAGAACAAAAAAAAAAAGAGAGAATCTAAATAAAAATCAGAGAGACAGAAAGTAACAACGCGAAACGAGAGAGCGTCACAGACCTGTTTACCCCCTACACAAGTCTTGAGTAGTCTGGATAGCTGAAATCTGGATAGCTTCCTGTCCATGTAATCTCCCAACCCTACTATTACGACAAGACAGGGGAGACACGTAAACAAACAAAACAACACATAAAGAGACAGAGACAGAGAGAGAGAGAGAAGAGAGAGAGAGAGAGAGAGAGAGAGAGAGAGAAGAGAGAGAGAGAGACTGAACACTGAAAAACTTTATTTAACTTTATTTAACAAGGATGAAGATTTTAGGCCATGCCTATTCTTACAATCTGTCCTTGGATAAAAACAATTAAAATTTGACAACAAACGTGAAAAAAAAAAAATCCCTTCAAGCAAGAAACACATTTGAACACATAAACTTCTACACCTGCACTCACTCTCTCTCTCTCTCTCTCTCTCTCTCTCTCTCTCTGGTATACTTATGCATAGAGAGAGAGAGAGAGACTCAGAGAGAGAACTCAGAACTCAGAACTATTTTAATGTACATCGGCCTTGGGCCACAATACAATGGGAAGGTGGGGTGGAAGGGGAGGTCAAACTATTAAAACAAACAAAACAAAACATAAATAAACAGAAACAAAAAGAACAGAACAGAAAACAAAGCCTGTAAGCATCACATATACATCACTAGAAAACAATCATTATACAGTAGATGGGAGATCATAATAAACTATGTACATAGTCATACGCACATTGCTCGTTCATCGCCTTAATAAATATGCCATGCTTTATATTCCATCTCGTCAGCTTCGTTCTTCTTCTGATTCTCGTATTCTACAGCCTCCCTCAATTAAAACGAAAACTTATGGCGAGAGATCCTTTTCTTTTCAGGCCCCAGCTACTTGGAACAAACTCCCTCTGTCTCTCAGACATTCCAACTCCCTGTCAGTTTTCAAAACCAACCTGAAAACCCATCTATTCTCTGAATACTACTGTCCACCATGATCGGATTGTGAGAATGAAAGCGTGTGTGGATAAGGAATGGCATGGGAAAGTTGGGAGACAGAAAGTGTGTGTGTGCATGCGCGCGCTGGTATGTGCTTATGCATGTGTGTGGGGATGTGTGTGTGTGTTTGTGTATGCTTTATATTACCTGTATGAGATATGTACGAATTGTAGGTCATCGTAATGTATGTATGTATGTACTGATATGTATGTGTGCATGCGCGTGTAAATGATATGCTATGTTCGTCAGTGTGTGTGCTTGTGTGCATGCGGGCATGGGTATTGATGCGATTTGATTAAATGTTTTTTTTTTGTAAAGCGCCATGAGCAGCTAGCCTGGAATGTGCGCTATATAAGTTTTCTTCATTATTATTATATTACCTCAGAGAGAGAGATATACGCATATTGCTCGTTCATCGCCTTAATAAATATGCCATGCTTTATATTACCTCAGAGAGAGATATATACGCACATTGCTCGTTCATCGCCTTAATAAATATGCCATGCTTTATATTACCTCACAGAGAGAGAGATATATACGCACATTGCTCGTTCATCGCCTTAATAAATATGCCATGCTTTATATTACCTCAGAGAGAGAGAGATATATACGCACATTGCTCGTTCATCGCCTTAATAAATATGCCATGCTTTATATTACCTCAGAGAGAGAGAGATATATACGCACATTGCTCGTTCATCGCCTTAATAAATATGCCATGCTTTATATTACCTCAGAGAGAGAGATATATACGCACATTGCTCGTTCATCGCCTTAATAAATATGCCATGCTTTATATTACCTCAGAGAGAGAGATATATACGCACATTGCTCGTTCATCGCCTTAATAAATATGCCATGCTTTATATTACCTCACAGAGAGAGAGATATATATGCACATTGCTCGTTCATCGCCTTAATAAATATGCCATGCTTTATATTACCTCAGAGAGAGAGAGATATACGCACATTGCTCGTTCATCGCCTTAATAAATATGCCATGCTTTATATTACCTCAGAGAGAGATATATATACGCACATTGCTCGTTCATCGCCTTAATAAATATGCCATGCTTTATATTACCTCAGAGAGAGAGAGATATACGCACATTGCTCGTTCATCGCCTTAATAAATATGCCATGCTTTATATTACCTCAGAGAGAGAGATATATACGCACATTGCTCGTTCATCGCCTTAATAAATATGCCATGCTTTATATTACCTCAGAGAGAGAGATATATACGCACATTGCTCGTTCATCGCCTTAATAAATATGCCATGCTTTATATTACCTCAGAGAGAGATATATACGCACATTGCTCGTTCATCGCCTTAATAAATATGCCATGCTTTATATTACCTCAGAGAGAGAGAGATATATACGCACATTGCTCGTTCATCGCCTTAATAAATATGCCATGCTTTATATTACCTCAGAGAGAGAGAGATATATACGCACATTGCTCGTTCATCGCCTTAATAAATATGCCATGCTTTATATTACCTCAGAGAGAGAGATATATACGCACATTGCTCGTTCATCGCCTTAATAAATATGCCATGCTTTATATTACCTCAGAGAGAGAGATATACGCACATTGCTCGTTCATCACCTTAATAAATATGCCATGCTTTATATTACCTCAGAGAGAGAGATATATACGCACATTGCTCGTTCATCGCCTTAATAAATATGCCATGCTTTATATTACCTCAGAGAGAGAGATATATATACGCACATTGCTCGTTCATCGCCTTAATAAATATGCCATGCTTTATATTACCTCAGAGAGAGATATATACGCACATTGCTCGTTCATCGCCTTAATAAATATGCCATGCTTTATATTACCTCAGAGAGAGATATATACGCACATTGCTCGTTCATCGCCTTAATAAATATGCCATGCTTTATATTACCTCAGAGAGAGAGATATATACGCACATTGCTCGTTCATCGCCTTAATAAATATGCCATGCTTTATATTACCTCACAGAGAGAGAGATATATACGCACATTGCTCGTTCATTGCCTTAATAAATATGCCATGTTTATATTACCTCAGAGAGAGAGAGATATATACGCACATTGCTCGTTCATCGCCTTAATAAATATGCCATGCTTTATATTACCTCAGAGAGAGAGAGAGACTCACAGAGATAGAGAGAGACAGACAGACAGACAGACAGAGAGACAGAGACAGAGAGAGAGAGGAGTACATAGTATTTCGCAGAACCGTAACCACATACCCGATACACAGCATTGACCAGAGTGTGTCCCTCCACTATCTCCTCTTTCATGTAGCGCTTTATCACTCCATCCAGACTGCACAACACACAGACATAATCATGAGATTAAACATTGACATATATAAACTTACTGTAGTCTTCAAAACAGTACCAACACATAAAGTGCACACAGAGAGGGGGGGGGGGGGGGGGGGGGAGGGGGGTGTTAGTTGTGTTCCTCCACTGTCTATCTCTTCCTTCATGCAGCGATTTATCACTCCATCCAGACTTCAAAACACACAGAAATAATCAAGAAATAGACGATTTTCTGGAGAAAAAAACTAAGGGAGGGCACTTCGTGAAAATCAGAGTTGATTACCTCGACTTACTCGGTCAAAACTATAGCAACCATGGCGGCGAAGCTTGAAACCGCAGGATGCCAGTCAACGACTTGCAAACTTTTTTTTTGTTAGAAAAATAAGGGGTGGCCAGTAGCTACAAGCTGATAGAACTAGCAAACTGTGACGTAAAAATATAAATTACATCAATTTTAGAATGACGCACTGCGTTCTACATGCTGTGTGTCTCCTCAAACACACGAAGCGAGGGCTGGGGATTTACCTGATGGCAGAGTAACTTCCCCTGTTTGACCGATTGAATTAGGCGAGATTACTCCCACACACCATGAAATTACTCCCCATAATTATTTCCGAACAATTCCTATGAAAACATTAACTCATTCAAGTTGCTCCGGCCATATATGGCCGGAGTTAATAGATAGCTGTCAATTTGATGCATTTGCTTCAAGGGAAGTAAATCTGTGTGCGCATCATACCTTGGTCACTTCTAAACTCGCTTTGCTCCCTTAGACCACAGCTTTGCCTCTGACTTTGTTTTTGTAGTGGCTTGTTGTGGGGAAAACCAATCGGTGTGGAGAGTTTTCTATATAAAGTCTATATAAAAATGTCTTCCCTATGTCTAAACCTGAAGTAAAAACCTGTAATCTTTCATTTCTCCTTTTGTTTATGTATGTTTTGTTTGTGTGCATGGCTGGAGTGATTTGTGAGTTTTTTTAATCATTCAAAATCGTTGCGATGCGAATGAGTTAATATAAACTTAGCCTTCAGTTAATACAGTACTAACACAGAGAGAAGGTGCAAAGAGAGAAAGAGAGGAGAGGAGGCTATAACTATAATTCACCTAAGCCAATTTAACTTTATTTTGAGTTCAACACACTGCCATAACTGACCAGAGCCACATCAGGTTAAAAAATTAAGTGTCCTGCGTATGTTAGCTCAGAACAGACTCCACTGAACTCCACCAAAGTGACTCAGCAGCAGTGCAGTGTCTCCTCGGTTGGTAGCCTCCTGATGGCCTAACATAAGATTCGCTCCCCTTCGATTGCCAGTGTTCGGATCCTGCGACCTGAGAAGCCAGGGTGTGGCTGCGAGTTGGGATTTGGAACGAGCAGCGTGGGAGCAACGCCACTGTACGGCCCAGAAGATGTGGCGGACAAAAAGAAAAAAATATCGTATTTTTCGGACCAGTAGGCGCTTGTGTGTGCATAAGGCGAATAGGGCAATTTTCAAGAGAATCTGAAAAAAAGAAAAAGAAAAAGACGCCCTCGTTTATAAGGCGATACACACCTCGCAAAAGAAAGTCAAACTTTGAAGCCCGTACGCGTCCGGTAAACGCTTGCTGTCATGATGCTAAGTCTAGCATACTCCGCACGCACACAATTCTTTTTATGACACAGACAACTGAATTAAACTCCCTCCTTTATATTTAATAAATAAACAAATAAGAAGATAAACAACATCAAATTCTTTAAGCAAGCTAAACAAATTATTACGTGAATAGTTCGATACACTTTTTAGATGTGTTCCAGTTCTTTTTTAGCACATATTTTAGACAACATTGTATTTCAGTCATTCTATAATTACAACCATTTTTGTTCTTACCAATTTCAAATCACATGACTATCTTATGTTACACTGGACTGGGTTAGGGTTCACCTAAAGAAACAGACCAAACGCACGTGGCTCAGAATTAAATCAAACGAACTAAAAACTACTTACATACTTTTAGTTTCAATTTTCATCAAGATCCGTTCATAATAAAATCTGCTTGCAGACAATTGTTATTATTGTGTTTTTATCACCGCTCTTCCGCGGGACGTTACCTGCTAGCCCTAGTGCCAGCCTTGTCTGACGACAAACCCTCGAGTGACGTCCGAAGTTCGTGACGTCACTAGTGACTATTTTTTCCTTCTACGTAAAAAGAAAAGATTCTATTTTAAACATCATTTAAAGACCACAACCAGTTGACAACCCCCTTCCCCAGGAAAAAAAATGACAATTTTTTTAAAAACATTTTTAAAGCAATTATTTTAACATGGGAACACTTTAGAAGATTTTTTTATTTTCTTCATGAAAACGAACAAATTGAAAAAATGAAGTGACACTAAATTTATCCAATTACATTATGAACGTCCTGCACTGGACAGACCTGAAAACAATCAAACGTGTATAAAACATACATGTTAAAGAACACAATGTATTTAGTTGGATTTCAAAATATAATAATGATAGCTCATATTAAAACAAACCATTCAGTTTTCACTTGTTTTTCTCTTGTATTGAGAACAACATAGTTCTGTGTGCCAATAGTCGAAGAATTAAAACAAAACAATTAAAGCTGTCTGAGGAATTTTTATTAATTCTACTATCTATTTTATCTATATACTTACCATTCCACTACAAAGTGCATATTTGTACAAGATTAGCTTGGAAGACAGAAATAAAACCAAGAGTGTCTTACTACCACAACTCCCAATCCAGGTAACTTCCGGTTAAGCAGACTACTCACTTTCTTGAAAGCAAGCATCTAATAAAAAGGGAAGGTACACGTTCAAAAACCATTAGGAGGGAGGTGGGTGGGTCAATTAAATGTAGTGGAATGGTAAGTATATAGATAAAATAGATAGTAGAATTAATAAAAATTCCTCAATCTATTCTATCATCCTTACCATTCCACTACAAAGTGCATGATTACCAACAAGGAGGTGGGTAATGGTTTAGCACTACTCTGAGAACCATGGAACAAACCATGACAGAGATACCACATAAACACACACATACCATCTAAAATAAGAAGGTAAAACAGCAAATCATGTTTACATATCCCCCAAAAGACATAAGTCTATAAAAACAAACAGACAATAAGTCAAACCTCAAAAGGACACCGTCTTGGAGGACAACACAGCACGTCGAATGCCAAACGTGTTGTCCTGCCGGAGAGTAGAAAACTCGCGCAGGCAGAGAGCAGAAAGAGGTAAATGTAGTCTCCGACTTCCAGAAGGCGGAGGACATAATGGAAGGGACTGGAACACCCCTGACCAAGACTAGTGAGGTGCTAATAGCCCTAACTTCGTGAGCCCGTATACCTGGGGGCGCAGAACGATCGGCGTGGGAGTAGGCTAGTCGAATCAACTCGACTAACCAGCGAGCCAAAGTGGCCTTACGGATATCATTTGAATAGTTGGAATTCAAAGAAATGAAAAGGCGGCGTTTCTGGCTACGGAACGAGACTGAACGAAGGAGATATGCCCGCAAACAGCGAACCGGACACAGACATTTTCCTCATCGTCCGGAGCGAGGATGTTAGAGAGACTTTCGATAACAACCAACGGAGAAGCTTGCTGAGCCGATTGATTTTTCGCACGGAATTCCGGTAGAAAAGCCAGGGAGATCGAGGAACCATCCTCCGCGAATTCATAATCATTAACTAAACCGCTAAGAGCGTGGATACCACTCACACGTCTCGCTAAGGCAAGACTAACGAGGAAAAGCGTTATAACAGAAAGAAGCTTAAAAGATAACGAAGAAAGCGGTTCACATTCTGACCTGAGAAAGTGAAGCACAAGAAAAAACGTCCCATAGCGGAAGTCTGATGGTTGGGCGAATCGACTTATTACGCAAACCATCCAAAAAATGGGAAACCAAGACAGAAGAAGCAAAGGAAGGTTGACGACCAGTAGCAATCGAAATAGTGCTAACTGCCGACTTATAACCTGACAAGTTTGGTCCAAGAGGCCCTTCTCATTATGCAAATGACGAAAAGAAAACAAACTGAGCACCAGTCGGGTGCAAAGGAGAAAAAGACTCATTGAACAGAAATTGAACCAAGAGGTCCAACGCAAGGAATACAAGGTATTCATGCTTTGACGACGGGATTGAAGAATCACTTCAATGGTTTCACCTTTCAGACCCTGTGACCGCAATCCTGACCGCAAAGTAGCCAAGCGGTCAGGTGAAGGACGGCAGGATTTCGATGTGGAACGCCTGTCCGCGGTTGAACAAGTGACTTGGTGACAACTGGAGGGGAACACCCGGAACGTGGGTGAGAGCTAACAGCTCGGGGAACAACGGACAGTTTCCCATCCTGACGCTATGAGGATCAGAGCAGGACGCTCCCGAGCACACCTTTCCAACACCTTTGGAAGAAGAGCTGTGGATGGGTAGGCGTAGGCCCACAGACCCGTCCACTGGAGACTGAAGGCATTTCTTGCCCATGCCAAGGGATCTGCCAACGGGGAGACGAAAAGCGGAAGACGCCGGCTGAAGCGAGTTGCAAACAAGTCGATGTGTGGGTTTCCCCACATTGACCAAATGGGTTGAAGGACCTGATGGACGAGAGTCCACTCCGTTGCAATCACCTGGTTGGAACGGCCCAGCTGGTCGGCGAGAACATTCAACTTCCCGGGAAAGAACTCCACGGTTAGAAGAATGGAATTCTGTGCAGTCCAAAGCAGGATCTCCTCTGCCTTCCTGGAGAGTGAAGACGATTTCGTGCCCCCCTGACGCCGAAGGTACGAGAGGCAAGTGGAGTTGTCGCCACAAACTGTGACCCACTTGCCTCGTAGCAGGGGAAGTAGCGCTTTGAGCGCGAGCGAAACCGCCTCCATCTCCAGAAAATTGATGTGGAGAGACGAATCTGCTTGGACCACAACCCCGAAACCTCTCACCGGTCCAGATGAGCCCCCCAACCTTCCTTTGATGCATCCGTGAAAAGGAATTCTTGATGGTGGAGAGGCCGACTGGGAACAGAGGACCCCAGCCAAACCAGATCCAACCACTGGAGAACTGAGTCACGAAACCACGAGCCCAAAACAATCTGAGATTCCAGAGGAAGATGAGAAACCCTGAGTTCCGCACACTTTCGTTGTAACGGACGCCTGTGCAGACGTCCCAGAGGCAAGAGGTCTGCCAAAGACTCCATGATGCCCAGCAACTTGAGAAGTTGACGAACCGTTGCTGAACCTGCCAACAGAACACTTTCCCGAAAGGACTGAATGGACTGGATCTGATCCGGAGACGGACAGACCGTGAACGTCTGGGTATTGAAGACCATCCCCAGAAATTTGAATTCCTGGGCCGGAGTCTAATCCGACTTTTTGACGTTCATGTTGAAAACCAACCTGAGCCGAGGTGAGCCAGCCGTCCAGGTACACCTTGAGCCGGATCCCTCTGGACCCGGCCACGCCGACGAACTCCCTGACCACCATGGTGAAAATCCAAGGGGCCAGAGAGAGCCCGGAGGGAAGGGCTACGAACTGATAAGTCGTGTTCCCCCATACGAACCTCAAGAGATGCCTTCGATCTGGGTGGATCGAAATATGGAAAAAGGCATCCTTGAGGTCTATGGAAGTCGCCCAATCCCCCGGCTGGATGAAGTTGTGAACCGAAGCAGCCATCTCCATTCTGAACGCCATGGGGCGCAGAAAAGCATTGAGAGGAGACAAGTCCAGCACTGGACGGAACTCACAGTTCTTCTTTGGTACAGTGAACATGCGCGAGTAGAAACCCGGGCCTGGGTTGGGTACTGGAATCACAGCACCCTTGTCCAGAAGGGACTTGACCTCTGCGTCCAAGATCTGAAAGCGAAGAGGATCTGCAGGCGGAGAAAAGACAATCGGCACCCACGAGACAGAAGGGTACCGAAAGCATCATCCTGGGGCAGAACCTGAGTGGACTCCACCGAGACAACATCCTGGAAAAGCAGCCAGGAGATGACAAACTCCGCATGGAGTCACCTAGAGCAGCCAAGGCCGATACAAAACGGACTATGAGTGGCCGGACCGGGCCACCACACGCTGCTACGCCCTTTCGAACCAGAAAAATCGAAGTGGCGAGTCTGAGTCAAAAACAAAATGGCCCACATTTGGACAAGACTTGTTCAGAATGGGCAAGCAAAGGATCGATGACGGGAAGAGACAGCTAGTACTAAATGATTAAGATGAGAATCCGCAAAACAGCAGATTCAACCTCTGAACTAGCAAACTGAGAAGCCACGGTACGAATGTGCGACTGCACTTCGTAACCAACTCTACATGCTAAGACCGTTGGAAGGTAAAAATAAAAAAACTACCTCTGACGTAGGGACAGACCGAAAGAGCAACATAGTTGCTATCGCATGACGTCAAATCTAACCAGATGACGCGGAAATGTCCCCACCGAAAAGGAAAACATGTAGACAAAAGGCGAAACAGTGTGCAAACGTGACGTAGACTTAACCCATTTCAACGCCACCCAGTCGAACAACTGAGCTGACGGCTGGGCACGGAAGATCATGTTAGCCGGACAGTATAGTTCGATCGGGACGGAACCAGACCAAAAAGGATTACTGGAACGGGTGAACGAGACAACTGGTTGAACAACTCATGGTTGTAATCAGAAGAAACCATGATTCGAAAGAACGGCGAAGCCGGGGCCGTTGCCCCCGCAAAAATTCGTTCAGAAGGAAGACAACAAGGGTACGGTTGAACAACTCTCGGTTGCAACCGTGAAAGAAGGAGCGCAGTAAGGCTGCAAGGCCGCCAGATACCCTTGAATGACAGAAACAGAAGGATCTGAAAAAAACCTCTTCCATAGAATCCACCGTGTGACCCGAAGTCGTAACTGACGCCGCTGGTTGAGCTGACTGACCGAAGGAAGAACAACCCGACAAAAGGTCCATAACCTCCTGGTGAGAGTAGGTCCGCTGAAGAACCATACCAGCGGTAACGGGCGTGACCGGTACGGGCTGAGGCAAACGTCCCATGGACTGACTGCCCGCCGTCGTACGGCCCTGGGCCTGGGGACTACCCACGGGAGAGGCCGTAGCCGCCGTGACCGTGGTGGACCCGCGAGACCATGTCGCCGTGGCCGGTCCGCTCCGGAGAACCCCGGGTGCGGATGCCGGCCCGGTGCCTAAGGCACCGAGGCTGCCGTCGCCAGGGACCACCCACGGGAGAGGCCGTAGCCGCCGTGCCCGTGGTGGACCCGCGAGACCATGTCGCTGTGGCCGGTCCGCTCGGAGAACTCCGGGTGCGGATACCGGCCCGGTGCCTAAGGCACCGAGGCTGCCGTCGCCAGGGACCACCAACGGGAGAGGCCGTAGCCGACGTGCCCGTGGTGGACCCGCGAGACCATGTTGCCGTGGCCGGTCCGCTCCGGAGAACCCCGGGTGCGGATGCCGGCCCGGTGCCCAAGGCACCGAGGCTGCCGTCGCCAGGGACCACCCACGGGAGAGGCCGTAGCCGCCGTGCCCGTGGTGGACCCGCGAGACCATGTCGCCGTGGCCGGTCCGCTCCGGAGAACCCCGGGTGCGGATGCCGGCCCGGTGCCTAAGGCACCGAGGCTGCCGTCGCCAGGGAAGCTACCCCCATTAGCGGCATCGTCCGTTTTTCGGCCGGCATCACCAGGCGTAATGGTGGCATCGGTGGGTACCGCCCGGTTGTCTATAGCTCTGTAAGACAAGTCGGACAGCACCACCGGTTTCTTCGCAGCTTCTTCTTCCAGAACCGGAAGTGCCCGTGCGGTATCATGAACGCCAGGAACCAATGGGGTACGGGAGCTAGCTTGGCTAGAAGAGCCGTACTGACCTTGTTCGGGAAAAACCCGGATGCCGGTTGCAGCTCCATCCGTGAGAGATCTTCAACGGACAACGAATCCTGAAGTGGAAGACCAACCGTCGGAAAGGCCGGGTCAACGTCCAAAACACCCAACAACATGAGAATCACCCACCGAAATGTGCTGGACCAAACCAGCCGAATCCACTTGGGAGAAGGAGAACGGCATGGCCGAAGACTATTCGCCCGTAGAACGCAAATGAGCCAGCAATTCCGACACCACTTGCTTTGTATCTTGAACCGAACGCGAAGAATGAGACTTACTCGAACTTCTTGACCGAGATTTGACTTGGACAAAGACTTTTCTGAAGGACTAGATTTTAGAAAACGGTCTTTGTCATCCCTGGGAGGAGAAGGCTGAGGTTCCTTAGTTGAACTACTTGAAGGTTTGCTAACTAACGCCGAAGAATCTACAACCTTCTTTAGAAGGAGTAGATTCCATAACGCGAAACCCGAAGCCAGAAGCCACGCCCACCTTTTGACCAACAGGCCCGAAATCTTCACAAAGATTACAACCAAAAAGGGGGGAGGGCCGAACGAACTTACCCAAGTAGCAAAGCAACACAAAGAAAACCAAAGGAAAACAAAAGACACTCATTAAGCTGAAAGCAGGAGACAAAATTCCTGGAGAAACAGAAAAACAAACCTGCCTTCCATGCTAGCTTGAAAGAAAGTGAGTAGTCTGCTTAACCGGAAGTTACCTGGATTGGGAGTTGTGGTAGTAAGACACTCTTGGTTTTATTTCTGTCTTCCAAGCTAATCTTGTACAAATATGCACTTTGTAGTGGAATGGTAAGGATGATAGAATAGATTGTCTCTTTAACAGTTCGTGAAAAGATAAAATGTCCTTCAATGGTTTGCCATACTGTCAATGTTACTTTTCACTTCAGTTAATGTCAACATCACACGTTGAATACTTGTTCAGTCACTGAGACAATTTTGTTGACTACGTTCACCCACAACTAGTTCATGTTCTAATTGAAAAGAGTCTTGGAAGAAGCTTGAAGTACGAAGAAAGCAACAACAGGACATCGTCATTTTTCATCACTAATATTAACTGCTTCAAGTTTCAGTACCGTTTTTGTCACAGCTGAAATAACAGTTCATCGAGGAACTTGCATCAAAAGAATTGCAACACCAATCACTCATTTTAGTCTTTGTTGGTGAATACACAATTTCAAATTCTAGGAATTTCACACATGTTCCTTGCTCGTATTCACAATTTCAACACACATCTAGTCACATGAATCTCTTTATTCAGTTCTTGAGAGCATATCTGCGATGGTGTTTGTCACACCAGGGATGGGTTGTACTTTGAAGGAGAATTCCTGAATCATCAAGGACCATCGCAGAAGTCGATTGTTCTTTGTCCTTGAGCTTTTCAAGGTCAATGGCCTATGGTCAGTTTGAAGGACAAAGGGTTTGCCAATCAAGAATCGTGAGAACTTCTCCATCCCCCAAATGATTGCAAGGCACTCTTTCTCTATGGTTGAGTAACCTTTCTGCGTATCACTCAATTTTTTGCTGGCGAAGTGCACTGGATGCAGAAGACTGTCCTTTTCTTGCAGAAGGACAGCACCCAAACCTGTTGAACTGGCGTCAGTTCGTAAGACAAAGTCTTTGTCTAAGTCAGGCAGCAGGAGGACGGGGCGTGATGACAAGATGTCCTGGATAGCATGCAATGCCTCCTGGCACTGAGGAGTCCATGTGATGGCTCGTTGACCGTTGTCTTTGGTGAGATCGCTGAGGGGTGACGTCAAGGCAGCGAAGTTTGGCACATACCTCCTGTAGTAGCCTAAAAGTCCTAAAAGAGACCTGACTTGTTTTTTAGTCTTTGGTACTTTAATGTTCAGAATTTTGTTGACTTTTTTTTCCTCTGGTTTGAGCAGTCCTGTGCTAATCATGTGTCCTAAGAACTCAAGCTCTTTGAAACCAAGGAACATCTTTGAAGGTCTGGCTGTTAAGCCAAGATTTCTGAGCTTTGACAAGATTTGTACAACATTCTGAACAAGATCTGGCCAGTTATCACATGCAATCAAAATGTCATCAAAAAAATGGACAGCACAATTTTCATGTAGACATAACTGTCTCATCATACGTGCAAAAGTTGCAGGGGCATTTTGTAAGCCGAAGGGCATACGTGTCCACTGAAATAGACCCAAAGGTGTTTGGAATGCAGTTTTGTGTTTGTCTTTTTCATCAACAGGTATCTGCCAGTACCCTTTTGTCAGATCAATTTTGGCAAAGTACTTGGCTGACGAGAGCTGACAAAAGATTTCTTCCATATCTGGTATGGGTTCACAATCAAATTCTGTGATCTTGTTTAGGGCTCTATAATCAATGCAAAAACGCACTGACCCATTTGGTTTTAATACCAGAACAACAGAGGAACAGTACGCAGAGCTTGACTGTTCAATCACACCCATCTCTTTCATCAGCTTTACTTCTTTTTCAATTATATCTTTTGTGGAGAAGGGCAATGGGTATGGCTTTAGCCTTACTGGCTTGTCACTAGTCAAATTGACTTTGTGTGGTTCGACTTCCTTTGCAGAGCCTGGTTTGTCAGTCAAAACATCAGAGAATTGACTTCTCCTTCTCCTTAGATCTTCAACTCTGTGCGGGTCAAGGGAGGGGTCAATGGTTACATCTTTGAATGTTTCTCCCGTAATGGAAGGTCTAGTGGGAAGGTTTGAGTCATCACCTTCAGCTTCTTTGATAACTCCCACCATTGCATGCTTAACAGTGGGTACAATTATCTGATCATGTTTAGGGGTTTTCACATTGATCTGAGACACATACTCATCAGCAATAATGTCATTCCATTTCATAGGACAAGGTTCTGACATGTCACAATTATCACTGTCAACAACAACATCCACATTGACAGAAATACAGGCATTCTCACGCTCAATGTATTGTTTCAACATGTTGATGTGAAACACTTTCTTTACACCCCGCATGTCAATTTTGTAGTCAACTTCATTCAGTTTCTCTTGAACTTGAAATGGACCTTTCCACGTGATTGACAGTTTGCTGTGTTCGTCAGAGAGAAGGACTAACACCTTTTGTCCGGGCTTGAGAGTTCTTACTCTCGCCTTTTTGTCAGCATAGTGTTTGTTCGTTTGGGCTGACTGTTGCACTTGCTTTTGTGCAATGGAACATGTCTCTGCTAATCTGTTTTTCAAGTCAAACACATACTGGTAGATGTGTTTATCCTCATCTGAGGATTTGCCTAGCCACTCTCGTGAAAGTATCGACATAGGGCCTCGAGCGGAACGACCAAACATGAGTTCAAAAGGAGAAAAGCCAGTACTGACGTTTGGCAACTCACGATACGCGAAGAGAACGGCTGGGATAAACCTGTCCCAGTTCCGTGGTTCATCTTGGACAACTTTTTTGAGCATGTTTTTCAATGTGCCATTGAACCTTTCCACCATACCATTTGATTGCGGATGGTACGGAGTGGTGGTAACAGACTTTATCGAAAGTAGTCTGTAGATCTCTTTCATCAAGTCAGAAACAAATTGTGTTCCACAATCTGACAGAATTTCTGTGGGACAACCCATCCGGCAAAAGACTGAAAGGAGTGCTTCAGCCACAGTCACAGTGTCAATTTTCTTCAGCGGAATTGCCTCAGGGTATCTTGTAGCGACATCAACGATTGTTAAAACGTATGTTTCCTGAGGACGAGGCAGGGACAAAAGGGCCAACAAGGTCAATGGCGACCCTTTTGAAGTGTTCAGAGATAATGGGCATGGGCTGGAGAGGGGCGCAAGGGACTCTTCCTTTTGGGATAGTTTTCTGACATACATCACATGACTGGCAGAATTTTGCGACGTCATTGCGGACAGTCGGCCAGTAAAAGTAAGAGAGGACTCTGTCTAGAGTTTTCCTTACTCCGAAATGACCGGACATTGGAGCATCATGTGCAACTTGAAGGACTGCTGTCCTTAAGGTTTTGGGGACAACTATTTGTTCAACTCTGGTTGACTTTTCTTGGAAACGGCGGGTTCCACAACAAAAACAATGTTGATTTTCAGAAAGCTGGACTTTTTTGTCGACGTTTTGGAAACATCTTTCAAGTGAAGGGTCTTCCTTTTGGAGTGAACTCAGTTTCTCTGGGGTAATATCAAGGCCAGGAACATTTTGGACTTTTAGTGGCTTTGTTGGTTTTCCTTTTTCTTCTTCTTGTGCTCGTGTTGTCACACAAGCTTGTGGCTCACATACAATGGATCCACCTTGTCCACCATGTGTGGATTTCACTCCTGGTAAATTACCAAGAATCAAGTCTGTCACAGGTTCATCAATTACACAAGCTGTGATCTCTCCTGTGAAATATGGGGTGCTAACATGGACTTTTGCGAGGGGAAAGGATTCAATGCGTCCTCCAAAGGACCGACATTGTTGGGTTTCACCTGTGAATTGGTTTTTGTTCACCAGTGAACGTTTCACACCAGCTGTGGTGCACCCTGTGTCTCGAAGTAAGGTACCCCCATATCCGTTTATGACGCATTGTTCGATGCAAAGTCCATGTGTGCTATTTTCTGACACCAGTACATGTTGTGGGGTCTCAATGGGTACGTTTTCGGATACGTTTGTTTGTTCTGCATTTTTGGTATATGGACATTTGTCTCTCATGTGAAAACGGCATCCACACGTCCAACAGCTGGGTTCATTGTCCCGATTACCATTTCCACGGAAATTGAAATTCCCATGAGTCTGGTTTTCATCTCTTTGGTTCTGTACATAGTTTTGATATCCCTGTTGTTCGTAGTTCCATTGTCTACCTCGACTAAATTGATTTCCACGGTTGTTTTGGAAACCACGGTTGTTTTGGAAACCTCGGTTGTTTTGGAAACCTCGGTTGTTTCCACGACTGTATTGTAAGCCACGACCTCTTGGAGTACCAACATTGTTCTGAAATTGGTTTTCAAGATCATTTTGGTTTGCGATTGAAGCACTGACGTTAGTATCGAAAATCTGAACGTCTGTTTTCCTAGCAAACGATTTGTTTGGATGTGCATTTTTGTACTGGTCCGCGAGTTTGCACATTTCTTCTGAATTTTCAAACGTTCGTTCACGAAGGAATATTGCCAGGTCTTTAGACACGCTGTGCAAAATTTGTTCACGGAGGAAGAGGTCCTGAATATCTTCAAACGTTTGTTTAACTTCAGACAACTGAATCCACCGATTGAGAAGGTGCTTTGAGCGGATCAAATACGCAGCAAACGCAGCAAGATCCGTTCATAATAAAATCTGCTTGCAGACAATTGTTATTATTGTGTTTTTATCACCGCTCTTCCGCGGGACGTTACCTGCTAGCCCTAGTGCCAGCCTTGTCTGACGACAAACCCTCGAGTGACGTCCGAAGTTCGTGATGTCACTAGTGACTATTTTTTCCTTCTACGTAAAAAGAAAAGATTCTATTTTAAACATCATTTAAAGACCACAACCAGTTGACACTTGCCAACCGCTGTTATTGCTGTCATAAACGAGAGTGGGCTCCCCTTTCAAATAATCGAACTTCCGTTTGTGCTACTTCCTGTTATTGTGTTTGGAATTTTCTTGGCAAAAACTGATAGAATTATGCCATTTCAAGCTCTACAACGATGCTTTTTACATCCAATGAAGGGTTATGGCATCTGTTGGACAGTATCTCGGATGATAATAGTGATTTTGAAGCATTTTAACGTTGAGTATTTGTCGTATCGGCGACTCGTTACCACTTTTGATGTCTAGACTCACAGCAGACTGTACCAGGGCTCCCCATTCTGTGCGTCTGTGCGTCAAATGTGCGTGGCAGACGCATTAAAACTTCGTACTGGGGGTGAAACGACACACTATAATTACTACTCGAGGGTTATGAGACGCACTATAAATCTGCTGAGTGCGTGAGCCCATCTCCCATTTCAGCAGCGGGAAAAGCCGGTCTACTGCAGACCCATGAGACCAATTAGGCATGTCAGCCTTATCTGAATGGCGCTCTCTCTCTATCTTTCTTTCTCTCTCTCTCTCTCTACCCCCCCCCCCCCTCCATTCGCTCACATAACCCCAGTCCCGTCTTCCATAAATAGACAGGACAAGCATTGGGTTAGAAAAAACAACAACTCCATCACTTGAAACACTTCAGAGGCATTAGCACAAGGTGAAGGTCAGGTCATGATAGTACTTGATCATTCTAGACTGGTTACAAGTTCAATGACCTTTGACATATCCCGGCGAAAGACAGAGAGAGAGAGAGAGAGAGAGAGAGAATTAAAATGTGTGTGTGTGTGTGTGTGCTATTGAATGTTCAACATAAATTGTCATGCCTTGCTTGAAATTTTATAATTTTGTTGTTTCATCCTCAATGCCTCAAAAGAGGGCAAAGGATTAAAGTTCTTGATTCTTGAATGATGTGTGTGAGTGTGGCTGTGTGCGACTGTGTTGGTAACATTTGTGTGTCGGAAATGCCAGGCATGTAATGCTTCATACTGCCTGTGCATACAATACTTTACATTTTTTTGACAGTACCCACATGTCTTTATGCTTATTTTGTTTTGATTTTTCACCCTCTATAAGTTCACCCTGGGGGTGAAGAGACCCTCTATAGCTGCTTCCTGGGGGTGAAAATACCCTCTATGGTCAAACAAAATGGGGAGCCCTGTGTACTGAGCAATCGTTGCCTCTCTTCTCGTGATTCTGTTGACTAATAGGGCGCTTCTCGTTCATTAGGCGCATAGGTCGAAATTGGAGAAAAAGCTATCGCCTTGTAACCCGAAAATTACAGTATCCCATTTCTCCCCTCTCACCTGTCAAAGTAACGTCCCCCCACCAGAAACTGGTTGCCCCGCCGCTCGATTCTGAACCTCCGCACATCTTTCTCGCAGAGGAAGAAGAGGGAGTAGTCACCGGGGTAGTTTTCGCTCTGCCGCACCAAGAAACTGCCCTCTCCCGCTGCGCACAGACACACACATTTTCGATACATTCGCAGAAGAACAAAACCCTCACATCAGCGGGGAAGCTTACTTACTACATATAATTATGCAAGCAAACACACACACACACACTCACACATCACAGTAGCTTCTCTCAGCTCCTTTCAGTTCATGCCTTTTGCTAACACTCGTCATCAGCATAAACCAATTTAAAGTGTTTTATCCATTAGGCTTACATTGTTTTATGGCGGTGTACCACTTGTAAGGTCTTTTCATATCCCTAACCAAAATCAATGATAAGAATATTTGCCTCTGTTAAAAGAAATAACTTGAAACAAATAGCTCTCTGTGGGAAACTGAAAGGAGCCAGAATGAGGGCAATCCGTGGACTGTGACATACACTGAGTCTAGCTACACTCACCTTGCATCAGTTTTTCCACTGCCTCTTCTTTGCTCAGGCAGCTGTGATAGTAGGGCAGGTTCTCCACTGGCTCATAGTCCCCATCCTGTAACATAACACCCCTCTCTCAGTGCTCTGTTCACATCATCATGGGTGCAACTACACAAAATGAAAAAAAATTAAAGGCCGGGGTCCAGGGGTAATGTCCCCCTGCAGCTGAAGCAAAAATTTGTTTTGGAAGGTATTTTAGTTTGCTTTTTCCACAATTTATACAAATGCTTATCTTAACCCATTCACCGCCAACGTCGCATTTTTGCACCACAATGTCACTAAAAAGGAATCAAATCGGGGTCTGTTATCCAAAGACCCTGTTCTCTTAATTTTGGGAGGAAAGGATAGGCCTTACTTTAAATATGTTACAGAGGAATCCCCAATATTACAGACAGTTTTTTTTCTCTACCCAGGTAAGTTTATTGGAATTTTTTTGCTGAAAAATGGCTGGCGGCAAAAGGGTTAAAGTGTTTGAAAAATACAATAGACATACAAAAGATCTTGTTTGACAAATTTTAAAACACAGGAACTTCCTTTTCTGGTAAAATCCAAAAACAGGAAATCCTTGTGCACCAGGAAAAGTTGCACCCATGTATCACGGAATAATGCAAGCAAACCGAATATCAAGAAAACCATGGAGATTTCTTTTTACAGGTAACTCTTCTAACCCTTTCACCGCCAGCCATATTTCAGCAAAAAATGTCCATTAAATTTACCTGGGTAGAAAAGAAAAAACATCTGCAGTATTGGGGATTCTTCTGTGACATTATAAAAAATAAGGTCTACCCTTACTTCCCAAAATTAAGACGATAGGGTCTCTGGATAGTATACCCCAATTTGATACCTAGGCTTTTAATGACATATGTGCTAAATCACTGTGGTGCTAAAATGCGACTTTGGCGGTGAAAGGGTTAAAAAAAAGTTTGACGTTCTTGGTTGTCTGTTGCATCTCAACCGACAAGAGGGAAGTAATTTTTTGGGGGGGGGGAGTTTGCATGCATTGCTTTAATGACAGAAACAGTGACAAATGCTCTAAAAATTAAAAAATAGAACATGGCAGGGTGCTTGGCAGTGTATGTCTTTGCATTTGGTGAGAGTGTAGAGAGATCAATGTCTTGGGTGAATATATTTGCCCCTGGTACCAGAAGAGTTAATATGATTTGGGCTCTTCCTGGCAAGAGGACTGCATTGTATTAATTCAGAGCTTATGGTTTCAATCCTTTATCTGGTTCCATACCTTCAATACATTGCATTATCACACAATGCAATACAATACATTGCAGTACCACACAATACAATACATTGCAGCATCACACAATGCAATACCATACCAGTTCTTTGACAAAGGGCGCAGGCACTAGGCCGCTCTCCTTGGTGCGCTCTGAGGCCACCCACGATACAATACATTGCAGTATCGTACAATACAATACATTGCATTATCACACAATGCAATACAATACATTGCAGTATCGTACAATACAATACATTGCAGCATCACACAATACAATACATTGCAGTATCACACAATGCAATACCATACCAGTTCTTTGACAAAGGGCGCAGGCACTAGGCCGCTCTCCTTGGTGCGCTCTGAGGCCACCCACGATACAATACATTGCAGTATCGTACAATACAATACATTGCATTATCACACAATGCAATACAATACATTGCAGTATCGTACAATACAATACATTGCAGCATCACACAATACAATACATTGCAGTATCACACAATGCAATACAATACATTGCATTATCACACAATGCAATACAATACATTGCAGTATCGTACAATACATTGCAGCATCACACAATGCAATACCATACCAGTTCTTTGACAAAGGGCGCAGGCACTAGGCCGCTCTCCTTGGTGCGTTCTGAAGTCACCCACAATGCAATACAATACATTGCAGTATCACACAATGCAATACAATACATTGCAGTATCACACAATGCAATACAATACATTGCAGTATCACACAATGCAATACAATACATTGCAGTATCACACAATGCAATACAATACATTGCAGTATCACACAATGCAATACAATACATTGCAGTATCACACAATACAATACATTGCAGTATCACACAATACAATACATTGCAGTATCACACAATACAATACATTGCAGTATCGCACAATACAATACATTGCAGTATCACACAATACAATACATTGCAGTATCGCACAATACAATACATTGCAGTATCACACAATACAATACATTGCAGTATCGCACAATGCAGTACCATACCAGGTCTTTGACAAAGGGCGCAGGCACTAGGCCGCTCTCCTTGGTGCGTTCTGAAGTCACCCACAATGCAATACAGTATCACACAATACAATACATTGCAGTATCACACAATGCAATACATTGCAGTATCACACAATACAATACATTGCAGTATCACACAATGCAATACATTGCAGTATCACACAATACAATATATTGCAGTATCACACAATACAATACCATACCATGTCTTTCACAAAGGGGGCAGGCACTAGGCCGCTCTCCTTGGTGCGCTCTGAGGTCACCCACAACCAGCCGTCCTCCATCTCGTTCTGAACCACAAACACGTCTCCTTTGCCAAAGCTGAAAACACACCCAACTCCCTGTGTTACCGTTAATATGAGAGTCCACATAATCATACTAATAGACAAACTCGTCAGCACAAACCTTAACCATTTCGGTGGGGGAACTATTTATACAAAAGACACCCCTCAGTATCCCCACTGGGGGAACCGTTAATATGAGTCCACATATTGCCATACTATAGACATGCTCTTGAATCCACTATATGAATCCACTATAATGCTTCAGTACAGTGGAACCTCCCTTATAAAATCACCCATTATCTTCTTCTTCGATCGCTCAGAGTTTCCTGTCAATTATGAGCACAGATGCGTCGTGCTGCTGTTATGCGCCTAACTAAGAAATAGTTAGGCCCAGCAAGTCCCGACTTCGGCTGGAGGAAATTTTTGAAAGTATTTTCGTGAAAAAAGTCAGGAGAGTGGACTGATAAGTCAGAAAGATAGTAGATGACAGTAAGCAAAGGGAAAGGGCAGAGTCGAAGAGAGTGACAGATGAGAGGAAGCTAAAAGCACAGAACTTCCAGAAGGTGGGGGAACTATTTATACAAAAGACACCCCTCAGTATCCCCACTGGGGGAACCGTTAATATGAGTCCACATATTGCCATATTATAGACATGCTCTTGAACACAAACCTCAACCATTTCAGTGCTTGCAGAATATATGCGTCCACTATAATGCTTCAGTACTTTCCACCAACATATTTATTCATTGGCACTCATTCCTGATTTTTACACAGCCCAAACGGGCCTGGCATATAGTAAACACAAAGTAAGGGAGAAAGGTGGCAGAGTGGTTAAGACATTCGCCTGCCAAAATGTAATGCATGACTGCAGCGTGAGTGACCCGGGTTCGAATCCCGGCCTCGCCCTTTCTTTCTAGTTTGCCAGGAAAATCGAACTGAATGTCCAGTCCTTGGGATGGGGACTTAAAGCTAGTCTGACCCGTGCGCTAAAAATCCAATGGCAGTTGAAAGTCGGTAAGAGCAGGGAGAAATCCTGCTGCCTGGTATAGCCCAGTTGATAGCTAGGTTTTCCAAGCCCCCCCCCCCCCCCCCCCCCCCCCCCCCCCCCCCCCCCCTCCTCCTCACCCTGTGACCCCCAAAAAAAAATTGGGTAGGCGCTGCACTTGCGGCGACGCGCTCTCCAGGGGAGAGCAGCCCTAATTTCACAGAGATAAGTATCTGTGACTAGAATATACTAAATACCAAAAACACCAAAATAAAATAGTACATGGCACTGAAGGGGTCAAAAAAACAAAACATCAACAACTCATAACATCTTATGCCTTTATTTTAAAAACTTTTTCTTTACTTTTTGTGACTGACTAAGAACACCAGGAAACGCAATCTTGTGCATGTATACATGTATACTTCCACACACTTACCGATACATACACTCACAAACATACACACACACACAGGTGGGAGCAACCCGAATTTCACAGAGACGCCTCTGTGACTATAAAGTACCTAATACCTAATACACACACATACAACATTTTAAGACTTTTGCTTTGTTTGGCTTCATAATATCCGTTCATCTTCAGAAACATACCTGAGTTCATCAGAGTCGGCTGCTTTCCTGTAGGACAGCATGGCCACTACCCGGCGTCGGTCATCTACCGGCTGTTCCAACAACAAAAAGTCACTATTGAAATGGTCAGTTAAAAAAACAACTAAAAATCACATAGGAGCAGTGATGTCCACAGCACCAGTTTTACTTTTTTTTAATTTTTTTAGTTCATACGTTTGTTTTAACACTCATCACCAGCATAAGCCAATTTAAAAAGTGTTATCCATTAGGCTTACATTGCTTTATGGTGGTGTACCACTTGTAAGGTCTTTTCCTATCCCTAATCACAATCAATGAACAGAATATTTGCCTGTGTCAAAGGGAGTAACTTGAAACAAATAGCTCTCTGTGAAAAGCTAAAACAAAGACTGTACAGGGGAAGATAAACATCCCGTCTCTTTTCCCTATATGAGTAGTGAGGACAGAAACACTGGTTATGTCCCTTTAAAACGTGACACATTTTACACATGCGATAGGCCAGTTGAATTCTCCGTTCAAGTTCCAGTCCGAGTTTTTGGATAGCCTCCACTGTGAATAGTGTACACGTCCCCACTAAGGATAACTCTATCAGCCCGGTTCGCCTAGCTTTTAAGTAATCCATCTTACCCTGTTAGAATATCTTTGGCTAAAAGGAGTCAGAATGAGGGGAATTCGTGTGCTGTGTGTCCCAAGGCTCCAGGCTCATAGTCCTATTAAAACTGAAAATGTCCTATTATGATTCCACTTGTCAAGACAAAATATTCTATTGACATTTAACACTGGGGGACTTTGTTCTATTGATTTCCTTGTTGCAATGCAGTTTGTCCAATCGCCTTTCCATCCTCAGTGCATCACTATAGCAGATTGACTAAACATAGTAGTCTTTAGTCAAATCCAATACTTCAACAACAACATTTTCTGCAAAATGCAAAAAAAACCTCTCTTTCTAATTTCTCTCTCTCTTTCCCCTCCCGTTCTCTCTCTCTCTCTCTCTCTCTCTCTCTCTCTCTCTCTCTCTCTCTCTCTCTCTCTCTCTCTCTCTCTCTCTCTCTCTCTCTCTCTCTCTCTCTCTCTCTCTCTCTCTCTCTCTCTCTCATTCTCTCTCTCTCTCTCTCATTCTCTCTCTCTCTCTCTCTCTCTCTCTCTCTCTCTCTCTCTCTCTCTCTCTCTCTCTCTCTCTGATTCTCTCTCTCTCTCTTTCTCCTGTGTCAGAACTTCCGTGAAATGGATTCCTTTTGCGATCGACTTCGCTATTTGAGCATTCTGTTGTTGTTCTGTTTTGATACCGACCTTCTTTTGCTAAATGACTGTAATGGCTAATCACAATAAACCATTCATTTCAGACAAGACAAAATAAAATCAGCAACACCGTGCTAAAAGAGCGATATTTCGATTTATTATAAAATCTTTGTCGAGCTAAAACGTTGGCCAACTGAATGTTTGAAGCAACGATTCATCCCATGTCATCCACAAAAACAAAAATAAAACAAGCGTGAAATCGCAATAGTTTGTGGCACGCGGTCTATTTTTACCACTCCAATCATGAGTTACCTCCCCTGGATTTTCAATAATTTTAATCTGTAAACCAGAATGTTATCTCTGCACCATTTCGTAACTTTTTATATCTTTCGGAAAACATTTAAAACTATGTATCCTACTTATACTCATCGAAAGAAGCACCGCATACTTGTCGTGTCTGTTGTAGTGTCTGTATTACGTATGTTTATTATTTTGTACGCTTTTAAAATACATCATTTTAAAGAGCGGCCTCAATTAATTTTGAAGTGTAGCCTCGATTTGAAGTGCGACCATTTTGGAACGACAGACAGACCGACCGACCGACAAAGTGAGTTATAGGTTTGTGGCTTGAGCCACAAACATCAAGTGATTAAAGCTCGTATTTCAACAAGTTGCACGTGCGGGAATCAGTAGCAAGTAGTGGAAAAGAAAGGAAGAAGAAAAGGAAGAAAGAAAGTTAAAAAGAAAAGAAAGATAGTTACATAGAGGGATAAAAATGGAAGAGAGGAAAGACAAAAGAATAGAATGAAGTGAAATACAACAGCCACCCAATTGGGACGATGAGCTATCAACGTGAGAATAAGGGAAAGGGGGGGTGTGCTCTCCTTTCTGGCCTATCAGTCTCTTCTCTATCTTGTCTCCGGCGTATTCAAAACACAGCTGCTCGTCTTGTCCTTAGGAAGAAAAAGTTTGATCACGTTAGACCACTTCTCCGTTCTTTGCACTGGCTTCCTGTCGCAGACAGAATTGAGTATAAATTAAACACCCTTTGCTAAAAATCTATCCATAAAGCTGCTCCATCTTACCTCTGCGACAATATTTCCATCTATACGCCAGCTCGCACTTTACGTTCAGTTTCTGACCCGCTTTCTCTCCAGATCCCTAGGTATAAGCTTTCAACTGTTGGTCGGCGCTCTTTTGCTGTCTCAGGACCGACATCTTGGAACAAACTTCCTCTTTCCCTCCGTCAGCGACCGACCCTCTCAGCCTTCAAATCTAACCTCAAAACCCACCTGTTCCCTCGTGATTGAGGCTCCACTCTCTTTCTCTTCTCTCTCTCTTGCCTTTAGGTCTGTTTCTGCTGTATACCATTTATGTCAAACGTGTGTGCTCGCTTTGTATTGCATTTTTGCTTGAATGCGTTATGAATGCTAACGTGTGTGTGCGCTTTGGTTTGATTTATATCAAGATTCAGCGCCGTATAAATACCGTATGTTGTTGTTGTTGTTGTTGAGTGAGAGAGAGAGAGGGGGGGAGAGAGAAGGAGTACACAGACCTCCTGGGGCGCCACAGGGTACACGAGATGCTCGTTCTTCAGCAGACAGGAGCAGGAGGTGTAGTAGCCGATCAGGTCGGAAAGTGACTCAAACTGCCGACCCCCGATGTAGTAGTCGCCGCACATGGCCAGAATCCTGAACCAAAAAATATCACGAAGAAACGAAGATGACTGCTGAGTTCGGTCAAATTCGCCACAAGATAAAACAGAGTCGAAATTTTAAGTTAAACCCAAAAGGAAAGATTTAATAATGAGGAAAAGTTAATCATGATAAAATTGATAAATAATAATAATAATTAATTATATAGGAAAATTTATATAGCGCCCATCCTAATATGCAGGCTACAGGGCGCTTTACACAGAATTGAAATGGAATGAAAACATTCATGAAACAAAAATACAATAACATGAGCAGACAGAACAATGTACATATCGAGTCAGCAACAACAACAACACTACTACTACTACTACTATGTATTTAATAACAAAAACAACACAAGTCACAACGTTTCAGGGCTCAACCCATTTTCCAGTAACTCAGATAACTCACACACCGTTGAGAGAGAGAGAGAGAGAGAGAGAGAGAGAGAGAGAGAGAGAGAGAGAGAGAGAGAGAGAGAGAGAGAGAGAGAGAGAGAGAGAGAGAGAGAGAGAGAGAGAGAGAGAGAGAGAGAGAGAGAGAGAGAGAGAGAGAGAGAGAGAGAGAGAGAGAGAGAGAGAGAGAGAGAGAGAGAGAGAGAGAGAGATGAGTGGAGAGAGAGAGAGAGAGACAGGAGAAGGACAGAGAGAGAGAGAGAGAGAGAGGGAGAGACAGACAGTCTGAAGACAGAGACAGCCTGCTCTTCATTTCACACACACACACACACACAGAGAGAGAGAGACAGATAGACAGAGAGGGAGAGAAACACATACACAGTGTGACACACACACACCTGAAGTGGGTGATCTTGAAGTGGGTGATCTGTCCCAGGTAGGACAGGACGAAGGAGCCCAGCCTGCTCTCATTTCACACACACACACACACACACAGTGTGACACACACACACCTGAAGTGGGTGATCTTGAAGTTCTGTCCCAGGTAGGACAGGACGAAGGAGCCCAGCCTGCTCTCATTTCACACACACACACACACACAGTGTGACACACACACACCTGAAGTGGGTGATCTTGAAGTTCTGTCCCAGGTAGGACAGCACGAAGGAGCCCAGCTTGCTCTCACTTCACACACACACACACACAGACAGCACACACACACACACACACACACAGAGACACACCTGAAGTGGGTGATCTTGAAGTTCTGTCCCAGGTAGGACAGCACGAAGGAGCCCAGCTTGCTCTCGCTCTCCCGCACCAGGTAGCTGCTGGCCTCCTGGTCACGCAGCATCTCCTCCGCCGCCGTCCTCCCCAGCCGACCATGGTACCACCTGAACAATTGATTGCGAGAACTTAACCCCTTGACTGCCAGAAAAAAACCAATTGAGCAAATGTTAAGAATACAGTGGAACCTCCCTTATACGACCTTCTAAAATCATCCAAAATGAGGTCCTATAAAGGAGGGGTCTTATAAGGGAGGTAATTTTAATACTTACAAAGAAGGTCAATGTCTCAGAGAAGTAGGTCTTATGTGGGAGGGAGTCTTATAATGGGAGGTCTTATAAGGGAGGGAGTCTTATAATGGGAGGTCTTATGTGGGAGGGAGTCTTATAATGGGAGGTCTTATAAGGGAGGGAGTCTTATAATGGGAGGTCTTATGTGGGAGGGAGTCTTATAATGGGAGGTCTTATAAGGGAGGGAGTCTTATAATGGGAGGTCTTATGTGGGAGGGAGTCTTATAATGGGAGGTCTTATAAGGGAGGGAGTCTTATAATGGGAGGTCTTATGTGGGAGGGAGTCTTATAATGGGAGGTCTTATAAGGGAGGGAGTCTTATAATGGGAGGTCTTATGTGGGAGGGAGTCTTATAATGGGAGGTCTTATAAGGGAGGGAGTCTTATAATGGGAGTCTTATGTGGGAGGGAGTCTTATAATGGGAGGTCTATTAAGGGAGGTTCCACTGTAGCTCCCTCCTCTGCCCCTTCCAGACGGTTTCAGTTAGGGTTAGGGTTAGGAATAGGGTTTGGGATAGGGTTAGGGATACGCTTAGGGTCAGTTAAGTGTCAATCTCATAACATACCATAACTTTTATTTTTATTTTTATTTTTACGTGGATTAGACGGTTTCAGGCTAGGGTTAGGGTTTAGAATAGGGTTTGGGATAGGGTTAGAGATAGGTTTTTTGGGGGGTAGGGTTAGGGTCACCCCCCAAAAAGTGGATGACTAAGCTGACTCTAAACCTATCCCTAACCCTAACCTGAAACTGTCTGAAATTAATGGAAGGGGCAGAGGAGGGAGCTATTCTTAACATTTGCCAATAATTGTGACAGTGCATGAGAAAAACAGACATAATGGACTTTTGGCATGAATTGAGATTTTAATTTTTCATGGTGGAGCAAAGATTCCTTGTTAATACACAGAAAACCAAATTGATTTGTTATTTTGTCTAGCTTTTATTTTATAATTATTTGAAGCTTGGCCATCGAAATAGATCGTTTGCAGAAATCGGGCATAGAAGTACAATTTTGCCTCTTTAGAAACTATTGACTTGATTTAGAAAACAATCAAACAAACAATCAAATAAACAAAGAAATCATTCAAAATTGCCTTTCATGTTGTGGATACTGGTAGAATATATAAAAATAGACATAAATATGCCTTGAATTTTGAGGGTTGTTGACTATCTTTGTCTTTTGCTCAAAACATTCTGATCTGAGCGACTTATGAAGGTTTTTCCCTCTGTGTGTGTGTGTGTGTGTGTGTGTGTGCGTGTGTGCGTGTGCGTGTGCGCGCGCGTGTGTGTGAACATGCATGCTGAATTGTTGCGGGTTGGGGGTATGTTCTTAAAATAAATTTGCCAGCATAAGCGTGATTGGGGTGTGTGTGTGTGGAGCATGCATGCATTATGTGTGTACATGCGTGTGTGTGCGTGTGCATGCGTGTGTGTGCGTTAGAATGCGTCATTATGTCATGGTGTTTATAGTAGTAGAATGAAAATCTGTTTAACGTCCTCCGGTCTGGAACAGACACATATGGGACATTAGTAGATATAATGATGGTGGGAACGATCCTGGAGGCATTGCCTGGAGGCAGTGCAACACCAGTAAAGTCCCTAAATGGCTATAGTAGTAGTTCATGTTTTCATCTTTTTAAAGTGGTTGCGTTCAATTATGAGAGATGTGGCAGAGGGGTCACCAGGGTTGGGGGTGAGGATTAGGATTCAATAGGAATGTTTATGCACATATGTAAAGGTTTATTTTTAATATTCATCATTTTAGTGAAATTGTAAAGCGCTTAGAGCTTTAAGTATAAGCGCTCTATAAATTGTCTAAATAAATATGATGATGCTATCCAACTCAGACTTCATTAGGGAAGTTGATCTCAAAATCATGGAAGCTGGTATATCGCCGGCCATTATTCTATATATTTTGAAGAACAGACACAAGATTATAAAAAGATTTTGCTGTACATGGAAAAACAGTCCAGGGAATCGATAAAACATTCAATGTTGGAGAGCTGCATGTCACTGTCAATGTATTCAAACTCTTGACCTTGAACCGAAAGGACACAGGGAATCCACAGTGAGTGAATGAGTGAGTGTACGTATGTGTGTGTATGTGAGTGTCTCTGTAAAGTGTATCACTATCAGTGCATGTACACACGTGTGTGTGTGTGTTTTAAATGTGCACATCTCTAAGCTGATGAAATGAATTTTAATTATATCTAATTATTTGGTTGGTATAATTTCATTTCACATGCTTGATTAATGTTGTTTCAGTTATGTTGTATTTCTGTCATGTTGCTGCACCTAACCTGAATTTCTATTTGGGATGTATATTAAAGTATACTTGAACTTGAACTTGAACAAGCAAGCCTATGAGCGCAAAAAAGAAAGATTGCAAACCAGTTTTCCACAATCTGCACAAGGTAACAAGAAGTCCGTCGACCAAGAAGAAGATGTGCATATAATGATGATATCCAACTCAGACTTCATTAGGGAAGTTGATCTCAAAATCATGGAAGCTGGTATATCGCCATCCATTATTCTATATATCTTGAAGAACAGACGCAATATTATAAAAATATTTTGCTGTACATGGAAAAACAGTCCTGGGAAATGATAAAACATTCAATGTTGGAGAGCTGCATGTCACTGTTAACATATTCAAACTCTTGGCCTTGAACCGGAAGGACACACAGGGAATCCACCAATTTTTTTATAGGACCATTGCTTGAACTGCATGGAAGCTCAAAGTACGAAGCGTTCTACCACTTTCTGTCCATCTAAGCAGGATAGCTTGATGTCCCCAAAACCCAGCTGGTCATCGGTTTCAGACAACGAGAAAGCCCTGACAAAAGCAATCAGGTTTGTCTTCCGTGAGAGTAAACATGCCCTGTGTACAAGACGCATCAAGACCAATGCAATCCACCACCTGAAGGACAAGAGTGGGCTTGAACACCAAGCAAAGGAACGGGCTCCTGGCAGCAGTATTTGGGGCAGACGGGCTGGTCAGCATTCCAGACGAACTTGACTGGGACAGAAAACAAAACGTCTTCAAGACATACAGCCAGCAGAAGACCTTTCCAACTTGATGAAGCTGACAGATCAGATCCTGTGCCGTGGAGTACAATATGCGATGGCACTTGGCAGGGTCATTTGGCAGAATGCTGGACAAATAACAACGCTGAATCAGCAAACCATATCTTGAAGCAGTGGAAATCTCAACCCATGCCTTCCCTGGTCGAGATCCTGCAGACTGTGGTAAAGACACAATGCAAAGAAAATGCTGAACGTGCCTTCATTGGCTGCGGGAACTTTGTCCTTGCACCCAGCCCTGCACACCTACTCTGCTCCACTGACACCTGGCTTGCCATGCCTCCAGAACGTTGCAGAAAACTGACGTCCAAACTGCTTGACAGAGGTCGACAGGAAGGCGTGCTGAGGGAGACCTCCAGTGATGGCACCTTCACTGTTGCTGCCACTCGCACAAGAGGGAAGAAGCCTTGGCAGCTCAGAAGACAGAGAGCCGAATGGACCAAAAAATCTACAAAACAGTGACTGAAATTTGACTCTGTGTGTGTGTGTGTGTGTGTGTGTGTGTGTGTGTGTGTGTGTGTGTGTGTGTGTGTGTGTGTGTGTGTGTGTGTGTGTGTGTGTGTGTGTGTGTGTGTGTGTGTGTGTGTGTGTGTGTGTGTGTGTGTGTGTGTGTGTGTGTGTGTGTGTGTGTGTGTGTGTGTGTGTGTGTGTGTGTGTGTGTGTGCGTGTGTGTGTGTGTGTGTGTGTGTGTGTGTGTGTGTGTGTGTGTGTGTGTGTGTGTGTGTGTGACCAGGACCGGATCAGTTACCGAAGAAGAGGGTGATTCCAAATATATATATATTCCCATAGCTTGGTTGAAGGGTCCCGGGGGTGGGGGGGGGGGTGGGGGGGGGGGGGCAAGTTGCTACCCAGAAGCTGACAATGATTTACTGTTTTACTTACTGTATGGATTTCACTTATTTGTTCTTTCTTTCTTTTTCATTTTACATTTTGAGAGGGGGGGGGGGGGGGGGGGGTCAATACATAGATAGAGTGCATTGAAGTTTTGAGTGTGTGTGAGTCAGTGCCTACATTGTGAGAGACTAACTGAGACAGACAGGCCACAATCGCTGGCTCCAAATGAACATGGTAAAATGTGGAAATGATACTTGGCCAAATAACAATGGTACCCATCAAGGCATTCGTTCTTTCTGCCCTTTGATTGTGCGTTCTAATTTCAAAGCAGTCACTCAACTACCTTAAAGTGTTTAACGATGCTAACACACAGTAGCAGTGGCAAAACAATTGAAGAGTAGAATTTTACTAGAGACACTTTTAACTTAAAAAATTTAAGTCAACCCTATCAACAAACGTAAATCACCAACAAGCAACATCAACGAGAATCACATGTCTAGGTGAGAGAGAGATAGAGAGAGAGAGAGGAGAGAGAGAGAGAGAGAGAGGAGAGAGAGAGAGAGAGAGAGAGAGAGAGAGAGAGAGAGAGAGAGAGAGAGAGAGAGAGAGACTGAGAGAGAGAGAGAGAGAGAGAGAGAGAGAGAGAGAGAGAGAGAGAGAGAGAGAGAGAGAGGTAGTTTATTTAACCCTCCGGGACCCCCAAGCTACGGGAACCTTCAAAAAACGTTCGTTGTCTGGTTCGCGTAACGCCCGATCACGCCCGCTGAACAGCAGGTCTAGTAGTTTCACTTTCACTTTTGCCCTACCCACAATGCAATATACTAAGTTAGCGCTTCCTTTACCTGAGTCTCACTGATCCGTTTCTGGCTTTTACAGCAAGGGAAAGCACCCATTAGTCTTTTTGAACGGATTTTTCAAAGTGACACAATTTTTTTTTCTTCTTTCCACGTGACGTGTGCAGTATTGACTCGGCGCGATGCTCGGAGTGCCATGATGGGGTTTTTCCCCAAATTCATGGTTTGTTGTGTGACAGTGTGTTAGCTTTCGAATGCAAATATTATTATTGCTATTCAATATGCATCTTTCAGAAATGAAATGTGAGTTAAGACTTTATTCTGGGTGATTTTTTTAATGAAAAGATTTGGTGTGACGTTCGGAGTTAATTCCCTTCTCTCTGGGGACTGGGATCGATTCTCGGTTCGAATGGTTCGGAGTCATTGGGTTAATTCATTCATTTTTTCATGATTGGGTATGACTGGGTGTTGTTACCGACCCATGATTTATCTTTTCAAGAGGACTGAGTCCTATCATAACCATCTGAATCTGATCGTTGACGCTGAGCTGTCCCTCCGGACAATTATACAGCGTTACAGTATTTATACAGCGTTACATCAAATTGGCGTGGTTTATAAAAGAAAAGAATAAAATGCATAACTTATCTATGTATACCCTACAATACAAAGCTAAAATATATATCGACCAATGACCAATCCTAAATTCCCCACCAACATGGCTCACGCCAGAAAAGAAAAGTACTGAAAGACGGGTGAATAATGTTCACCATTTAACAATAATTGAATAATCCCCAATCCCTGCGTCAATCCCTTTATGGTTAAAAGCCATTAGGACCCAATAATCTGCCACGCAGCTTCCCTCTAAAAATGAATGAATGAAATGAAGCGATGAGTAAAGAGGATAGCAACCACAGAGTTCGTTCATTCATTCATCATCTGCGGCCGTGAAAGTACTGAAACGGATGGTTGCGGGATGAAAGTTTCCCTGTCAAATCAATAACAAAGCCGCCGGATTTGTGATAGTTCTCCAGCTGAATTAAATTCAACTTACAGTTTCTGATCTGGAGCAATGAGAGCACTGTTGACGGCCTTGTCTGTGCAGTCAAACTCTCCAGATCGGGGATCAAAATCATCCCCACCTTCTGCTAGGCCTGCATCCGCAGCCATTTTATCATAAAGCAGCGAATTCGCATCTGAAATTTCATTGGCTAAAAAAGGGGAGGTGACCCCGTGTGACCTGCGACTGAATGAAAGAACTTGCAGAGTAATTTATGAATGACTGCAGTCGAGGATGGTGGTGGCCTCTACTCGGCTGTTGTAGTGGCGGGCGGTTCTTTGCGGCTGGCTATAATTGTGTCTACGCAATCTTCTCACTCAAAATACTACACTGAAGAGCTCACGTGAAGAATAATTCTCAAAATATTGATACACACATTATTTTCAAGAATTTTGACTATAAGATTTTTTGTTTTTTAGGTGGTTTTTTTAAAAAAGTCATTGAAAGCTTTCGCGTTGTCTCTGTTCTTTCTTGTATTCCATCAATAGTAGGCCTATAGCAGTCAGTTACGTTTGTGCACGCTGCACGCATTAGGCCTAATTGACACGACAACTTCGGCACAACACAACAAGCATGTGGACATGCAAACACGCGCGCGCGAGCGCACCCACTCACGCATATGCGCGCACGCACACACGTCATACACCAAACACGCGCACACTGACAGAGAGAGAGGAGATAGATAGATATAGATATCCAGAGGATATCGAATAGAACCGTACCTTTTTAGTACTATTTTGGATAGACAGCAAAAACAGGCTCTATGTAAATTGAGAATTAGTGCTCATACTTTAAAAATCGAAATTGGTAGACACGAGAATATTGTAAGAGAAAACAGACTTTGCCAAAAATGTCATGAAATAGAAGATGAGTTACACGTTTTGAATACCTGCGTTATGTATAAAGAAGATCGTTACAAATTG
>CM065685.1:17044461-17046961 GCA_017654935.2 Phymorhynchus buccinoides
GTGTGTGTGTGTGTGTGTGTGTGTGTGTGTGTGTGTGTGTGTGTGTTGCCATTGTTATTGTCATTGTCGTTGTCGTTTTGTGTATTTTCAGTCGGGTTAATTCCATAATTGAACAGTCTTAACTTACTGTGGGGTGAACGTGAAAAGTAGTAGCTGCCGGCATCCCCCTGTAGTTCTCTCCCCCCCCCCCCCCCCCCCCATCCCAGTCCAGAGTTAAGTATTTTCTTTTCTTTGCTGCATCTGATTTGTCTTCTACTGAACCTACAAGTACATCCAATATATATAAGAACACAGAACAAATCGTAAAGTTAAAATTAAAGTTATTGAGTTTCTTTCTCAGGTTCACAAACTGATACATTGGACACAAACAAAGTTTTATTAAAGCAAACTATATATATAAGAGGAAAGTTTAATGGTGTGGTTGTTTTTTCTTCTTCAATTCTTGTACGTATATATATTTGTGAAATAACTTGACGAGAGAAGAGAGAGAGAGAGAGAGAGAGAGAGAGAGAGAGAGAGAGAGAGAGAGAGAGAGAGAGAGAGAGAGAGAGAGAGAGGGAGGGGGGGGAGAGAGGGGGGGCGGTGGAGGTCGGTGCAACATAGAGTACCTTAATTGTACTCTAGTGCAAAACAGTCTGTGTGTGTGTTAGCTGATTTTTGTCTTTTCTGTTGATCTTTTTTTCTTTTCTCCTCTTCTGCTTCTTTTTCTTCTTTTTCTTTGGTTACCTCCCTAAGTGTGCATTTACTTCTATAAAAAAAACCAAGCGCGAAATCGCAATAGTTTGTGGCACGCGGTCTATTTTTACCACTCCAACCATGAGTCACCTCCCCTGGCTTTTCAATAATTTTAATCTGTAAACCGGAATGTTATCTCTGCACCATTTCGTAACTTTTTATATCTTTTGGAAAACATTTAAAACTATGTATCCTACTTATACTCATCAAAAGAAGCACCGCATACTCGTCGTGTCTGTTGTAGTGTCTGTATTACGTATGTTTATTATTTTGTACGCTTTAAAATACATCATTTTAAAGAGCGGCCTCAATTAATTTTGAAGTGTAGCCTCGGTTTGAAGTGCGACAATTTTGGAACGACAGACCGACCGACCGACAAAGTGAGTTATAGGTTTGTGGCTTGAGCCACAAACAAAAAGAAGCTGGCTACCACCACAGAAGAAGAAGAAGAAGAAGAAGAAGACTGTTTTGCACTAGAGTACAATTAAGGTACTCTATGTTGCACCGACCTCCACCCCCCCCCCCCCTCTCTCTCTCTCTCTCTCTCTCTCTCTCTCTCTCTCTCTCTCTCTCTCTCTCTCTCTCTCTCTCTCTCTCTCTCTCTCTCTCTCTCTCTCTCTCTCTCTCTCTCTCGTCAAGTTATCTCACAAAAACACATCAGTAAAATTAATAAAAGTGGAAATCATACTCATAGTACAAACCTTATAAACGTTGACTAGCCCTACATATATATAGCCCATGATGAAGCCTGAATTAGGCGAAAATTTGGCCTGGTGTCAATAAATCTTTTTATTGGAACTTTTATCGGAACGAGTGGACAGAGAGTGCCGTGATTTTATTCTTTTTGTATTCTTTTTGTATATAGGCCTATATATATATATATATATATAAACCTAAGCCTAAACTAAATATATGGAAATGCAAGGTTGACTCCCACCCACCCAACAGAAGGGAGGGATGGAAAGGGAGGGGGGAAACTGGCAATATTTTCAAAAGACAATAATTATGTCCGTTTCTTCCCACAGGAATTACGGCGGTATCCAAATGTTTTGCCTCAAGGGTAAATAATTCATGACAGAAAATAGGACAACCGGTTGCTGCTTCAGTCAACAGATTATCTTCCCTAGGAGTAGAAATGTGAACATTGCCCAATATTTAAAAACAAGAGGTCTTTTTGTCAAGCGGGAGCTCATGGTATTCCAACCAGAAGCTCGAATTCCCCGTGGTTATATGGCTGAAGAGGTATAGGGTAGACTGAGGAAAACTGACGTCGTTCTCGAAGTTCTAGAATCCTGTCCCATATAGTACTTGTATAGGCACCACCTCCTCCCCCCAGTCAACCAGGTAGAAAGACAGAAGCCAAACACGTCCGTTAAGTTGGCCCCTCCCTTTTTTTTCTTCTCCCCTGTCCCTGATCACATGTAGACAGCAATCAGGCGGAAACAGGTGCAGAGGGGGCAGGGATGGGGGTGAAGGTGGGGAGGGGGTGGAAGCCGCGAAGGGTAAGGAGAAGGGTTTAGGAGGTGAAGGAGTGGGTGGAGGGAGAAAGCTGGCCTGTGCCCCCCCACCCCCTCACTTCCCACAGTTTCGAGGGCATGGTCACCTCCGTTGGGAGTGTGTTGCTGACCACAGCTGTGACAACAAGGTCCATGGTCAAGTGGAAGTAGTAGGGGCTACTTCAGGTCCAAGAAAGAGTTCTTCTAGTCCCTTCCCACCCCCCCCATTCCTGAAAAAGGCTACCCATTATTATTTTTATTTCGTGTTG
>CM065685.1:17051961-17066961 GCA_017654935.2 Phymorhynchus buccinoides
ATGACTACTACTGATGCTTCTGGTGCTGCATTCTGCTACTACTAGTAGTATGACTACTACTGATGCTTCTGGTGCTGCATTCTGCTACTACTAGTAGTATGACTACTACTGCTGCTTCTGATGCTGCATTCTGCTACTGCTAGTAGTATGACTACTACTGATGCTTCTGATGCTGCATTCTGCTACTACTAGTAGTATGACTACTACTGATGCTTCTGATGCTGCATTCTGCTACTAGTACTAGTATGACTACTACTGATGCTTCTGATGCTGCATTCTGCTACTACTAGTAGTATGACTACTACTGATGCTTCTGATGCTGCATTCTGCTACTACTAGTAGTATGACTACTACTGATGCTTCTGGTGCTGCATTCTGCTACTACTAGTAGTATGACTACTACTGATGCTTCTGATGCTGCATTCTGCTACTGCTAGTAGTATGACTACTACTGATGCTTCTGATGCTGCATTCTGCTACTACTAGTAGTATGACTACTACTGATACTTCTGATGCTGCATTCTGCTACTAGTACTAGTATGACTACTACTGATGCTTCTGATGCTGCATTCTGCTACTACTAGTAGTATGACTACTACTGATGCTTCTGATGCTGCATTCTGCTACTACTAGTAGTATGACTACTACTGATGCTTCTGATACTGCATTCTGCTACTAGTACTAGTATGACTACTACTGCTGCTACAACGCTACTGCTTTCTGCTGACAGTAGTATGACTACTACTACTGCTTCTGCTGCTGCATTCTGCAACTACTAGTATTATGATTACTGCTGCTTCTGCTGCTGCTACTAGTAGTATGACTACTACTGTTACTTCCGCTGCTGCTGCTGCTAGAATGACCACTAAGACTTTAATAAAGATGTTTAAAGTAGCATTTCCAGTGTCAATCTTTGTATTGGTGCGTTGAATAATGCATTTAAAACAGCATCACCCCAAATAACACCAGACGCTGCCAAAATGAAAATTCGTTTGCCTTGCAAAGGGTTGTCCGCTTTGTTTAATTTTGGTTGTGATAAAATAGTTCCTTTCCATTGTCCAAACTTCAAATAATTATAAATAGTGACCCCCTATCTTCTACCGTTTAGTAGGAAATCAGGTGGTACGAATTGCGTGACAGCAAACATCCTGAATAGAAAAACGTTTGCAGTCCGCAGCTGACTGAAGCCGGGTTTTTTTTTTTACTCCCACCCTTTCAGCTACACTACAGGTGGGGATCATTATGAACTCATTCACTGCCTCTGTTACCATGCTTAACACTTCCCACCTTCCACCTTTTCACCTTCCAGGTGGGAAGTGAGAAAGTTGGCTTCCTTCTTTGCAAGGTTTGTAGGCTGCGAAGTAATCACTCTTTGTGACATTTAGACTTTTTTGTGACAGGTACGATATCAGTGATTCTCTCCTCCTCCTCCTCCTCCTCCTCCTCCTCCTCCTCCTCCTCCTCCTCCTCCTCCTCCTACTACTACTACTACTACTACTACTACTACTACTACTACTACTACTACTACTACTACTACTACTGCTGCTGCTGCTGCTGCTGCTGCTGCTGCTGTTGTTACTACTACTACTACTACTACTACTACTACTACTACTACTACTACTACTACTACTACTACTACTACTACTACTACTACTACTGCTATAAAAACATGACATGAAAATTGGAAAGGGTGGGGGGGGGGGGGGGGTGTAGACCCAACAAAATACATGTTCGCCTTTTCAATTTCGATTTGGGGCAGGCACGTCGACCCTGTCTCAGCAGCACCGACGCTTCGCGGACGTGAAGCCTCCCTATTCGTACATCGCCCTGATCACCATGGCCATCGAGAGCTCCCCTAACGGCATGATGACCCTCAACGAGATCTACGAGTTCATCACCAAGCGCTTCCCTTACTTCAAGGAGAACCAGCAGCGATGGCAGAACTCCATCCGCCACAACCTGTCCCTCAACGACTGCTTTATCAAGGTAAGCTTGAGTCCAGACTGGTCAACATACTGGCCGTGGGCCCTGATAGAGAAGAAGAAGAATTAAACCCTTTCAACGCCAGCCATTTTCCAGCCAAAACTTTCCGTTTAAAGACCCAGTGACGCACCAAGATTAAGTCCTTTGGTTTTATTTGGGTTGCCGTGACCCACATACGAATTTCCCCATATTCAAATTGAGGCTGCTCTTTAAACTGATGTGTCGGTTTGAATTTGGGGCCATTTATATGGGAGTCAGACTTGGTCAAAACAAGACTTATTTCCAGTTATATGAAGGAAAAGGCGTGAAACCCGTGATTTTGACACGCGATCTGGTGGATCTTTTAACTTACCTGGGCAGAGAACAGATTATGTTTGCAATATCGGGGATTCCTTTGTGACGTGCATAAAATAGGGCCTATCCTTACCTCCCCAAAGTTAAGAACATAAAATCAGTGGATAACATTAACAAACCCTCATTCGACGCCTCTCGGTGACAAGTGTGTTAAATCATTGTGGTGCCAAGAGGCGACAGTGGCGATGAAAGGGTTTTAAAACTCTTCTAGCGAAATGGTTTTATTGTGTTGTTGTTGGGTTTTTTGGACGTTCTTGGTTGTCCGTTGCATCTCAACCGATAAGTCATAAGTCATAAGTCATAAGTTTCTTTATTGTCCATTGGCATTGTACAACGTTCATGATAAGAGGGAAGTAACGAGGTGTTTGTTTTTCCCCAAGTGCACATGCATTGCTTTAAACGGCAGCAACGGTGACAAAAGGTCTTTTAAATAAACGACAGACAAACACATGGCAGTGTGCTAGGCATTTTGCTGCCTTTTGCACTTGGGTGGGGGAAGGTAAAGTGATGTCTTGGGCGAAGATATTCGCAGCATGGTGCTACTAGAAAAGTTGAAACGTTACGTGGTGGCATTTGGCTTGTTCGGTCGAGTCAAGCAAAATGGGTTGGAAACTTCTCTCTCATGCAGTTTTGCAGTTGAGTGAAGTTGAGAACCAATTTGGTTCCACTGAATTGGATAGTCAGAGAGGGTCATATATATATATATATCATTATAGTGGTGTACACCTGCTTTGGTTTTTCTACTCCCAGTTCTATGCGAACTGTTTGTTTTGTAACTGATAACTGTTAATCTGTGCCTGTTCTTGGGTGTGGTTGGGCGTGCATGTAGTCCTGTGTGCTCTCTTCCTCTGAACCGTCCGCTTTCTGGATTGATCCTCTGGATCAGTCCTGGAGCGTGGCGTTAGAATGGGAACGAGGGCACTTCAGAATGGGAACGAGGGCCTATGTGTTTCTCTGTCCGTTCGTATGCGCGCGCGCGCGTGTGTGTGTATATGCGTGCGAGCGAGCGTGCATATGCGCGCGCGCGCGTGTGTAACACGCACTGGGGTTACATCCTTAAAAATCATAAATGTTCATGCGTCCTAAACCAGCAGCCTTGTTGGTGTGTTCAAACGCCCTGCAGGTTCCTCGCGCCCCGGGGCGGCCCGGCAAGGGCAACTACTGGGCGCTGCACCCCCACTGCGGGGACATGTTCGGCAACGGCAGCTTCCTGAGGAGAGCCAAGCGCTTCAAGCTGGAGAGGGACCGCCAGCACCCTCCCCACCACTACCCCCACTACCCCCACCACCACCCGCACCACCCGGACTCGGCCTACATCCAGCACGTCAACTCCTACGGCCACTTTAGCCTGTACGGCTCCCCCTCCCACCACCACCCCGGGTACAAGCCCTACCCGTCCTTCAGCCCTTTGCCTTCCCTCGGGGGTCTGTCCCAGGGGCTGTCCCAGGGTCTGCCTCCTCAGGCGGCTCTTCCCCAGGGACTGTCCGGGGAAGGGCTGCTGCCTCCTCAGGGCGTGGTGGCCGATTCCGGCGGCGTTGTCGTTCCGCAGTGCGCCCCTCCTTCCACTGTCGGTTCCTACCCGCACGCCTCGCAGTACCTGGGGTTAGCCACCGACGGAGCAGCCCAGCCCAGAGAGAGCGAGTCCTCCGGGTTCTGGAACGGGGTGTCCTCATCCTCTTCGAAGAGTTACTCCCCGTACTACGGTTCCAACCCGGCGAGCGGCTCGCTTCACGGCTCCTCCTTACCGCCTCCCCACTTCAGCTCGGCTTACCCTCCCCCTCCTCCTCCTCCTCCTCCCCCGCTCACCTCCCTTCCCTTCCCCTCCTGCTCCTCTCCCGGTGTGCCGATCTCTTCTTGTTCTTCTTCTTCCTCCGCCCTGCCTTCCTTCTCCCCTTCTTTGACGTCCACCTACGGGTCTCTGCAGCATCCTTCTTACCCTTACCCCGACCCCCATGCCCAAGTCAAACACCCATCGACGTGATAGAGGCTCCCTTTGTAGCTAACACCCCTGTTGTTGTTGGTTGGGTTTTTTCTTTGTCTGACCTCAGGATAATCTTTGACATTTGACTTCAATGAGGCTTTATACCGAACATTCTCTGCCCCTGTCTCGTGCCCTGCGATGCGAGCGCCACCTACTTAAGATGATCGCCCTTGCCTGTCCGGAAGTAGTAGTAGTAGTATATTACAGCCACATAAAATTATCAGCCCCTGACTCGCCGCTAGGTGGCATGAGCAGTTCGGGCCTAAAATTATTGCCCTTTCGTGTCGGCAAGAAGTCGTCTAAAGCCCCATTAGCTCCCACACCTCGTCTCCCCTTTGTCCCTTATCCTTATCTAAGCTACCCCATGTCCATGTCAGGTGTTCTAAGTTGCGTGTCGACGCGGCAACGCTTTTTTCCATGTAGGTCTACCTCTGATGTCGGTTCCATTTACAAATCCGTTGACGAGACGTTCGTTTTCTGCCTTAAGAACCCCAGGTTTCCGTGTCACACACGCACCAATGTGACGTGACCATGGAGCTACACAGCACTAATACAGCGTCCCATCTGTTCCCAGTTCTACGTGATATCGAATCTTATGTTCATGAGAAGGCGTAGAAGACAAGAGATGAAATAAAGACTACAGCGCTGTCAATTTTTTGGAAGAATGTGCAACGTGCTTGAGATAGTGTGACCAGTGTTAAAATAATAATGATGGGTCGTGAAAAAGGTGAGGCAACTGCGTATAAATGGAACCGAATGAAGACTCAGTATCATTGTTTAGCAACGATCTACGCGTTGGATAAGAAACAAATAGGCTTTTGTTTATCAAACAGAAAAGGGGAAATGAAAAGAAAACATCAGGAGCTAATCAAACTTCAGCAATAACTGATTTTTTGGCGATGATGCTTGTTGGAACTCTGACTTATTCTGAATATGAAATAATTTAAACGCAGACAAGTGAAAAACTGTACAAAAGCATTATTCTCTTTGATTTACTCATTGTATATATTCTTTATTATCATACCTACTGAAAACAATGACTTCAATTGTGCGCATCTTCTTCAGCGTGGCAGCAAGTTTGCTCGAGGCAACTCTTTTGCTTTCAGAAAACCATTTTTTTTTTTTCTTTGAAAAAAGACATTGATTTGAAGATTCTTTCAGAATTGAGAGAATGTGTGTGGGTTGTTTTTTGTTTTTTTTTTTTTTTTTTAATATACAGGACTGGATTGTAAGAAATGGTTATATAAATTGTGCACGATTGTAAACATATCTTATCTGAATTTGACAACTTGTTTGCACCGCAAACAACAGAAAACAAAACAATAGCACTGAATTAGGTAACAATTGAAAACAAATGCAGATTGTAAACATTGGATTTCATTGTTTGAATAGAAAGTCGAATTGAAAATTAAACTTGATTGTAGCATTTACTATTTAATCTAAATTTTAATCAAACGATCTTTCAGTTTCATAGTTTATGCACCCGAGTTATATTTATCCACTTAGATTGTGAATATAATTAATATTCTATTCTGGAATTGAGGTTTGTGAAATTTATTCAAGAGAATCATCAGCTCCAAAAGTTGGAAATTTGAAATTGTTTAAAATTGAAAATTGGATTGTTTAAAAAAAGGAAATTGTTTGCTATACATTATTTTATTTAAAATGAATTAATCATGAAACTATTTACCAAAAAAGAGAATCAACCTATAACGCTACAACGAAAACTCAAAACGTTTCGTCAATTAACATGTTTGTTTGGTAACCTCGTATTACTATGTACTACTTTGAATCATATTATACAACAAAAACCAAGTATTAACAATGGCTTTACTACCGAGGTGGTGGCTGTGCAAACATAAATACTTTACTCTTTATTACCTTATCGAGATTAAGCCCAGATCAAGCATTTAAGAACCAAGTAAACATGATTTACAAACACAAAACTTCAGCTGGGCATAAAAAAATCGTGATTTAAGAATTGATTATGCCAGACCATTTTTGAAAAGCACTAAAATTGCGAGGTATGCTACCTGTCCCATGTAAGATGCAATTCTGCAATAGCAGTCTGAAAGTATGAAAATCTCTCGAACGTAGAAGAGAGTACACAATGACAGTGGTTATGTTCAGTGTAGTACCCAAGTAATATCGAAAGATAGTTTATGAGATAATTTGGATTGACAGTGTCACTTTCTCCACGTGCGCTCGGTGTTCTTTTATACGCAAAGTAATATCGAAAGATAGTTTATGAGAGAAGTTGGACTGACAGTTTCACTTTCTCCACGTGCGCTCGGTGTTCTTTTATACGCAAAGTAATATCGAAAGATAGTTTATGAGAGAAATTGGACTGACAGTTTCACTTTCTCCACGTGCGCTCGGTGTTCTTTTATACGCGGAGGCCCACATTTTACATATGCAAGCAAAGTTTGCCCCTTCGAGCGTCTTGTTTTTTGTTGATAATTTGGGTCCCACACTAGCAGCAATACCAAACCAAGATTCACACGTAGGGGAAGACGGGGTAAAAAGCGCATGGGCGGGTAAGAAGCCCACCCCAATTATCTCATGAAATAAAGAAAATTTCAGTCACATTTGCCCATGAGACGAATGCTAGACATTAACGCTCGTCTCATGGGCAAAATGAGACTGAAATTTGCTTCATTTCATGAGATAATTGGGGTGGGCTTCTTACCCGCCCATGCGCTTTTTACCCCGTCTTCCCCTATCATTGCAACAAGATGTGTTCATTTTGGAATACTCGGCATAGTTACTGATTTGTTTTTTTTCATACGTGACAGATGATCCATCAAGAAACAACATGGTGATATCTTAAACGTGATCATTCATTTGCACCACTAGCTCACTTTATGGTGGGCTTGACTTTTCAAAAGTTGAATTCCTTACGATCAAGCATTGTTGTTGGTAGAAATAGAAGTAGATAGGGGAAGACGGGGTAAAAAGCGCATGGGCGGGTAAGAAGCCCACCCCAATTATCTCATGAAATAAAGAAAATGTCAGTCAAATTTGCCCATGAGACGAATGCTAGACATTAACGCTCGTCTCATGGGCAAAATGAGACTGAAATTTGCTTCATTTCATGAGATAATTGGGGTGGGCTTCTTACCCGCCCATGCGCTTTTTACCCCGTCTTCCCCTAGTCCAGAAAGTTATATTTTGACCAGATACTTTTGTCGCTTTTTCTCATAAATACGCAACAGAAACACAGCCATAGAACCATATCAAATGTAAAATGTTACAAGGTGCAAAGAATATGGGTGAAAATCACTACGTAAATGTTTGTGTTACAACCACAGAATAACGGTTCTTTACATGTTTTTTTTTCTTGCAACGGATATTATTATTTTTGCAATGCTGCTGTGCCCTATTTCGACCAGTTTTGCTTATTGTATCAAGGTTTTATGTATGATCGTTTCGTTGTTGATATGTCTCTTTGTAATCATCGTTTGCAGAATGTAATCGTAACTCTGTTTTTTTTCTTCGACTTTGCTTTAGTCTCTCGGATGGTTCTATAACATTCGAAACGAAAGCAAAGTGGAATACAATGAACTAATACCAGCTTGATACATAAACGTAAGGTCGTCGAGTAACACAAAGAGTAATAAAATATAAAAAAAACAATTCAGTGTGCGTACGTATGACAACATTACTGCAAAGAAGCCATGTTTTAAGGATGAGCATCTTGTAGAAAATACGTGTAACTGAACTTTACTGCGTAATAAAAAAGAAACTGCACGTGATTGAAGATAATTGAAGACAAAGGATTACATTCCTCCATAAATTTACAATTTGACGAGCATCAACATCAATGCTAACGACGACGATGATAATGATGATGATGATGATGATGATGATGATGATTTTGACGATAATCACCATAACAGATATGCGCTATAATGGTGAAGATAGCATCATCATCATCATCAATAACAACGACGAAGAAGATCATCAGGATTTTGATGACGATCACCATAACAGTCATAATCAACAATGGTGAATATAAGGTATTCTTGAACGATTTCATGAAAGAAACTTCAAGGACGGAGACTAAGGCTCGCCCTTTCTCGCGATTTCAATTCCATCTCGAAAACTTAGCTAAAAGTATGTGATGAAGTGATGCTTATGCTGTATAACGGATAAAGGGGAAAAAAGCATAAAGAGCAGCATGCTTTGAAAATAATTTAACTAGGCCTTTGACAGGTTTAAAACAAAAACCTGGATTAAAGGGAAGTATGAGTAATACTTCTAGTAATTATCTTAAATTATAAAACAAAGGAAGAGTGACGGCACTAATCCTGATGGGGTGGTAACTTCTTTATACAGAGTAGTGACACCATTATAGGGGAAGACGGGGTAAAAAGCGCATGGGCGGGTAAGAAGCCCACCCCAACTATCTCATGAAATGAAGCAAATTTCAGTCTCATGTTGCCCATGAGACGAGCGTTAATGTCTAGCATTCGTCTCATGGGCAAATTTGACTGAAATTTTCTTTATTTCATGAGATAATTGGGGTGGGCTTCTTACCCGCCCATGCGCTTTTTACCCCGTCTTCACCTATACGTTTTGTTTATCTATGTTATTTTTAAAAATATGCTTAATCAATCCGCTTTTTACAAACGAGCCTACCGACCGATTTGTTATCGACATTAATACTCATTTAGGCCTATAGATCGAATATGACAAGAACGACTTACCGTTTGTTATGTTGCTTATACGAGCTTCCCTATGTTAATATTTTTAAATTGACAATACTGTTCATTAACAGATCGAATAATTATGACAAGAGCGGCTTGCTGTTATGTTTGTGTCCGCTTACAACTTGACATCGAACATTTTGTTGCGACACAATGCAAAAACAGCGGCCCCAAAATATGAAAGTGAACGACAGTGCAAGACTTGTACCGATGCTATTCAGAACAAAAGGGTTTTAAAAACTAGAAACTCTTGACCACAAAATGTCTTTTAAAAAACCGAAAAGAATACTTGGCTCTGTTAAAGGGGCACCCTGACGGATGAGGTTTTTTTGCAAGAAGCACGTCAAGAACACAAAGAAAACACCCTTTACAGAGATCGCAACACTCATTTTGCTCTGGTTACCTATAAATAAAACGGTCAAAATGGCGATTCCTCCTTGGCGGAGGTGCTGGTAGTCACATTCTTTCAGTGAAAGAGAAGGCATGTGCCTTCTCTTTTCTAAGGGCAGCCTCAGTCGCTTAGACCAAATCACGAAATTTTCACAATACAAGCCTTTTTATTTACAAGTTTAGCAAAAGGAGTTTCGCTCACAACAAAGGAGATAGCTCCTTTTTTTTTTTACTGCACTACAAAGAGGAAAAAGCTCTGAGTGTCCTCCACCCACCCCATCCAAACTGGCTTCTCTCTCCGGCAGCTTCGCCAAGGAGGAATCGCCGTTTTGACGGTTTGATTTCTAGGAAACCAGAGCAAAGTGAGTGTTCCGATCCCTGAAAAGGCTGTCTTTCTGGTGATCTCGACGTGTTTCGGGTGTGTTTTTTCTCATTGAAAGGACAGACTGTGTATGCGCACTTGAATTGGTATTGCATTGGTATTGGCATTATTTTTTTAATAGACGAGTCTCTGTGAAATTCGGGTTGCTCCCACCTGAAGAGCGCGTCGCAGTTAACGCTGAGCCACCGATTTTTGTTGGCATGCGTTAATTTTATTGTGTGTGTGTGTGTGTGACTGATTGGGAAGGGGTGGTGGTGTACATTTGGACCACCATTTGACAACTTTTTTCCGGTTGCCAATTGGTTCTTTAACGTTCTATAATTGTGGACGTGACCAACATAAGACACAACTTAAGTTGCTACTCACCTACCGGTGTTTATGATTATTGTATAGGAGGCAACTTGTAAAATAAACTATTTGGTAGATACAATTATGCAGGGAAGATTCTCAGAGGTTCGCAATGGCAATTACGCTTCAATACTAAGTGACTCACGACTTAAAACATAATGTGGTTGGGTGTTTGTTTTTTTCAAAGGTCAAAAAAAAGGGGGACACTAATGAATCCCATCCTAAAGAAAACAACAGAGGAACAATTTAAGATGTCACACATTAACGAGAATGTAAACGGTGATTGTAAGATTTACGTCCAATTAAAAATGTTTTACATGCAAACGCATCTAAAACCCTTTCACCGCCAAAGTCGCATTTTAGCACCACAGTGGTTTAACACCTATGTCACTTAAGAAAAAAAAACCCCATCAAATTGGGGTCTATTATCCAAAGACCCTATCGTTTTAGTTTCGGGAAGTAAGGATAGACCCTATTTTATATATGTCACAGACGAATCCCCAATACTGCAGATGGATTTTGTTCTCTACCTAGGTTAATTTAATGGAATTTGTTGGTGAAATATGGCTGGCGGTGAAAGAGTTTTAAGCGTGTTTAACCCTTTCACCGCCAGCCATTTTTCATCAACAAATGTCCATTAAACTTACCTGGGTAGAGAAAAAAATCTGTCTGTATTATTGGGGATTCCTCTGTGACATATTGAAAGCAAGGCCTATCCTTACCTCCCCAAATTAAGAAGAATAGGGTCTTTGGATAACAGACCCTGATTTTTGATGCCTTTTAGTAACATGGGTGTTAAGTCATTGTGGTGCAAAAATGCGACGTTGGCGGTGAAAGGGTTAAGAGAGTTTTTAAACGTATTTTTTTAACAGATTTTATGGTGAGTTGATATGGGTTTTAGACAAGCTGAGAGTTTGGCTCTGACTTCCTACTTTTGTTGTTGCCTTTTTGTGGGGGGGGGGGGGGGGGGGGAGGGGGGGGGGGGGGGGGGAGGGGGGGGGGGGGGGGGGGAGGGGGGGGGGGGGGGAGGGCTGGGGTGTCATAGTTAACGAATCAAACCTCTCACAAAAGGAGAGTTGGGTTGTTGTTGCTTTTTTCTCTCTCTCATATATTTGAGCATTGACGTTCTCGAATAGTCAAACTGACTTTGCGAGGGAAATTCTCTGGGACTAATGGTCTCAATACACGTGAACATTTGTCACTCTTTCCACCCCTGGCAACACAGTGATATGCCACGTACTCGTAAGGTCTCGGTACACGTTGACCACATTCACAAAATAGCTCTTATTTCCCCGTGGCAATACAGTCGTTAGGCCACTCATAACAACGCTTACGCAACTCACCGTGTTGCCATGGGGAAATAGTGATATTTTGTGAATGTTGTTTAACGTGTACATAAACCTTTATGCATGAATGGTATATCACTGTGTTGCCATGGGTGAAAGAGTGAAAAATTCTCACGTGTATTGAGACCTTAAAGGCCCACTGACCCACCACCCTTTGGGTTTTTTCGGGGTAGCTGTGACCCGCATACAAATGCCCCCAACTTCAAATTGAGGCTGCTATCTAAAATGTTTATTTTTCAATTTGGGGCATTTGTATGGGAGTCAAAGCTGGTTCAAAACAAGATTTCTTACCAGCTCTAATAAGAGGGAAAACACGCCAAACCCGTGATTTTGACACGTGATCTGGTGGGTCTGTAAGCACTATCTTGTCAGCATTATATGTGATGACCAATAAATGAAAGTGTCCGTTACAACAGTGAACTGTAGCGTGTTTTAATTTCTTTTTAATTAACTTTTGACTTTAAAAAAAAAAATACAAACACCCAAAGAGGTAGACGCTGTTGCGGAGATTAGCAGCTTCGCGATTGAAGACGTTTTTAGTAATCGACCTCGTAATAGTTACAATATTGAATCAGACGCTTATTAATTATTTTGATTGAGTTTTGTCGAAGCACAGTGCATAATATTATACATAGGGGAAGACGGGGTAAAAAGCGCATGGGCGGGTAAGAAGCCCACCCCAATTATCTCATGAAATGAAGCAAATTTCAGTCTCATTTTGCCCATGAGACGAGCGTTAATGTCTAGCATTCGTCTCATGGGCAAATTTGACTGACATTTTCTTTATTTTATGAGATAATTGGGGTGGGCTTCTTACCCGCCCATGCGCTTTTTACCCCGTCTTCCCCTATGTCACTAAAAGGCCACAAAATAGGGTCTATTATCCAAAGACCCTATTGTCTTAGTTTTGGGAAGTAAGGGTGGTTGTATTTTTTAAAGCGCTTAGAGCTTAAAGATTAGGCGCTATAAAATTGTCTTAATAAATAAAATAAAGGGTAGACCTTGTTTTATATATGTCACAGAAGAATCCCCAATACTGCAGACGGATTTTGTTCTCTACCCTGGTAAAATTGAATAGCATTTTCTGGTTGAAACATGGCTGGCGGTGAAAGGGTTAAAGGGTGTCTCGGACGAACTGAAAGAGCATCGCTGACGGAGTTTAAGAGGTTAATTCTGTACTCTTACCTCGTTTTTTTGGGTTTGGTTTTTTGGGCTTTTTTTATTTTTTTATTTTTTTTTGGGGGGGGGGGGGGGGATAATATATCGTTGCTTCTATTTTTTTGCATTTTTACATTAGCCGGATGCATTTTATTTACCACAGTGCAAACTTATTGAATGTGATTGAGAAACCACGTGTAATGAGCATTGTTAGCCTGCTGTGCGAGATCTTCACTTGGCAATAACATTCCAAGATTTGAAAGAAAGAAAAATGGTTCGTGTCATTTTGATGTGAATGTGGCAGTGACTTGGTGTGAGTGTGTGAATCTTTTTTTTTTTTCTTCCGTCGATCGCTCAGACACGTTTCCTGTCATAAATGAGCGCAGATTCGTCATGCTGCCGTTATGCGCCTGACCAACAAATAGTAGTGAAGTCCAGTATGTCTGGTCTTCAGCGGTAGAAAAAAAAAATCTGTTGTGAGAGTTTCTAGAACAAATGGTAGGAAAATGGACCAGCGGAGATAGGGGAAGACGGGGTAAAATTTCAGTCTCATTTTGCCCGTGAGACGAGCGTTAATGTCTAGCATTCGTCTCATGGGCAAATTTGACTGAAATTTTCTTTATTTCATGAGATAATTGGGGTGGGCTTCTTACCCGCCCATGCGCATTTTACCCCGTCTTCCCCTATATAGTCCCGGTATAGTCCCTGGTATATAGTATGATATTTAAGTAGTATATATTATGGTAAGAGATTGCCTCTGTTATCCTGATCAATATGAAGATAACCGTTTAAAGATACGGTTTTACGCAGAAACGGCTTAAATGGTTATATCTTCGTATTGATCAGGGCCTGTATTCACGTTGAGATAGCATGAGACTTAGCATCCTGCTAACTTAGAAGCTCTTCCAAAAGTCCTATTAAATCCTATAGGACATTGGAAGAGCTTCTAAGTTAGCATCACGCTAAGTCTCATGCTATCTCAACGTGAATACAGGCCCAGGGTAACAGAGGCGATCTCTTACCGTGTTACTTCTTAAACATCATGCTACCAATGCCACTTGAAATGTTTTGTCTCCCCTCAAAAAAAAACCCACACACACAAAGAAGAAAAGAAAGAAAGAAAAATCTCTTTTTCTAGGCGATTTAGAGACGGTTTCCTTCAGAACTAATACCACAGTAAGCAAAGCGAAAAAGGCAGAGTCAAAGAGAGTGACAGATTAGATGAACTTACAATCACATAACTTCTAGAAGGTGAAGGAACTATTTGTACGAAAGACCCCCTGTTGACCCCAAGGGGGAAGGGAGGAGGGGGGAGGGAGGGGATGGGACACTAATTCATGAATACTTTTACACACCATTCCAGACCCATAGAACCGCATTAGTGTGATCGGCACCTAGACGATACATAGCTTTGTTTGCTAGTTGGGTTTAGGAGACCTCACCGATACCCTTCCCATAATTATATATACCAAAAAAAAGTTCTACATCTTCTTTTCATCTTGAGACTATTGTATATTATTCCAACAAAAAACCCATTGGGGCACTTTTATTTCCTCATGACGACTGTAGTTCTTCCATATTAAAAAAAAAAAAGATTAAATAATGCCTTTTCAAAGACAGGAACGTTTGAACAGCTGGCCAGCACTTGGGTTTTTCCCCTACACCTTTTGTAACTCTTTACAGCAAAACCCACTCTTGGAGGGACAAAAAGTGTGAGTTTGTTCTCCTAATATATACAGCCCCCCCCCCCCCCCCCCCCCCGCCCTCCCCCCCCCTCCCCCCAATAGCTAACATCGAAAAGGAAAATGCCAACTATTTCCTTAGCTAGCTAGCATTTCCATAGACCCTCTAATGCCCCCCACCCCCACCCCCCCCCCCCACCACCACCCGTGGGGATACCGGGGGGTCTTTTGTATAAATAGTTCCCCCACCTTCTGGAAGTTCTGTGCTTGTAGCTTCCTCTAATCTGTCACTCTCTTTGAGTCTGCCTTTTCCCTTTGCTTACTGTCATCTTACTATCTTTCTGCCTTACCCGGGTCCATTCTCCTGCCTTTTTTTTCCCCCACGAAACACTTTCAAAAACATTTCCTCCTCCAGCCGAAGTCGGACTTTTTGCTGGGCCTAACTATTTCTTAGTTAGGCGCGCAGCGGCAGCATGACGCATCTACGCTCATAATTGACAGTTAACTGTCTGAGCGATCGAAGAAGAAGAAGAAGAAATGCCCAAACCGGCACAGAAATCTTACAGTACGTTACTAGTAGTGGTTAGTAGTAAATGTTAGTGGTAGGTGGAATGTTTTGAGAAACCCAGAAAGTTCAGAGAGCCATTGCAAGGGCGATTGAATTGGT
>CM065685.1:17071961-17074461 GCA_017654935.2 Phymorhynchus buccinoides
AAATCTAAATTTTGACCACCTTTTTCAACCCTGCGCTTACATTCTAAAGGAATTTCACGAACTACTTCTAAAATTAAAATCTGCTAACATTCCCTTCACCCAAAAAGCCATATTATCCAAAGGCGATAAGGAATGGTCTCCTTTGGTGTGGCTTGCAGAAGCCATACATAATGCTTCATTCAAATCGTACTTCTAAATAACCATACTCATATTCAGTTAATAATGGTTAGGGTGGAGTCCCTCCGGGCCGCGGGCTGGACACCTGCCCACACTCCTGCTCCGCCCCCCCCCCCTCTCCCTTTTTATCTAAACATGCGCGTGTGTCGCTGAAGTGGCTCCCTTTTGAGCCCATCATTTTTTTATCTCCCTCCCCCATAGTGGACGGGTGTCCGGCGCGTGCACCTGAGGCCTCTCCCATAGTCGTAAGGCTTTTTTGCTGGTGCTCCCCTCCCTGTTAGGGACCACTCGTCAGACTAATATTCTAAAAACGGCTTGCGCCTCTACAAATATATTCCCCCAAACACTATTTTTGTTCATGTCCCTGTCCCCGTAACGTTTTTATATTTTGTCCTGTCCCTCAATCTAAATCCAAGTAAAAATGTCTCATATGTGCCCTTATGGGCCGAGAGGACGTAAAAACCTAAGTTTCTTCTTCTTCTAAAACAGCATTATTCTTATATACTAACTTGTGGCGGTGCCATAGGCGATGAGGTTTAACCGAGGCGTGGTCACCGCTACAGCTATCTGTATTAATAAAAAATCAGGACTTTACTGGTTTCGTACTGCCTCCGGGCATTGCCTCCAGTATTGTTCCCACCATATTTGTATTTACAAATGTCCCATATGTGTCTGATTCAGACCAAGAGGACGTAAAACTCCATTTTCGCCAAGCCGGAACTTGAGGCGTGGTTACCGCTACACCTATCTGTATTGTTAAAAAGATCGGGACTTTACTGGTGTTGCACTGCCTCCGGGCATTGCCTCCAGTGTCGTTCCCACCATCTTTGTATTACAAATGTTCCATATGTGTCTGTTCCAGACCGAGAGGACGTAAAGCACCATTTTTCTTCTTCGTGTGTGTAAAACAGGTTGATTATTTTGGACCAATTCAAATGGAAAGAGTCTGCCGCAGGAGTAATACATGTGCTTATAGTCATAGAACACATTTTTATAAAAAGAAAAGAAAATTCGTAAAGCTTTCAGTTGTTGTTTGGTGAATATGCATTTAGCTGTTAAATACGTAAACGGTAATGGTGCCAATTAATACACGTTAACATTGTCAACTCTTTCCACATGGCAACACAGTGATAATGCATCTTGCATGTCACTGCGTTGCCATGGGGAAAGAGTGAAACATGTTAACTTATATATTTAACAGGCAACGTTATGATATACACACACACACACACACACACACACACACACACGCACGCACACGCACACACACACACACACACACACACGCACGCACGCACGCACGCACGCACGCACGCACACGCACGCACGCACGCACACACACACACACAGAGGATGAACAAAAGCTGTCAAGCTTACTCCTTTATCCTCAATAAAGATCATTTTGACTTGACACATACATGCACACACACGCAGAACTGAACACAACTCTATGAATTCCACACAGGTCTTCTGTCCATTAATACCAAATACTCACCAACAAATACACAACAGAAGAAAAGCCTCCGTCAGTCCCACTCTGCTGCCTACGATATTCCAAGCCACAGAACACAGTACAGACAATACACATTCTTCCCCCGCACCATCCCACAGTGGAACTGCCTCCCAGAAGCAGTTGCCTCCTCTCAGTCATTGGAGGCATTCAAAAGAGGCCTCCACAAACACCTCCACTGTAACTAAAACCATGGCACTTAGGGGCCATAGATCAAAGTAGTGGTAAATGAAGGACATGAGCTGTGCCGGTCGGGGTTCGCCCCCGGGGACCGCTACGGTAGCCGGATTGGTCTTGCCCATATACTACGAAATAAAGGCTATGGTTCACTTTTTAAAAAAACCCAACAGATCCACACTAGGTTTTAGTTTATGTTTACTTTCCTATTCGATTAGCAGGCTACGTCTGTCTCCTCAGCTTTGTAACTTCTTGTTTTCTTACTGCCACACAGAGTGCAACATAATCTTCAGCGTGCTGAATGAAGTTGTCTGCCAAACGGGATGAAGAAGAAAGAAAGAAAGAAAAGAAATTCGGAAATCAGTTCATCGGAAGTGTAAAGGGCCAGCCACACTGCATACAGTTCGATCCCAATGCGATTCGATTGTGACTATGCACGTGAGTCATGATTCACTTGAAATACTTCCGTCTAAAAGTAATTCTACCATTTTCTATCACTATGCGATAAGGTGTCCCATTCCCTATACTGGCCCACAAGCTGAGCCACTACGGCATCACAGGGCAGGTCAACAGATGGATTCAGAACTTCCTGGCAGACCGCAGACAGGCTGTTGTTGTTGAAGGAGCTAGGTCCGA
>CM065685.1:17079461-17096961 GCA_017654935.2 Phymorhynchus buccinoides
TGGCGGAGGTGCTGGAAGTCAAATTATTTCACCCAAAGAGAAGGCGTTTGCCGTCTCTTTTCGAATGGCCGCCTGCGCTTAGACCACATCGTTTGCACGAACTTTTCGCAATACAAGCCTTTTTTTCTTTTTTTTAATTTTTTTATGCAGTTTATCTAAAGGAGTTTCGCTCACAACAAAGGAAATAGCTCCTCTTTTTTTTTCTTTTCTTTTTTACTGCACTACAAAAAAAGAAAACGCTTCAACCACAATGGGTGACCTCCACCCACCCCATCCAAAATGGCTACTCTCTCCGGCATCTCCGCCAAGGAAGAATCGCCGTTTTTTACGGTTTGATTTCTAAGAAACCAGAGCAAAGTGAGTGTTCCGATCCTTGAAAAGGCTGTCTTTCTGGTGATCTCGACGTGTTTCTTGCAAAAACTCATTCGTCAGAGTCCACCTTTAAGACTATTATAGTCCCGAGGCCAAGACCTTGTAGTATTAGAGGTTGCATTTTTTTTAAATTCTAAGACTGGCCTGAACTAAAAATTAATGCACCATCTACTAACGCCTTCAAAAATCTACTTGACAAAAATGAACATTTTAGTAAAAATAATGTTTTATGATTATGATGATTGAAATTGCAAGCATAGTGGGGGGTTTTTCGCATGCAAATACAACCTAATTAAAAATTATTATTTTGGGGATGGGACGTTTTATGCGCCGCGAGGCTTAGGCAGAAGCCAGTCCCTCTACTACTACTACTACTACTACTACTACTACTACTACTACTACTACTACTACTACTACTACTACTACTACTACTACTACTACTACTACTACTACTACAACAACAACAACAACATACGGTACTTATACGGCGCTGAATCTTGATATAAATCAAATCAAACCGCACACACACGTTAGCATTCATAACGAATTCAAACAAAAATGCAATACAAAGCGAGCACACACGTTTGACGTAAATGGTATGCAGCAGAAACAGACCTAAAGGCAAGAGAGAGAGAGAAGAGAAAGAGAGTGGAGCCTCAATCACGAGGGAAAAGTTGGGGTTTGAGGTTAGATTTGAAGGCTGAGAGGGTCGGTCGCTGACGGAGGGAAAGAGGAAGTTTGTTCCAAGATGTCGGTCCTGAGACAGCAAAAGAGCGCCGACCAACAGTTGAAAGCTTATACCTAGGGATCTGGAGAGAAAGCGGGTCAGAAACTGAACGTAAAGTGCGAGCTGGCGTATATACTACTACTACTACTACTACTACTACTACTACTACTACTACTACTACTACTACTACTACTACTACTACATATAAAAACTATGTATGATGCCGTGATGTAATATTAAAGGCAGAGGCTCGGGGTACGGGCCCGTATCTCACATTATACAGGCTACGGGTACGGCGCTCAATCACGGGACGCATAAATTGTGCGCACATTTTTTTAATAAAAACTACTAACATTAACTCTGACATGTTCCTAGAACCCTATCCCTAACCCTATTCCTTACCAAGATGCGTTAAATATATTGCTAGTCTGTCGCTTCCGACAATGACTGCCAGATAGCAGAGGGGGCAGATACTGTTCTGGCGGGCTGGGCAAGAATTAGTTTACAGCGGAGAAGTCTTGCCCAGGGTACATCCCCACTCTCTCAGCCAAAGGGATTTGATGACACAGCTGGCTTTGAGGAAGGTCCCCAAAGGCCAGCCCATCCCTTTGCGCTAAATGTACGAAATATAAAAAATGCATTTTGTTGACCAAAAATTCGACTAGGAAGAGTTACTGTCCCTTATCATGGTCTGAGTGTTGCAAGAATGCCGTACCTCTAGCCACTGTGTACATGATTTGCAATAGCATCTGCATCTGCATGTAGCACGTTGGCAGAAACACACTTCAATGGCTGGTACCCACGTGTCGTCATATCCGGCCACAAGGAGCGCTCCATAGTATGGGAGACCGCCATCTTAGTCAGTAACTTTTTTTGAAAAATGTCCGATCGATGCTGTTTACACGTTTAAATTCTGATCGCTTCTCGGCATTTTGGCTAAGACAGTGATTCAGGAACATAAATTTTTGTTTATACCCTGGTTGGTTTGTTCAGCCCGTCGTACATGGCGAAAGCCGATACGCGACGTTAAACTGAACTTCCATCCTGTTTACACACAAATCTGACTAAGATGGCGACACTTTCGTTGGAAGGGTCGAGATGCGCACGCAGGTGGGCGGGAGCCATAGCTCAAAGCGTAGCTTAAACTCTATTAATAACATTAATATTGACAACTTCTGTGGTTGTAATATTATATGCTTATATGTATGTGTATATTATTATGTCGAGTATAATTATAGTCCTGATTTTTGACTCGGTTTCGATTGGTCATCATTATGGTTGGAACAAGTATTTTTAACTTTTTATTTTGAATTGAATATTGATGTATGTGTGTATTGTTTATTTGCCATCGTTTGTTGCTTTGTGGGTTTTTTCCCTTTTCACTTACTTATCCATTTTGGGGAAGACGGGGTAAAAAGCGCATGGGCGGGTAAGAAGCCCACCCCAATTATCTCATGAAATAAAGAAAATTTCAGTCAAATTTGCCCATGAGACGAATGCTAGACATTAACGCTCGTCTCATGGGCAAAATGAGACTGAAATTTGCTTCATTTCATGAGATAATTGGGGTGGGCTTCTTACCCGCCCATGCGCTTTTTACCCCGTCTTCCCCTATTTATTTATTAGGTAAAACGGGAGAAGGCGAAATGGGAATCGGTATGACAAGAGAATGCGAACTGGGAATCGGTATAGCGGGAGAAGGCGAACTCGGAATCGGTATAAAGGGAGAAGGCGAACTGGGAATCGGAAAAAACGGGAGAAGGCGAACTGGAAATCGGCAAATAAAAGCTTGACCTCATTAATGTACATCGCAATATCTCGGCTTTCAGTTCCATTCATAAAACAGTGAATTCGTTTGTGTTCTGAGTTGTGTTCACCAACACACCTCTATCCATGTTAGACTCGGTAGTCGACTTACTTTGCAATTACTGAACAAGAACGGAGATACAGAGCTTTCACGACGTACTAAAATTAGAATTTTATCTTCTGTGGTTTGGCCCTGTGTCGCATGAAAAAAGGTAGTGTCGCATGAAAATAGGTAGCTCGTAAAAATAAAAAGCTCGCTACTATGAGAGTCTGTATTTGCGACAACCACAAATTTCACTTTTTCTGTACTTTAACCATTTAACTAACCCTAACCCTAACCCTAACCCTATCCCTAACCCTAGAAAAAAGTGAAATTTGTGGTTCATGCTCAATGTCGCAAATATACACTGTCATAGGTAGCGAGCTACTTATTTTTACGAGCTACCTATTTTCATGCGACATGGCCTACATGTGAATTTGTGAATGCAAGTAAGTGTTTGTGCATGTTGCTCTTTTTTAGTCCCCGAGCCGAAGGTTCGGGGAGCTATTGTTTTTGTCTGGTCCGTCCGTCCGTCCGTCCGTCCGTCCGGTGTCCGGCGTGCCTCCGTCCGTCCGGCTATTCGTCCGTTTTTCTCAAAAACTATTCAGTCTATCATCATCAAATTTGGTATACTAGTTTGCCAAGATGCAAGCTATCCACTGATGTATTTAGTTTTACATTAAGGTCAAGGTCGCGCCAGTTACGGGGTTCAAACCCCGAAACACATAATCGCGAATATCTCGCGAAGTTTTGCATGTATTTTAATGCAGTTTTTTTCACAACATTTCTTGATGAATGGTCTATAACACAGTTGTCATGAATTTGTCTGTGCGCTCGTGTGCGCATGATCGCGCGCGCTCAAATCACGGGTCCGAACCCCAAGGCTATATATAAAAAAAAACTATTCAGTTACGTGCTGTTTTGATGCGTTTTTATGTAGTTACGTGCTGTTTTGATGCGTTTTTATGTATGTGTACAGCCGACACATTCCGATTTCGGAGTAGCTCGGCGATGCTGCGAGGGGACTTTGCAGCCGCTCGGCGTTGCACTTGTTTTATTTCTTTTTTTTATATCATTAAACTATTCTTTTACTTGTGGGCCAATATCTGGGTCGAGTTTCTCTAGATAACGGTTGCCGCGCGAATAACGCTTACGGCAAACGGGGCCTAAGAAACACTTTAGAAAACGTTTGCGGAAGAATATTACAAGCTCTTGTCTGATTGGTCATTTAAAAAAATTATTTTAAACAAACTTTAATGGACCAATCAACAACAAGAACCGTATTCACCCCCTACTAGATCCGGGTAGTTCGCCGCTTGCTCGGTGTTTGACAAGAACAAAACGCCACGCGAACTATCGGCAAACGAAGGGTGTTTCTTTGACCATTTTTGCCGATTTGAGCGAGCGCGACGAAACGTTAGCCCTTGTGAAACGGACACCCAGGATATAACCACACCTTGTGATTCGAACAAGTTGCATGGACTCATCTTTTTATTTATTTATCCTAGTTATTTTATTTTCATTTTTTGTATTCGTAATACTTTAACATTTTCGGTTTTCTTTTTTTCTTCTTGTTCTATTCCAGAAATAGGCACGAAGGAGAAGCCTTCTGGACGACGATTACCCTGAAGATTACCCTGAAGATTACTCTGAATATTACCCTGAATATTACCCTGGAGATTACTCTGAAGATTACCCCGAAGATTACTCTGACGATTGCCCTGAAGATTACTCTGAATATTACCCTGAAGATTACCCTGAAGATTACCCCTGCGTTACCACGTCAACTTTCTCCATGTCCCTGCCTTACCACGTCAACTTTCGCCATGTCCCTGCCTTACCACGTCAACTTTCGCCATGTCCCTGCCTTACCACGTCAACTTTCGCCATGTCCCTGCCTTACCACGTCAACTTTCGCCATGTCCCTGCCTTACCACGTCAACTTTCTCCATGTCCCTGCCTTACCACGTCAACTTTCGCCATGTCCCTGCCTTACCACGTCAACTTTCGCCATGTCCCTGCCTTACCACGTGAACTTTCGCCATGTCCCTGCCTTACCACGTCAACTTTCGCCATGTCCCTGCCTTACCACGTCAACTTTCGCCATGTCCCTGCCTTACCACGTCAACTTTCGCCATGTCCCTGCCTTACCACGTCAACTTTCGCCATGTCCCTGCCTTACCACGTCAACTTTCGCCATGTCCCTGCCTTGCCACGTCAACGTTCGCCATGTCCCTGCCTGACCACGTCAACGTCAGCCATGCTCACAAGGCAAGTATTATTGTATTAAGCGTATACGATTCGTATAGGCTGCACGTGTCCCTTGACGGTGCTTGACTGAGAGCAGGATCTGACATATTTTCTTGTTAAACTTTTGTCAGGTCAGGTCGGGTCAGGAATTTCTCTCTTCTCCTTCTATGCTTTCAGGCCATGTGGCCATACTGGGCGAGGCCGGCCCGTCGTATGTGACCGGTATCAGTTTTCACAGGTCTCCTGACCCGCGCGCTGCATCCAGCCGAGACATTCCGATTTTAGAGGAGCTCAAAGGAGAAAATAATTTAAAAAAAAGATATCTGGGGGGAAAACGACACGAGATTGGGCCAACAATTTAAAACAAAAATGGTAGATGATAGTAAGACCCCGCACCTAAAATAAAAAAAACACCCCCCCCAAAAAAAACACCCCGAGAGTCAAAGAGAATGATAGATTAAAGGAAGTTACTATCACATAACTTCCAGAAAGTGAGGGAACTGTTTGTACTGAAAGATCACCCCCCACCCCCACCGGGGGAAGGTCAAGAAGAAGTGGATTAGGTATCAATTCAGGTCAATCTCAAGGTCAAGGACGTTGACCTTGTCTGGTCTGTAGGGGAAGACGGGGTAAAAAGCGCATGGGCGGGTAAGAAGCCCACCCCAATTATCTCATGAAATAAAGAAAATTTCAGTCAAATTTGCCCATGAGACGAATGCTAGACATTAACGCTCGTCTCATGGGCAAAATGAGACTGAAATTTGCTTCATTTCATGAGATAATTGGGGTGGGCTTCTTACCCGCCCATGCGCTTTTTACCCCGTCTTCCCCTATCATATGAACTGCTGTTGCCAATTTTTGTGTGTGTACATAGTTTGACTTACAATCTTCAAACATGGTATGTAGATGTACTAGTTTATGATAGTTCCAAACATTGGGTTCTCGTCAAGGTCAAGGTCAAAGACAGAAGTGTTTTTGTCTTTGGCTGTATCTCAAGAACTGTTGGTCAGAATTGCATAAAATTGTGTGTGGTGGTATATTATGACACACAGATTGTCACAGATTGTCACTTGGGAAGAACATGTCTGTCGATCGACGACACTCTTGTTTGATGTTGTTCTCTTATCCTTCCTACGCGGCTCAACATAAGGGCGTGTATTCACGAGTGTGTCTTAGACAGTCAACACGGTGTAGAGTGGCACAGAGGTAACGCGTTCGCCTCGTGTCAAGTAAAACCCGAGTTCGAACCTGGGTACAGGGGGTTTTTCCTCTCACTTTGCACTAGGCCTTTACGGTCTGAACGTGGAGTCTTTCGGACGAGACGATAAACCGAGGTCCCGTGTGCCCATGCACTTAGCACACGCTAAGCCCAGTGGCAACGAAAAAAGTTGTCATTTGGTCAAAATTTACCCCCCTTCCACCCACCCCCCTTTCCTTCCTCATCAGTCGCACAAAAATTGTATGAACAAAATTGGGTGGCGCGCCTCTGGCTGCGACGCTCTCTCCAGGTGGGAGCAACCCGAATTTCACAGAGACGCCTCTGTGACTATAAAGTACCTAATGCCTAATACGGGTAGTTGTATGTAAATTAGACTAAGCTCCCAAAACAATTGGCTGTTTAGCCTAATTTATATACTATTACCCGTGGTGACTGTCTGAAAGGGGCACCCTGACGGATGCGTTTTTGTAAGAAACACGTCCAGATCACCAGGAAAACACCTTTTATAGATACTGCAATACTCACTTTGCTCTGGTTTCCCAGAAATCAAGCCATCAAATAGGCGATTCCTCCTTGGCGGAGGTGCTGGAAGTCCAATTCTTTCACCCAAAGAGAAGGCGTTTGCCGTCTCTTTTCTAATGGCCGCTTGCGTTTAGACCAAATCGTTTGCACGAAATTTTGGCAATACAAGCCTTTTTTTTGGGTACAAACTGTATACAGTTTATCTAAAGGAGTTTCGCTCACAACAAAGGAAATAGCTCCTTTTATTTTTTTAATGCACTACAAAAAAAGAAAACGCTTCAACCACAATGAGTGACCTCCTCCACCCACCCCATTCAAAATGGCTACTCTCTCCGGCATCTCCGCCAAAAAGGAGAAATCGCCGTTTTGACGGTTTAATTTCTAAGAAACCAGAGCAAAGTGATTGCTGCAATCTCTGTAAAGGGTGTTTTCCTGGTGATCTCGACGTGTTTCTTGCAAAAACTCATCCGTCAGGGTGCCCCTTTAAGACGCGCTCATGATTGCACGCCCAGAACCGCAAGGGTTTCAACTGCTTCCATGCCCGTTCATACAGCGAGTTGAGAGGTAACACGATTCATTGCTCGAAACGAATCTCTAGGAGATTAATTTCATTCTGTTTTTGAATGTCAAAAGTACCAGGATGCTAGAACACGTTATTTGCCAAATTATTGTTTAAAAAACCCAAACGTAATAAAGTTTAACCCTTTCACCGCCAATGTCGCATTCATGCAGCCCAATGGTTTAACACCCATGACACTAACAAGCATCAAATCAGGGCCTGCTATCCGAAGACCCTATTTTCTTAATTTTGGGAGGTTAGGATAGGCCTTACTTTATACATGTTACTGAGGAATTCCCAATATTGCAGATCATTTGTTTTCTTTATCTAGCTAAATTTAAGGGTATTTTTTGGTTGAGAAATGGCTGGCGGCGAAAGGGTTAATTCCTTATTTCAGTCTAAAAATAAAAGAACTCTCAGTCGTTTAGCTTGTTTCATAAAGGCTGTGTTAAAAGAGTTCTGAACCGTAGTTGATATCACGACCCCCATTCTGTTCATTTTTTTATACTATTATTCACACCTCTTGGTACACGAAGGGCATCTCCATGTCTGAGTTTATGTCCTAATTGTCTCTTAACCCCTTGACTGCCACCAACGTATTACATACTGACTTGATGACATCACTGATGATGTCATCAGATGAAGAGGAATAACCCTGATATTCTGGTTTTTGCTCTAACACAGTCAAGAGAGTTATATCCCCAGACCATTTTTGCCAGATTGGCTCTATCGGTTGTCTTTTTCATGTCATGATTTGCACAATTATTTTTTTCTTTAATTTTCTCTGGCACTGTAGGGGTTAACTTGCTTCATATGTCAATATTTGTTAATGGATATAAGGTAATTAGCGTTTCTCTGAAATCGATTCATAATTATGTAAAATTCCAGCAACTGTGTGTGTGCATGTGTGTGTGTGTGTGTGTATGTGTAGGGGAAGACGGGGTAAAAAGCGCATGGGCGGGTAAGAAGCCCACCCCAATTATCTCATGAAATAAAGACAAATTTCAGTCAAATTTGCCCATGAGACGAATGCTAGACATTAACGCTCGTCTCATGGGCAAAATGAGACTGAAATTTGCTTCATTTCATGAGATAATTGGGGTGGGCTTCTTACCCGCCCATGCGCTTTTTACCCCGTCTTCCCCTATATGGTGATGAGCACTGTTCAAATATCTTTTGAGCCCATGTATGTTGATGGGTATATCTACTGTTAAGAAGTCTTTTGAGCTAATATCTGTAATGTTTGATGCCGCAAAATAATGTGAATGGCATGTATATACATTTTCTTGTGCCCCCAGGGTTTTTTTTGGAAATAAACTTGACTTGACTTGACTTGACTTGACTTGTCAATGGAACTTTTCAAATTTTGACAAACGAAGATCGACTAACTAATTTCTCAAAATAGATTGAAAATGTATGCAACAACAACAAAATCAACAACAACAAACTATGGCTGGTACCCACGTGTCGTCATATCCGGCCACAAGGAGCGTGCCATATTATGGGAGACCGCCATCTTAGTCAGTCACTTTTTTTGAAAAATGCCAGATCGATGCTGTTTACACACAAATCTGACTAAGATGGCGACACTTCCGTTGGAAGGGAAGGGTCGAGATGCGCACGCAGGTGGGGGGGGGGGGGGGGGGAGCCATTGTCATTTTTGGCAGCAACTTGAGTTTTAGATCTCGATTTTGAAATAAAAATGTTCACTTTTTGGGTAACATTTTGTGTATTAAAAAAAACCCACCACGATATGCGAACACAGTGAAACCGCTATCGCAATAATAACAAATCGACTATTGCAAAATAAAAAAAAGTACAAAAAACAATTTTCTGCCTAAGATGATCCCGTAGCTTCGGTCTAATAGACGATTTTCGGGTGAAAAAAACCTAGGGGAGAGCACTTCGTGAAAATTAGAGTTGCTTACCTTCATTACTCGGTCAAATACCACAGCAACAATGCAACAATGGCGTTGAAGCTTGAAAACGCAGGGTGTGAGTCAGCGACTTCCAAACATGTTTTTTTAATAGAAAATGTAGGGGTGGCCAGTGGCCACAAACCGATAAAACTTGCAAATTGTGACGTAAAAAGTGTCAATGACATCAATTTTAGAATGACGCACGGTGTTCTAATTTAGTCGCTGCATGTCTGCTCAAACACACGAAGCGAGAGCTTGGGGATCTACCTCATAGTAAAGCAACTTCCCCTGTTTGACCAATTGAATTAGGCAAGATCACTCCCAGCCCGGACACACCATGAAATTACTCCCCTTCATCATTTCCGAACACTTCCTATGTACGCAAGCGTGGCTCGTGCACTACTATAAGAAATGGGTTAGTTCCGCAATTCGTAGAGAGGGCTAGGTAGTAGTAGTAGTAGTAGTAGTAGTAGTAGTAGTAGTAGTAGTATAGGGACTAATCAAGCCGTTAAGCTTTTTAGCAGTCCCATCGATTTCCAATTTGATAAACAAAATTGTTTTTTGTTTTTTTGTTACTGATGTCAAATTAAATATCATCGTATTGACGCGTTTTCATTCGTGTCCATTCTGTGTCTCTTTGGTTTGCAGGTGTCAAACAGAGCTACCCTGGATCCAGAGAAGAGCACCACACACATGCCGCACGAACATGCACGCGCCACTCACAACCACGAATGCATAGGGGAAGACGGGGTAAAAAGCCCATGGGCGGGTAAGAAGAAGCCAATTATCTCATGAAATAAAGCAAATTTCAGTCCCATTTGCCCATGAGACGAATGCTAAGCATTAACACTCATCTCATGGGCTTCTTACCCCCGCCCATGGGCTTTGTACCCCGTCTTACCCGACATACATTGAAAAGAATGACAGCACTAGCTGTCAAGTACTTGGTGTTCTTGTTTGCTTTGATTCGAGTGTGTGTGTGTGTGTGTGTGTGTGTGTGTGTGTGTGTGCGTGTGCGTGTGCGTGTGCGTGCGTGCGCGTGTGCGTGTGCGTGCGTGTGCGCGCGCGTGCGTGTGTTTTTGTGTTTGTGTGTATGTGTGAATATGTGTGCTCGCGTGCATGCGTGTGTGTGTGTGTGTGTGTGTGTGTGTGTGTGTGTGTGTGCGCGCGTGCGTGCGTTGTGTGTGCGTGCGTGCGTGCGTGGTGCGCATATGGGAAGGGACCCAAATGTCGGACAGCTCCTATATGTCTGGACAGTAGTTTAAAAACAAAATGGCGAAGTACTGCGGCCAAAATGAATAATGAGTTCACTCAAAAATCTTGGGCTTAAAAAAGCTTATAGCGAAAACTATGGCTGGTACCCACGTGTCGTCATATCCGGCCACAAGGAGCGTGCCATATTATGGGAGACCGCCATCTTAGTCCTTACCTTTTTTTGAAAAATGCCAGATCGATGCTGCGTATTTGGCTGTTCCAATTCGAAACTTATCTAAACTGTATTTATAACATCTGGATGTTTTCTTCACACATTTAGATAACATTTTCACTTTGTTTACACACAAATAAGGACTAAGATGGCGACACTTCCGTTGGAATGGTCGAGATGCGCACGCAGGTGGGTTGGAGCCATTAGTAATTTTCAAAATGCAAGCTTCTAACACTATGCGACGCAAATGACGCCCCCCCCCCCCCTCCCCCCCTCCTGTAATCGTCTGGTCCGCCTCTGTGTAGCCTACATAACGTTTGTTTTATTTGGAGTCTTTTGCTAAGCAAAAATATGACTGCGTTGATTGATTTTCTTAATCTCCTAGTGTACGAAAATCCCTAAATAAGTGGAAGAAAGAAGGATACAAGTTTACGCATAGGCCTATCGGGGAAATTCGGACACGTGCGCAAATCTGTTCCCTGGATGGAAGTTCAGTTTAACGTCGCGTATCGGCTTTCGCCATGTACGACGGGCTGAACAAACCAACCATGGTATAAACAAAATATTATGTTCCTGAATCACTGTCTTAGCCAAAAGGCCGAGAAGCGATGATCTGTTCCCATCTTTGTTTCACTTATTTATGGATTGCGCACGGGTTTCCGCATGGAATATCCGCTTATGTGTGTACACGGACATAAACTTGTTAAGTTTTCCAGGGCTAGGTGTCACTGTCCGGACTTTGGACCCTGGGGGTGGGGGGGAGGGCCTAATCTCTGACATCTTAATTGTTTTTTGTTACTTTTTCTTGTTTTTCTTTCAGTCGAATAACTTTTGCTTCTTCGGAGATTATGAGACCAAAATGAACAGGAATATAGAACACTGTATTCGCTATTCAGTGTAGTCTTTGAGATTTGGGTCAGTTTGCATAATTTGAAGCTTTTGACACCTTTATTTTACGTCCGGACGTTTGGGACCCTTGCCTTTGTGTGTTTGTACACGTGTGTGCGCGAGGAGAACTCACTCTGTCTGTCTCTCTCTCTCTGTCTGTCTGTCTGTCTGTCTCTCTCTCTCTCTCTCTCTCTCTCTCTCTCTCTCTCTCTCTCTCTCTCTCTCTCTCTCTCTCTCTCTCTCTCTCTCTCTCTCTCTCTCTCTCTCTCTCTCTCTCTCTCTCTCTCTCTCTCTCTCTCTCTCTCTCTCTTTCTTTTACTATGTCTTCGCTGCTTGTAGAAGGTGAAATGGAAAAAAAGGTAAAACGGGCGAATGTGATACGGTAAAATAGGTCAACTGGGAATCGGTAAAATGGGAGAAGGCCAAATGGGATTAATAAAAATGGGGGGAAAGGAGAACTGGGATTAGGAAAAACGGGAGTGGGCGATTCGGAAAAACATATAGGAGCTGTCCGACATTTGGGTCCCTTCCCATATGCGCACGCACGCACGCACGCACACGCACGCACGCGCGCGCACACACACACACACACACACACACACACACACATTCACACATACACACAAACACAAACACACGCACGCGCGCGCACGCACGCACACGCACACGCGCACGCACGCACACGCACACGCACACACACACACACACACACACACACACACACACACTCGAATCAAAGCAAACAAGAACACCAAGTACTTGACAGCTAGTGCTGTCATTCTTTTCAATGTATGTCGGGTAAGACGGGGTACAAAGCCCATGGGCGGGGGTAAGAAGCCCATGAGATGAGTGTTAATGCTTAGCATTCGTCTCATGGGCAAATGTGACTGAAATTTGCTTTATTTCATGAGATAATTGGCTTCTTACCCGCCCATGGGCTTTTTACCCCGTCTTCCCCTATGCATTCGTGGTTGTGAGTGGCGCGTGCATGTTCGTGCGGCATGTGTGTGGTGCTCTTCTCTGGATCCAGGGTAGCTCTGTTTGACACCTGCAAACCAAAGAGACACAGAATGGACACGAATGAAAACGCGTCAATACGATGATATTTAATTTGACATCAGTAACAAAAAAACAAAAAACAATTTTGTTTATCAAATTGGAAATCGATGGGACTGCTAAAAAGCTTAACGGCTTGATTAGTCCCTATACTACTACTACTACTACTACTACTACTACTACTACTACTACTACCTAGCCCTCTCTACGAATTGCGGAACTAACCCATTTCTTATAGTAGTGCACGAGCCACGCTTGCGTACATAGGAAGTGTTCGGAAATGATGAAGGGGAGTAATTTCATGGTGTGTCCGGGCTGGGAGTGATCTTGCCTAATTCAATTGGTCAAACAGGGGAAGTTGCTTTACTATGAGGTAGATCCCCAAGCTCTCGCTTCGTGTGTTTGAGCAGACATACAGCGACTAAATTAGAACACCGTGCGTCATTCTAAAATTGATGTCATTTATATTTTTACGTCACATTTTGCAAGTTTTATCAGTTTGTGGCCACTGGCCACCCCTACATTTTTCTATTAAAAAAACATGTTTGCAAGTCGCTGACTCGCATCCTGCGGTTTCAAGCTTCGACGCCATTGTTGCATTGTTGCTGTGGTATTTGACCGAGTAATGAAGGTAAGCAACTCTAATTTTCACGAAGTGCTCTCCCCTAGTTTTTTTTTCTTCCGAAAATCGTCTATTAGACCGAAGCTACGGGATCATCTTAGGCAGAAAATTGTTTTTTGTACTTTTTTTTATTTTGCAATAGTCGATTTGTTATTATTGCGATAGCGGTTTCACTGTGTTCGCATATCGTGGTGGGTTTTTTTTAATACACAAAATGTTACCCAAAAAGTGAACATTTTTATTTCAAAATCGAGATCTAAAACTCAAGTTGCTGCCAAAAATGACAATGGCTACGCGCCCCCCCCCCCCCCCCACCTGCGTGCGCATCTCGACCCTTCCAACGGAAGTGTCGCCATCTTAGTCAGATTTGTGTGTAAACAGCATCGATCTGGCATTTTTCAAAAAAAGTGACTGACTAAGATGGCGGTCTCCCATAATATGGCACGCTCCTTGTGGCCGGATATGACGACACGTGGGTACCAGCCATAGTTTGTTGTTGTTGATTTTGTTGTTGTTGCATACATTTTCAATCTATTTTGAGAAATTAGTTAGTCGATCTTCGTTTGTCAAAATTTGAAAAGTTCCATTGACAAGTCAAGTCAAGTCAAGTCAAGTCAAGTTTATTTCCAAAAAAACCCCTGGGGGCACAAGAAAATGTATATAAGCTATCCACAAAAAGTTAAGGATCACTTGCAAACTAATTCATAACTTTCCAAATAAGAAAGCCAATGCGTTGAATTTTGGCCAACATTTAATTCAATGCTTTAGTGATAACGATACACAATTGCCTTCAATTTCGAGCAATCGTTTGGTCTGTACATTTGATCAAAGTGGGTACGTATCGAAAATTGATTTCCCAAAGTCATTGAAATCACAAGACAGGGCATTCTGATGCTCCCAAAAGTTCAGTAATGCGTGTATCCGCCATGGCTGTTCTGGCACTCGACGCAGCGAGTCCTCATGGAGTTGACCAGGGTGGTGAAGATCCTCTGTGGAAGCGCCTGCCACTCAGCCTGCAGCATCTGGTAGAGGTGCTGGGCATCCCTGGGAGGGGGGTGGTTGCTCCTCACTTTGCGATCCAGCTCATCCCAGAGGTTCTCAATCGGGTTGAGATCGGGACTGCATGCTGGCCACTCCATTCTGTTGACTCCAGACTGCTGCAGGAAGTCGTTGACCACCCTTGCCCTGTGGGGGCGAGCGTTGTCATCCTGGTAGACAGCCGGCGGTCCCATCTGCTGCAGTGTAGGCACAGCCAGCGGTCGAAGGATCTCATCCCGGTATCGGAGGACAGTCAGGTTACCCTGTACATGATACAAGGGTGTTCTGTGGTGAAGGCTGAAGGCCCCCCAGACCATTACAGAACCTCCACCAAAGGCCACCTTTTCTTGGACAGTGGCGTCAATAAAGCGTTCCCCTGGGCGCCTCCAGACCCTCAGTCGGCCGTCGTTGTGGTTCAGGGTGAAGCGTGATTCATCACTGAACAGGACCTGGGACCATTGCTGACGTGTCCACCTCACGTGACGTCTGCAGAAGGCGCGGCGTGCTGCCCTATGGGCTGGAGTTAAGCGTGGCCGTACAGCTGGGCGACGAGAACGGAGGTTAAACCCATGAAGGCGGTTCCGTATGGTCTGCTGGCTGATGTTGATGTTAGTAGCCACCCTCAGCTGCCTTCGAATGATGCTGGAAGAGGCTGTTCTTGTCTGCAGGGCTTGTCGTTCAATGAGACGATCTTCACGTGGAGTTGTCTTCTTCGGTCGACCAGATCTGCGTCTTTCATGGACCCTCCCAGTGGCTGTGAAGCGTTGAATCAGTCTGACAATGACCGAGATGGACACCTGAAGTCGCCTGGCCACTTCTCGCTTGGGAACACAATCTTGGAACCATGCAACAGCTCGTCCCCTATCCAACTCGCTCAATTTTCGTCGTGGAGGCATTGTCAAATCAGGCCTAATACTGGTGGTATGTCTTCTTATAAAGCCAAGCAAGAGACAGCATCTCACACATAAACAGCAGTGCTTGCACGTGCATAATGGTTTTTCCATCTGGCTTGTACAATGTGTTCATGCAGAACGATCCAAAACAAGGTCCTTTTTCGCAAGTTTCCGCTTTTTCTTTTGCTGCCAAGCTCAGTAATAGAGAATCACGTGCAATGTTTCCACTAACACAACATCGCCCACTTACAGCTGAACAAGAATTCATAACAATTTGGCTTGACTGAGAAATAAATAACAGGAGCGAACGGAGTTTATTGCGCACCTGTTTTCTCATAGTGATCCTTAACTTTTTGTGAGTAGTGTACATGCCATTCACATTATTTTGCGGCATCAAACATTACAGATATTAGCTCCAAAGACTTCTTAACAGTAGATATACCCATCAACATACATGGGCTCAAAAGATATTTGAACAGTGCTCATCACCATATAGGGGAAGACGGGGTAAAAAGCGCATGGGCGGGTAAGAAGCCCACCCCAATTATCTCATGAAATGAAGCAAATTTCAGTCTCATTTTGCCCATGAGACGAGCGTTAATGTCTAGCATTCGTCTCATGGGCAAATTTGACTGAAATTGTCTTTATTTCATGAGATAATTGGGGTGGGCTTCTTACCCGCCCATGCGCTTTTTACCCCGTCTTCCCCTACACATACACACACACACACACACATGCACACACACAGTTGCTGGAATTTTACATAATTATGAATCGATTTCAGAGAAACGCTAATTACCTTATATCCATTAACAAATATTGACATATGAAGCAAGTTAACCCCTACAGTGCCAGAGAAAATTAAAGAAAAAAATAATTGTGCAAATCATGACATGAAAAAGACAACCGATAGAGCCAATCTGGCAAAAATGGTCTGGGGATATAACTCTCTTGACTGTGTTAGAGCAAAAACCAGCATATCAGAGTTATTCCTCTTCATCTGATGACATCATCAGTGATGTCATCAAGTCAGTATGTAATACGTTGGTGGCAGTCAAGGGGTTAAGAGACAATTAGGACATAAACTCAGACATGGAGATGCCCTTCGTGTACCAAGAGGTGTGAATGGAAAGAATAGGATTAGGCGAACTGGGATTCGGAGAAACGGGATTAGACGAACTGGGATTCGGAAAAACGGGTTTAGGGGAACTGGGATTCGGAAAAATGTGTTTAGGGGAACTGGGATTCGGATAAAACGGGTTTAGGGGAACCGGGATTCGGAAAAATGTGTCTATGGGAAAATGGGATTCGGAGAAACGGGTTTAGGGGAACTGGGATTCGGAAAAACGTGATTAGACGAACTAGGATTCGAAAAAATGGGATTAGACGAACTGGGATTCGGAAAAAACGGGGGTTTATGGGAACTGGGATTCGGAGAAACAAGATTAGGTGAAGTGGGATTCGGAAAAACGGGTTTAGGACGAACTGGGATTCGGAAAAAAGGGTTTAGGGGAACTGGGATTCGGAAAAACGTGTTTAGGGGAACTGGGATTCGGAAAAAACGGGTTTAGGGGAACTGGGATTCGGAAAAATGTGTTTAGGGGAACTGGGATTCGGAAAAACGGGTTTAGGGGAACTGGGATTCGGAAAAACGGGTTTAGGGGAACTGGGATTCGGAAAAATGGGTTTATGGGAACTGGGATTCGGAGAAACAAGGATTAGGTGAAGTGGGATTCGGTAAAAACAGGATTAGACGAACTGGGATTCGGAAAAACGGGATTAGACGAACTGGGATTCGGAAAAAACAGGTTTAGGGAACTGGGAATCGGGAAAAATGGGTTTATGGGAACTGGGATTGGGAGAAACAAGATTAGGTGAAATATGATTCGGAAAAACTGGTTTATGGGAAATGGGATTCGGTAAAACGGGTTTAGGGGAACTGGGATTCGGAAAAATGGGTTATGGGGAACTGGGATTCGGTAAAACGGTATTAGGTGTACTGGGATTCGTAAAACCTGGCCAAACCTGGGTCCTCAATGACCACTACTTCATTCATCCTAGAACTGCTTGGTCTCCCTCTCCTGGACCTCCGTGGACTGCTTGGTCTCCCTCTCCTGGACCTCCATGGACTGCTTGGTCTCCCTCTCCTGGACCTCCATGGAC
>CM065685.1:17106961-17122538 GCA_017654935.2 Phymorhynchus buccinoides
GTTGTAACTGACCATTGCTTAGGTTTAGTGCGCTCTCTCACTTTGAATGGGTGATAAGCTTATTATATTCAAAGGGGGGGGGGGGGGGGGGGGAAGAAAACACGTGACCCGGTCCAAGCTGTAAGCTTTTGCGTGCGTGTGTGTGTGTGGTGTGTGTGTGCCGTGCGTGCGTGTGTCTGTGTGTGTGTGCTGTGTGCGTACTGTTGTGTGTCGTGTGCGTGTGCTGATGGGGTGTGTGTGTGTGGGTGTGTGTGTGTGTGCGTGCGTGTGCGTGGCGTGTGCGCGTGCGTGTGTCGTGTGTGTGTGTGCAGCGTACGTGTGCGTGTTGTGTGCGTGCGTGTGCGTGTGCGTGTGCGTACGTGTGCGTGTGTTTGTGTGTGCGTGTGGGTGGGTGATGTGTGCGTGCGCGCGCGCACACTACAAGTAAATCATTCTTTACTGTAACGACGACCGATTGAAACTCTGCCATACTGATGGGACCAGTATACGTTTAGAACTTTTAGGATCATGCTATCTCATAAATAATCGTTTCTTTTTCTTCTTTCTGTACTCTTTCCTTCCTCTTTCTCTCCCCTCACCATATCCTCTTCCCTTCCTCTCATTCTTTTATTCCTTCTCTCTTCCCTACAACCTCTCCTCTACTCCCTCTTCTTTTATTCTCTTCCTGTCGTTTCTAAGAACCTTAACCCTTTCACCCCAGCCAATTTCAGGCAAGAATTCCCATTAGTTTACCTGGGTAGAGAACAAAATCCATCTGGCAGTATTGGGATTCTTCTTTGACTTGTATGGGATAAGGTCTATCCTTACTTCCCAAAACTAAATACACAGGGTCTTTGTATATAATAAAATTTAAAAAAAGAGATATGAAAAAAACCCCCCCAATTTGAATGCCTTTTAGTGCATAGGTGTAATCACTGTGGTTCTCAAAATGGCTACTTTGGCGGTGAAAAGGGGTATAATGGCACGCCTGAGTATGAGGCTTTTTTTCAAGAAACACGTCGAGGGTCGCCAGACTACACCTTTTTTTTCCAGGATCGGAACCTCACTTTGATCTGTTTCCTAGAATTAAACCGTTCAAACGCGATTCCTCCCTGGCGAGATGCCGAGAGAGAAGCCTTGTCGTGGTGGGTGGGAGGCCACTACTTGTGGTTGGAGCTTTTTCTTTTTTGCATAGTGCAGTACCAAAAAAGAGAGCATCGAGTATTTTCCTTTGTTGCGAGCGAAACCCTTTTAGGTAACCTGTAATATAAACATTTTAAAAAACAAACAAAGAGTTTGCATTGTGAACGTCTAACATTTCGTGCAGGGCGATTTTTGTCTAATCTCAGGCTACCCATTATAAAAGAAGAAGGCATGTGCCTTCCTTCTCTTTCACTGAAAGAATATGACTTCCAGCTCCTCCACCAAGGAGAATCGCCGATTGACGGTTTGATTTATAAGAAATCCGCATAACGAATAGTGAGCCTTGTTGCGATCTCTGTAAAGTAGTGTTTCCTGGTGATCTGGACGTCGTGATTCTTGCAAACTAACTATTCATCAGGGTGCCCTTTAAGACTCACACGTCACTTGCGAATCACGTGTTCACGATTGTTTTCCCTCTTATAGCTGTAAAACTCTTAAGATTCTCCTGGGCATATAAGAGGAGATATGCACGTGACGTGGGGGTCTTTAAGTTGCACAGCTCTTCCTTAGCGCACGGTTTGGCTAGCGGTACGGGAGGTAAGTTAAAAATGTACCAGGGGCCCTAACGAGCACTAAATCACGTGCAACTTTAAAGTTCTGCTAAATGGCCAACAGGGAGACTGATCGTTTCAGGTTCAAAGAGCAGTCAGTCAGGTGTGTGTGTGTGGTTGTGCGCGTGTGCGTGTGCGTGTGCGTGCGTGCGTGCGTGCGTGCGTGCGTGCGTTGTCTGCGTGTGGTGTGTGTGTATGTGTGTTAGTGTTTCTTTATGGTGTTGTTGTGTGTGTCAGTGTGTATGTTTGGTTTTGTGTGTGTGTGTGTGATGGTGTAGTGTGTGATTGTGTCTGTGTGTATTTGATTTGTGTGTGTGTGTGTATGTGTGTGTTGGTGTGGTGTGGTGTGTGTGTGTTTGTGTTTTGTGTGTTTGTGTGTGTGTGTGTGTTGAGTGTGTATGTGTGTGTTGTGGTGTGTTGTGTGATGTGTCTGTGTGTCAGTGTGTGTGTGTGTGTGGTGTGTGTGTGTGTGTGTGTTGTGAGTGTGTGTGTGTGGTGTTGGTGTGTATGTGTGTGTTTGGGTGTGGTGTGAGGTGTCTGTGGTGTCAGTGCGGATTGGGTGGTGTGTATGTGTTGTGTGTATGTATTGTGTGTGTGTGTGTGTGTGTGTGTGTGTGTGTGTGTCGTGTGTGTAGTGTGTGTTGTGTGTGTGTTTGTTGTGTGTTTGTGTGTGTATTTTTGTGTGTGTTTGTGTGTGTGTTGTGTGTATGTGTATGTGTTTGTGTGAGTGTGTGAGAGAGTGTGTGCTGTGCGTGCGTGCGTGCGCGCGCGCGTGTGGTGTGTGCGTGTGTGTGTGTGTGTTAGTGTGTTTAAGTTAACGTCTTTTCACTTAAAAGTGATTTTAGACATGAGAAGTGTGTGTGTGTGTGTGTGTATGCGCGTGTGTGTGTGTACGTTTGTGTGTGTGTGTGTGTGTGTGTGTGTGTGTGTGTGTGTGTGTGTTTTTGTGTGGTGTGTGTGTGTGTGTGTGTGTGTGGCGTGTGCGTGCGTGTGCGTGTGCGTGTGTGTGCGTGTGCGTGTGTCGTGCGTGTGCGTGTCGGTGATGTTGTGTGTGTCAGTGTGTGAGTTATGTGTTAGTGTGTGTGTATGTATGTGTTTGCGTGTGTGTGTATGCGTACAAACATGTGATAGAAAGAAATTTCGTGCATGTGACGTGGGCGTGCGTGTGTGGCGTGCGGTGCAGGCGTGGGTGTGTGTGGGTGTGGCCGTTGGTGAGATATATGTGTGGTGTGTGTGTGTGTGTGTTGTGTTTGTGTATGTGTTGGGTGTTGTGTGTGTGTGTGTGTGTTGTGTGTTTGTGTGGCTATGTGTGTTTGTTTGTTTGCTTGTTGTTGGTTTTGTAAGTCTCACATCACGAGAGGAGAGCACGAGCGGAACTTTTTATTTAGCAAAGTTGAAAAGTTGCTATTTTATGTGACACATTTTCACAAAGCGATAGAAAGAAAAAGAGATGAAGAGAGACATTAATAATTTCCTGCGCAGTTCTAGTTTTGTGTGTGTGTCAATTTCAAGTTGTTTGTTTGTTTTATTTGTTTGTATGTTTTCAGGATGAGTATCAATCCACATTCTAAAGATTGCCGGTCAATTTGCTCTATGCGCGCGTCGCAGAGGCACTGTTCTTATAAAAAGAAAATCAGAGAATAAGACATAATAGAGTAAGTAGCAGGAAAGAGTTTAAAACCCAAACGTGATATACACACAAAAACGAAATCACACAATACCAGGGACTGGTATTCACGTTGAGATTGCATGAGACAAATGAATGCAGAGAGACACTTAGAAGCTCTTCCATAAGCAGAAGTCCTATTAAACCCTATAGGACATTGGAAGAGCTTCTAAGTTACCATCATACTAAGTCTCCTACTATCTCACGCGTGAATACCGTCCCTTCATTATCTTCCTTCTTTCCTAGGAAATGAGATTTTAGATTTTATTGAGGAACAAGCACAAAAACTGTCAACTTTTTTTTCTTCTGAAGAAGAGAGGAGAGAGAGAGAGAGAGAGCCGATGCGAGATCGCTCCAGAGAGAGACGGACGAGATGAGTCGAGAGAGATATTAACCCTGTAGAGAGACTACTAGAGAGAGAGAGAGGTCCTCCCCGCAGAGGGGTCGAGTCCATCTTCTTCTTCCGTAGACGTCTCCGAGATCTGATGAGAGAAGAGAGAGGGTCCGGAGACGAGATAGGAGAGAGAGAGAGGTTGAGCCTCCGAGAGAGAGATGTCCGAAGGTCCGAAGAGAGAGAGAGAGTCTGGTCCGGGCGGAGGTGAGAGTCCGAGAGAGAGTCCGTCCGGTGTCTATTCGTGTCGGTGGAGAGAGCGGAGAGGGTCCGAGAGACTCTTCGACCGTTTTTTTCTCAAAAACTATTCAGTCTATCATCATCAAATTTGGTTACTAGTTTGCCAGAGAGTAGCAAGCTATACACTGATGTATACGAGTGTAGACATTAATGTCAAGATCGAGGTCGGGAGTTAGGTTTGGGTGGTCAAACAAGGAAACAAATAAGCACTGCGATATCCTCGCGAAGTTTTGCATGTATTTTAATGCAGTTGTTTTGGCAACATCATCTTGATGAACGGTCTATAACACAGTTGTCATGAATTTTCTGTGCGCTCGCTGTGTGCATTGATCGCTTAGCTCAACACACGGGTCCGATGCTTCCCAAGGCTATACAAACAAACAGCACTGATCTATTGGGCTTGGATTGAAATGTAGTTTAGGTCAGGTCAGGTCAGGTAGTTATGACATTAGGCCTCGCGGCCTCTTCACTGTCCTGTCACAATCCTTTTTTTTTGTTTGAACTTTTGCACAGCTGAGAGGTTTTTTGTATTTTGTTTTCGGCAAATCTGCCTTTAAGTCATGCTCATATTGAAGTTTTGATATGTTGGTGTATCCACCAAGGAGGTTTTTGAATTGTTGTTAGATTCTGTGCTCGTTTAATATTTGTCCGAAGAGTATTCAAAAACTTCGTTACTCTGTTTAAGAACATTCTAATATTAGTTCGGCTATACTGGGTTAGTATTTTTAAATCACTGTTACGGGTTCTTGGGTCAGTTGTTAGCTGGAACAAAGATTTATTAGTATTGTTATTACTGTGAAAATTTTTTGTATGTATTTATCAGATCCCCACGAATTCTTCGTAGTTGAAGGGGGAGTAGAGGGGAGGGTGTGTGTGGTAGAAGTGGAAGCATCAGGCCGGGTTCACATTAGACGCGTAAGTTCCGTACGGAAAACCCTAACTTAAATAAGTGGAAGAAAGAAGGATACAAGTTTACGCATATATAGTGGAAATTCGGACACGTTGCGCAAATCTTTTCCCTTCTCTGTTTCACTTATTTATGGATTGCGCACGGATTTCCGCATGGAATGTCCGCTTATGTGTGCACACGGCCTAAAGGTTAGGAAGAAGAACTATTTCTCTACATTCTCTTTGGTCGAAGTGCGTGAAAGTTGTTTCCAGATGGCGTTTTTTTCCCCTTTCAAACATGCATGCTGCATCAGTGGAGTCAGTGCCAGTGTTCGCACCGTCTGACCCAGACTTCCTGACTTGGTCTGTGGCTTGTTAGGAACTCTAAACTGTCTGTCAGGCTGGCTGTCTGTCTGTCAGTCTGTCTGTGTGTCCAGTCCGTCTATCTGTCATGTCTGTCTCTTTGGTAGTAATTAAATATCTCTCATCTCTCTCTCTCTCTATCTCTTCGATATATCTATCGACTCGATATCTCTCGATATCTCTCATAAGCTATCTCTCATCTACTCTCACTCTCTCTCTCTCTCTCTCTGTCATTTTCAGTCTCGGTCAGGTTCTGTCATTCTGTGTCTCCGTCGCTTTGTCTGTCTGTCTTGTTCTGTAAATCTCTCTCCACTCACCACTAATACGCACCGCACCGCACCGCACACGCACACGCACAACACACACACCACACACACACAAACCAACACACCCACCAACACACACACACCCACGCACCACACACACACATACACTCACACACACACATCACTCACCACACACACAAACACCACACACACAACCCACACCACAACAACAACAACACAAAACAACAACAACATCAGTATTATACAGCGCTGAATCTTGATAGAATTCATCAAGCGCACACCAACGTTTGCATTCCGAGCGCATTCAAACGAAAACGCATACAAGCGAACATACACGAATAACATGATATAAGCAGAAACAACCTAATGGCAAAGAGAGAAGAGAAGAGAGGCAGAGCTTTACTGACTGGGGGAAGCAGGTGGGTTTTTGAGTTAGCTTTGAAAGCACAGAGATCGGTCGCTGACGGAAGGAGAGAGGAAGTTTTGTTCCAGGAGGTCGGTACTGAGAACAGCAAAGAACGCCGGGGGGACCAACACTTGAAAGCTCATACCTAGTGATATGGAGAGAAGAGGTCAAACAGAATGTAAATTTAAGTGCGAGCTGGCGTATAGATGGAAATATTGCGCAGAGGTATTATGAGCAAGCTTTAATGAATAGATTTTATAGCAGAGTCTGCGAACTTTTTCTTCCTAGGACAAGACGAGCAGCTGTGTTTTGAATACGCTGGAGACAAGATAGAGAAGGGACTGATAGGCTAAAGAGACATTTACAGTAGTCAATGACGAGATTGATTAGAGGAGTAACAAGCTTTGCTGTGGCTTCGATCTGAAGTATTTACGGAATATATACAATGCGGACGACTTTGATAGTAGCAGGACTGACAGGTCGGAGTCATGAAACTCTGCATGAAAAGAGTATGGTCCAAGTCGACCAACCTGGTTTTTGACTGAGTCTGAGAGGGAATGTATATTGTTACCCAGTTGGATTGACTCTATGGAAACAGAGGCTAGTTTGTTTTTTGTCCCCTACAAGCATTGCTTCGGTTTGTCACCATTTCTTGAAGTTCATTTTGAACCATCCAATTTTGAATATCAATATAGCAGTTGTTTACTTTTCTGGTACGAATGGAATCTAGATCCTTCAGGGGTTGTACTGTTTTTGGAGTCTGAGTCATCTGCATAGAGTAAACAAGAACAGGACACACACACCACACACACACAACACACACACACACACCACACACACTACACACACACAAACACACACCACACACCACACACACACACCCCACCACCACACCACCACCACCACCACAACACCACCATCCACCATACATATATATAAACTATCTTTTTTCTTCTCTTTCTCTGTTTCAGTCTCAAGACTTAAATCCCGTCAAATGCACCGAACAAATAAAACTTTACTAACATTGAGTGTTCATGTTTGGAATACCAGTGCAGCTTGAACCCCTATTCACAAACAACCACACACACTACACACACACACACACACACATACCACAACCAGCATAACAAACGCGTGCGCGCGCGCAACGACAGAGATAGAAACCAGAGAGACAACCTCACCGCACGCAGCAATAACACACTGGAGAAAACTGGCACCCACGGACTTTCTTTCAACTGAGTGCACCCCCCCCCCCCCGCTCAACCACCCTCACACCCACCACCCCACCATACCACCCAACCCGCCCCCCACCTTAACCCCCCCCCCCCCCCCACACACACACACATCATACCACCACTCACACACGGCCACACCTACTAGGCTTCGATGCAGTGGCAGCATCAGCATCACATCAGCCACCGCTACTAGGCTGGGAAAGACTTGGAGCTGATCTGCCTCTGCGAACGAAAAACAGTTTTTGAGGAAACAGCAGCAGCAGTAGCGCACCACATAGCAAGAGATAGAAGGATCTGTAGTGCTGTAGGGCTCGTACTAGTGTATGAGAGATTTAGGAGTGCGTGAGTGTGAAATAGTGGAAGTCAAACCATCAAAGAGTGTATGTAGGTAGTCCTATATTTCTGGTGCCAGAAGCAGGAGGATTGTCCGTCTTAACATCAATGTGGAACCTCAGTGCTGTCCTGTCTATATCTTCCTCCTGATTTGTTGTCCTCCTCTCTCTGTCTCTATCGACAGCTTGTTTGAACAACCAAACTCCTCTGTACTAGAAACTGGAAGCGACGATGTTCGAAAAGCGGGTGAACGTGTTTTTTTGGGTGTTTTTTTTTTTTTTTTTAGCTGAAATATCAGAATTCGCAGCTCACTATTTTAGGATGATTATTGTGTCGATGTCTGGCGATGCTGACACGGGTAATGCCAGTGGTCAAAACGTTTTAGTTTTTGTCTCGACTAGGCTTCTATTACAGCCTTTTTCTTACTCTACCAGCTGCTACCAAATTCACACACCTCGTCTCGAGATGCAACTTCGATGCTTTGGAAATAATCGCACGATGCTACCACCACCACGAAAATCACACAAGAACAGTGATTGCCGTGTTCACTATGACAGTAGCCCTAGACCCTAGCTACTGCTTTCTTGGTTACGTTAGTCGTTGCGCGCACAGCCTGCGCATAACTTTGTTAATGTTCATGCGCTCACGAATGTGTGTGTGTAACTGGTTTCCTCGAGCAGGTGTGTCGACAGTAGTAGGTCTCTAAGTAGACTCTAGAATAAGAAGAAAAAAAAGGAGACACTATATAGGACAAACAAGGAAACAATTAACGACGTAAACGTAGGGCCAGGCAAAAGTAGACAGTCAGTGCTTCTGACCCGAATAGGACCAATGCCTCCCCCCCACCCACCCCCTATTTCTTCATACCTTTTTCCCCTCCATTTTCCCCCCCTTTTCTTTTTTTCTTCTTTCTGATGGAATCTGCCAACATGATTGAAATTAACACCCAAAAAAGACAGGCTAGAAAAGGGGAAAAAAAAGAGAGAAAAAAACATCCCGACCGACATGCGTTGGTGCCGAAGAGGACAATTCCCGTAGTAGTGGTGTCAGGGTGGTGTTTGGTGTGTGGTGTGGTGTTGGTGATGATGATGACGGTGGTGGGGTTGGGTTTCTCTCCACAGGATCACAGTAATGGGTGCAGCGGGGCGGAGGAGGAGCGGGGTGGGTGGTGGTGGTAGTAGTAGTAGTAGTGATGATGCTGGGGGTTTGGATATGGGGACAGTGTTGAGGGTGTGGCGTGGGTGGTGTGGGATGAATGAGGGGTGTGGGTGGGGGAGTGCGGGGTCACTTCACGGACCGAGTGGGCAGTGGAGGATCGAGGGGGGTGAGAGGAGGTGGCCCGGGATTTTCTCCAAGTACGGTTTTCGCTTCCTTGGCTAGGTGATGTGATTGTGATAGAAGTGTTATGTGAGAGAGAGTAGAGAGAGAGAGAGAGAGAGAGAGAGAGAGAGAGAGAGGAGAGAGAGAGAGAGAGAGAGGTAAGAGAGAGGGAGAGTAGAGAGAAGAGAGGGTGAGGGAGAGAGAGAGAGAGAGAAGAGAGTAGATGAGAGAGAGAGAGAGAGAGGGAGAGAGAAAGAGAGAGAGAAGAGAGAGAGAGAGAGAGAATACGAGGGAAGACGAGGGAGAGAGAGAGAGAAGAGATGGAGAGAGAGATACAGAGAGAGGAGAGAGAGAGAAGATAGAGAGAGAGAGAGAGGGAGAGGAGATAGAGAGAGGGAGAGAGGAGAGAGAGAGAAAGAAGATAGAGAGAGAGAAGGGAGAGAGAGAGAGAGAGAGAGATAGAGAGAGAGGAGAGAGGAGAGAGAAGAGAGAGAGAGACACTGGACACTGGACCCTTTTAATGTCATAACCAACCCTTTTCACCGCCGCATTGTTCATCCCCCATACATTAAGCCTTACTGGGTAAGAGAGAAAACTAGCTGCCCGATGTGTGAATTCAACTATGACATTATAACATTAGTTCCTTTATACCTCCCAAATTCAAGAAAATATGGTCTTTGGATAAACGACCCTGAATTTGATGCCTATTAGTGACAATGGGTGTTAAAACGATTGTGGTGGCATAATGCGACATTGGGCGGGCAAGGGTTAACGACTGGGTTCTCATTCAATGAATACGACCGAACGCTCCACTTAAAAACGTAATATTATAGAATTTTAGTGCTTGTCCGAATACACCCAATCCACGGACTGAACTATGAAACACTGGTTTCTCTTAACATGGGGGGAGCATCATTTTCATTGGAGAACAAAAATAATAATAGAATATTTTGAAATAAAAGGAACTAAAAGAGACACAATTATTATTTGCAAATCAATTGAGAGAAGAGATGAAGCGAGAGAGAGGAGAGAGAGAGAGATGCGCAGAGACGAGCGAGAGAGAGAGAGAGAGAGAGGATGAGGAGAATACTAGAACGACTCAACTGTTGTAGGACATGTCAGTGACACTAGGGCCACAATGAGAGAGAGGAGGAGAGAGAGAGAGAGAAGAGAGACGAGAGAGAGTAGAGAGGAGAGAGAGAGGAGGAGAGAAGAGAGAGAGGAGAGAGAGAGAATGAGAGAGAGAAAAAGAGAGAGACAGAAACAGAGAGAGAAAGAGAGGGAGAGAGAGAGAGAGACGAGAGAGAGAGAGAGAGAGAGAGAGAGATGGAGAGAGAGAGAGAGAGATGAAGAGAGTCACCAGAGAGAGAGAGAGAGAGAGAGAGATAGAGAGAGAAGAGAGAGAGAGAGAGGAGAAAGAGAGCAAATCGCTGTACCAAATAAAGAGAAAAAGAAGAAAAAAGAAGGCAAAGCTTCAGACCTCAGGGCCTAGAGGTTAGGCCTAGTATCAGCCTAGGCATTTTTTTTCATAAAACTGAAAGAAGCAGACTTTTGAGATTGAGGGTCGTAAAAATGAGGGGGGTGGGGGATGGGGGTGAATAAGGTACCGTTGTCAGTGGTTTCGGATGTAGTTTTCTATGTAACATCAAAAACAATAAACGGTGGATAACTCTAAATCATAGTTTACTTGTAAAGCGTCTGTGTGTGTGTGGTGTGTGTGTGTGTGTGTGTGTGTGTGTGTGTGTGTGTTTGTGTGTGTTTGTGTGTGTTGTGTGTGTGTGTTTCTTGTGTTGTGTGTGTTGTGTGTGTGTGTGTGTGTGTGGTGTGTGTTGTGTTTGTGTGTGTGTGTGTGTTGTGGGTGTGGTGTGTGTGTGGTGTGTGTGTTGTGGCCTTTTAGGTCGGTTTCTGCTGTATACCATTTATGTCAAACGTGTGTGCTCGCTTTGTAGTGCATTTTTGTTTGAATGCGTTATGAATGTTTAACGGGTGTGTGCGCTTTGATTTGATTTATATCAATGATTTCAGCGCCGTATATAAATAACCGTATGTTGTTGTTGTTGTGTGTGTGTGTGTGTTACGTGTGTGTGTGTGTGTGTGTGTGTGTGTGTGTTGTGTGTGTTGGGTGTGTGTGGTGTGTGTGTGTGTGTGTGTGTGTGTGTGTGTGGTGTTGTGTGTGTGTGTGTTGGTGTGGGTGTGTGTGTGTGTGTGTATGTATGTGTGGTGGTGGTGTGTGAGATACCTGTTTACTTTACTCTTTTTGAGTAGTATTCTACTCAATTTGGACCTCTACTACTCTTCAAAATGAAAAATAATGCTCTAATTACTCATTTTTTTCAGTGAACATTATTTGATGGTTTAATGAAGAGGGCTACACATTTCACACCACAACTACTCATTGCAGATTATCCAGACTACTCAGGACTTATGTAGGAGGTAAACAGGTTATGGTGTGTGTGTGTGTGTGTGTGTGTGTGTGGTGTGTGTGTGGGTGTGTAGTGCAGTGCGTGCGCGTGCGCGGATGTGCGGTTGTGCGTGTGCGTGTGTGTGTGTGTGTCGTGTGCGTGTTTGTGCGTGTGTGTACATGCGTGCGTGCGGCGGGCGCGCCAGTCGCAGTGTGTGTGTGTGGAGTGTGTGTGTGTAGTGTGTGTGTGTGTGTGTGTGTGTGACTGCGTAGTGTGTGCGCGCGTGTGCGTGTGCTGTGCGTGCGTGCATGCGCGTGCGTTCACGTGCGAGCGCCGGCGCGCGCCGCGCGTATGTGTCTGTGTCTCTGTGTGTGTCTGTGCCTGTGTGTGCGTGTGGCAGGACAGGACAGGAGGTAGGTATGCATACACACGGGACATTTATACAAACGTAGAGATAGTGGAGCGGATCCTGGAGATACCGCATTAAACCAGTGCGAAAGGGATAACTGTTAGGATCAAGCCTATGATTGTTTTTCATAAAATGAAAGAAGCAGGCTATTTGAGATTGAGGGTGGTAAACATAAGGAAGGGGTAGCTTAAGTACATCTTTGCGGATTGTTGTTTCTCCATGAAAATTTTCAGTACGAAAATTTCAGGGAGTGAAAATGGATGCTTAAAGTATAACTTTGTCGAAAAATAATCTTAGATAAGTGGATCGCCGAGCGGCAGATAAATTCCCAAGCGGGTGAACTTGTGTACATAATCCCAGCAGCATGACGCATCTGATATCCAATGACAAGAAACTGAGCAATTGCACACACAAAAATACACCTTAACAAATAATAAAATGTGTAAAAAATGTGTGGTTGTAAATGACCGGTTACAGATGGTCCTATCGGCAGACTATAACCGTTGTGACCTTGACCTCGACCTCTCTTGTACTAAATATTCAGAATGACCATAGGCTAATCCATCTGCACACCATATGTGAACATTTTAAGTCCAACGATGTGAAAGATATGGCCACAAAAAGAAATATACATTTTCAAGGTCACGCTTCAAGGTTAAGGTCAGCATGGTTATTATTTTTGCCTGAGGCCGTTTCGTCTTGGGTACTGGTTATGCACTGCCACGTGTAATTTGAAACGATTTCCATGCAACAGTTCTCTTGAGATACAGCTTTGGGGTTGAAACCCCGTGATTTGCACGCACGGCATGATCTGTGTTTTTTAGCCCTTTCATCGAAACGTTGTGGAAAAAAACACGCATTGAAATACGCGTGCAACAGTTCGCGAGAAAGTAGCATTAGGTGTTTTTGGGTTTGAACTCTCCTTAATCGGCGATGACCTTGGCCTTTAAAAATGAAAACAAAAACACTTCAGTCGAATGATAAGGTCCTCTAGACTTGTACAATAAAATTGATTGACATAGATTGAAACGTTTTCCAAGAAAAACGCGGACTAAGGGATCAACGCAACGGAACGGGCACGCACAGACGCAAGGACGGGACGGACCGGATGGACGGACGGACGGCTGTACGACGGCAGGACGGACTGGTAACTGCGGACAGACGGACGACGGATGAAACAAACAATACTTCCCGAAGCTTCGCTCGAGAACTAATAAACACATACGAGAGACAACCTAGCCAACAGACTGATAGATTACAATAAAAATCATAGATCGACAATTGACACAGACCAACAACAGATTGACACAGACGCAACAAGATTGAACACAGACCAACGACTGATAGATACAAATAAGTCCTAGTCGACAGATTTGACACACACAACCAGACTGACACAGAACCAACAATTGACACAGACCACAGACTGACAGATACAAATATAAATACTAATCAACAGAATTTGACACAGACCAGACAGACCCTGGATAGACACAAATAAATCATAGATCGACAGATTGACACAGACCCAACAGACTGACAGATTACAAATAAATTCCTAGCTCGACAGATTGACACAGACCACACAGATGAAAGAAACCCTTATAACCAACAGATTGGACCAGGCCACAGATTGATATATACACATAAAAATCCTAGATCGGACAGATTTACAACAGGTGAACACAGGCCAACAGATCAAGGTCAGATCGATTTTTGATAGGCAACTCGCTCTCGCATCTAACTACAACCGTTGCTCGCTAACTAAACTACTACCCTAAAACTAAACTACCCCGCAACTAAACTAACACTACCGAACACCCCGCCCCACTTAACCAACTAAACTACCACCCCCACCCCACAACTACCTCTAAACTACCCCCCCCCAACTAACTACAAACTACCTCCCCCCCCCCCACCCCTCACTATCCCTCTCCCCCCCCCACCCATCCATTCCATTCATATCATCGTACCCCACGTACCCCTACCCCTTACCCCTCCCCACTCCATTCCCCTCGCCGTCCACTCTCTTGTGCTGTGCTTGCACATCGCCTGAACGAAGAGAAGCCCCTCCTTGCGGAACGAAAGCCGGTTTAAGGGCTAGGCCGCACGTCAAGCTGATAATCGCACGACTGTAGCGATGCGATTCGATCACGCAGTGAAAAAACCTCGAAGCGCCGCGAATCACATTTTTGTTCTTGGAGACACGTGATCGAATCGTATCGTACAATCGTACAATTTTAGTAGGACGTGTGGTTGGCCCCTTTAAAATAGTAGGAAATCAGAGCCGTCTGTTGTGTGTGCGTTCGTTACATTGGCAGCAACAAATGATGACGGTCTTACGGTGTGCCCGTTTTTCAACTAAAAATAAAAACATTTTTTCTGTCTAACTTTCATGCGTCTGCAAAACAGTAGGCTTTCTCTCTTCTCTCCGTTGCATTTGGGTTTAAAATAATAAAACAAGCTTATCCTTTATCTTCCAAAGGTATGTATGCGTGCCTGTCTGTCGTTTTCCGATATGACGCCTATACAGTGGAAGGGGGGGGGGGGGGCAGCTACTATCATACGCACGGGCTGGGCTCATTAAACATTTGTTTCTAGTGGAGATGCCTTGAATATGCCGTTGCCATTGTAGGAGGCATTTGCATCCCCAATCTCTCGCCCCAGATCTATTCGCCGCTAGATTTGAGGACAGGTGGGGCCGTTGGAGGAAGGTCCCCAAGACAATAACCAACCCTGGCTGCAGCAACGCCGGCCCGGGGGCCATGCCAATGCCCACCTTATTAGAGAAGTCTAGAATTCCACGAACGACGACCCTTAAACTGTACCAAAAGCCTGTCACAAAGAGGTGATCACACTAGTCCACTTACCGCACTAGCCACCCTTAAACATTAAATAAAACTGTACCCAAAAGCTCCCTGTCACAAAGAGTGAATCACCATTTCGCAGCCTACCAACCTAATCGGTACCACAAAGCCTGTCAACAAAGAGTGATCACTTCTTTTCGCAGACCCCTGCCTACCAACCTTAAGACTGTAACCCAAAAGCCTGTCATCAAAGAGTGTCACTAGTCGCAGCCTACCAAACTTACCAGCAAGCTGTACTCCAACAAGCCTGTCACAAGAGTGTCCGTTCGCAGCCTACCAACCTTTAGCTGTGACCCAAAAAGCCTGTCACAAAGAGGTCACTTCGCAGCCGGTACTAGACTTAAGTCTGTAACCCAAAAGCCTGTCACATAAGAGTGATCCCTTCGCAGGCCCCACAACCAACCATTAGCTGTACCCAAAAGAAAAGCCTGCACAAAGAGTGTCACTTCACTCGCAGTCTACCAACGCTTAAGCTTACTCCAAAAGCCTGTCACAAAGAGTGGATCACCGTTTGTCGCAGCCTACCAACCTTAATCTAACTGTGGCCCCAGAAGCCCGTCACAAAAGAGTGATTCACTTTCGCAGATTCGCACAGAGCGCAGGCCTTAACCAACCTTAAACTGTACCCAAAAGCCTGTCATACAAATAGTGATCACTTCGCAGCCTACCCACCCTAACTGTATACCCAAAGCCTGGTCCAAAGGGTGATCACATATTTCGCAGCCTATACCACTTAACTGTACCCCAAACGCAAACGCCTGTCCAAAGAGTGATCACTTCGCAGCAGCCTACCAAAGGCGCAACCTTAAGTCTTACCAAAAGCCTGTCACAAAGAGTGTTCACCTTCGCAGCCTACAACCTAAACTTTAAACCGCAAAAAACTGGCAACAAAAATGAAACTTGCAGCAAAAGCCTGTCACGAAAGAGTGATCACTTCGCAGCCTACGTACGCACCTTACATCGTTGTAACCAAAAGGCCTTTCAACACAAAGAGTGATACTTCCAGCCTACCAACCTTAAACCTGTACCAAGGTAGA
>CM065685.1:17123038-17128038 GCA_017654935.2 Phymorhynchus buccinoides
TACACAGACGCGGATGAGAAAATTAAGTGAACTGATCTGAAACCACCCGATCAATAAATGGCCAAGTCCGGCGAATGCGATCACTCTCTCTTTCCGTCGCTACAGTAGTGGTTTCAACTCCATTCTCACAGCGTGACTAGAATGCTACAGGTGGCGTGCCAAGGAAGCATCGTCGTGACAAGCCTTCAAGGCCCCCTGACGGATGAGGATTTTTTGCACGAAACACGTCGTGGGTCGCCAAAAGACAGCCTTTTCAAGGATCAGAACCCTCACTTTGCTCGGGTTTCTATAAATCAAGCCGTCAAAATGGCGATTCCTCTTGGCGGAGTTGCCAGAAGAGAAGCATTTTTGACGGGGTGGGGTGAAGCTTTTTCTTCTTTGTAGCACGTTAAAAACAAACAAAACAATGGGACCTATTTCTTTGTTGTGAGGCGAAACCTCCTGTTTGGTAAACTGTATAAAAAGGCTTTTACTAGTGGAAATTTCGTGCAACGATTATCCCAAAGAACCTGACTTCCAGTACCTCCGCCAAGGGGGCTCGCCGATTTGACGGTTTCATGTCTAGAAATCGAACAAAGTGAGTGTTGAGATCTGCAAGGATGCTTTCTTATTCCCGTTTTTTCCGAATTCCGGAGAGGGAGACTAAGCTCCACGGAGGTATATGAGAGGGAGACCAGAGCAGTCCATGGAGGTCCAGGAGAGGGATACCAGCAGTTCCATGGAGGTCCCGAGAGGGGACCAAGCAGTCCATGGAGGTCCAGGAGAGGAGACCAAGCACACGTCCATGGAGGTCCCAGGCGAGGATACCAAGCTCCACGAGGTCCAGGAGAGGGAGACCAGCATTTCTAGGATGAATGAAGTCGTGTCATTGAGGACCCAGTTTGGCCAGTTTTACGATCCCAGTACACCTATACCGTTTTACCGAATCCCAGTTCCCCTATAAACCATTTTTCCGAGTCCCAGTTCCCCGAAACGCCGTTTTTAAAATTAAACCGAATCCCATTTCCCATAACCATTTTTTTCCGATCATATTTCACCTAATCCTTGTTTCTTTCTTCTCTCCAATCCCAGTTTTCCCATGAACCCATTTTCCGATTTCCCAGTTCCTCCTAAACCTGTTTGTTTTTTTTTTCCGATCCCAAGTTCGTCTACTCCCGTTTTCCGAATCCCAGTTCGTCTAAATCACTGTTTTACCGAATCCCACTTCACCTAATCTTGGTTTCTTCCGAATCCCATTTTTCCCATAAACCCATGTTTCCGAATCCCGTTCCCCTAACGCCCTTTTTTTTTTTCCGATCAGTTCACTAATCCTTGTTTCTGCCGATCCCAGTTCCCCTAAACAACTTTTGTTCGAATCCCGTTCCCCTAAACCCGTTCTCTTCCGAATCCAGTTCCCCTAAACCTTTTTCCGAATCCCGTTCCCCTAACCCGTTTTTCCGAATCCCATTTCGTCTACCCCGGGTTTTCCGATCCCAATTCACCTATCTTGTTTCCTCCGAATCCGTTCACCATAACCCCTTTTTTTTTTTTCCGAATCCCCAGTTCGTCTAATCCATTTTTTCAATCCTAGTTCTCGGCTAATCCGTGTTCTTTTCCGATCCCAGTTCCCCTAAACCCGTTTCTTCTCTCCGAATCCCATTTTCCCATATCACACATTTTTTCCGAATCCCTGGTTCCCCTAACCCGTTTTTTTAAATCCGAATCCAGTTCCTCCTAAAAAACATTTTTTGTTTCCGAATCCCCCAGATTCCTAGAACCTGTTTTTTTTTTTTTTTTCCGAATCCCAGTTCGTCCTAAATCCGTTTCTCCGAATCCCAGTTTCGCCCTAATACTTTCTTTCCTCACACATCTTGGTACACAAGGGCATCTCCATGTCTGAGTTTATTTCCTAATTTCTCTTAACCCCTTGACTGCCACCAAACTATTACATACTGAATTGATGACATCACTGATGATGTCATCATGAAGAGATAACCCTGATAATTCTGTTCTGGTTTTGCTCTACCCAGTCAAGAGAGTTATATCCCCCGAACCGATTTTTTTGACAAGATTGGGCTCATCGGTTTGTCTTTTTCTGTCATGATTGCACAATTATTTTTTCTTTATTCTTCTCTGGCGACTGAGGGGTTAACTTGCCTTCATATGTGAATATTTGTATGGATTATAAGTAATTAGCGTTTCTCTGAAATCGATTCATAATTTTAAATTCCAGCAACTGTGTGTGTGCATGTGTGGTGTGGGTGTGTGTAATGTGTAGGGGCAGACTGGGTTAAAGCGCATGCTGTAGAATCCCCCCCATTTCTCATGAATAAAGACAATTTCAGTCAAATTTGCCCATGAGACGAATGCTAGACATTAACGCTCGTCTCATGGGGCAAAATTGAGACTGAAATTTGCTTCTTTCATGAGATAATTGTGGCGGGCTTCTTACCCGCCCATGCGCTTTTTACCCCCGTCTTCCCTTATATGGTGATGAGCACTTTCAGATATCTTTTGAGATCGTTCGCTCCTGTTATTTTTTTTCTCAGTCAAGCCAAATTGTTATGAATTCTTGTTCAGCTGTAAGTGGGCGATGTTGTGTTAGTGGAAACATTGCACGTGATTCTCTATTACTGAGCTTGGCAGCAAAAGAAAAAGCGGAAACTTGCGAAAAAGGACCTTGTTTTGGATCGTTCTGCATGAACACATTGCACAAGCCAGATGGAAAAACCATTATGCACGTGCAAGCACTGCTGTTTATGTGTGAGATGCTGTCTCTTGCTTGGCTTTATAAGAAGACATACCACCAGTATTAGGCCTGATTTGACAATGCCTCCACGACGAAAATTGAGCGAGTTGGATAGGGGACGAGCTGTTGCATGGTTCCAAGATGGTGTTCCCAAGCGAGAAGTGGCCAGGCGACTTCAGGTGTCCATCTCGGTCATTGTCAGACTGATTCAACGCTTCACAGCCACTGGGAGGGTCCATGAAAGACGCAGATCTGGTCGACCGAAGAAGACAACTCCACGTGAAGATCGTCTCATTGAACGACAAGCCCTGCAGACAAGAACAGCCTCTTCCAGCATCATTCGAAGGCAGCTGAGGGTGGCTACTAACATCAACATCAGCCAGCAGACCATACGGAACCGCCTTCATGGGTTTAACCTCCGTTCTCGTCGCCCAGCTGTACGGCCACGCTTAACTCCAGCCCATAGGGCAGCACGCCGCGCCTTCTGCAGACGTCACGTGAGGTGGACACGTCAGCAATGGTCCCAGGTCCTGTTCAGTGATGAATCACGCTTCACCCTGAACCACAACGACGGCCGACTGAGGGTCTGGAGGCGCCCAGGGGAACGCTTTATTGACGCCACTGTCCAAGAAAAGGTGGCCTTTGGTGGAGGTTCTGTAATGGTCTGGGGGGCCTTCAGCCTTCACCACAGAACACCCTTGTATCATGTACAGGGTAACCTGACTGGCCTCCGATACCGGGATGAGATCCTTCGACCGCTGGCTGTGCCTACACTGCAGCAGATGGGACCGCCGGCTGTCTACCAGGATGACAACGCTCGCCCCCACAGGGCAAGGGTGGTCAACGACTTCCTGCAGCAGTCTGGAGTCAACAGAATGGAGTGGCCAGCATGCAGTCCCGATCTCAACCCGATTGAGAACCTCTGGGATGAGCTGGATCGCAAAGTGAGGAGCAACCACCCCCCTCCCAGGGATGCCCAGCACCTCTACCAGATGCTGCAGGCTGAGTGGCAGGCGCTTCCACAGAGGATCTTCACCACCCTGGTCAACTCCATGAGGACTCGCTGCGTCGAGTGCCAGAACAGCCATGGCGGATACACGCATTACTGAACTTTTGGGAGCATCAGAATGCCCTGTCTTGTGATTTCAATGACTTTGGGAAATCAAATTTCGATACGTACCCACTTTGATCAAATGTACAGACCAAACGATTGCTCGAAATTGAAGGCAATTGTGTATCGTTATCACTAAAGCATTGAATTAAATGTTGGCCAAAATTCAACGCATTGGCTTTCTTATTTGGAAAGTTATGAATTAGTTTGCAAGTGATCCTTAACTTTTTGTGGATAGCTTATATAACCTTTGTTTGAAAAATGCCCGATCTATGATGCGTGTTTACACACAAATCTGACTAAGATGGCGAAACTTCCGTTGGCAGGGTCGAGATGCGCACGCAGTTGGGGGGGGGGGGGGGGGGGCCATTGTCATTTTTGGCAATTCAACTTGAGTTTTAGATCTCGATTTTGAAATAAAAATGTTCACTTTTTGGGTAACATTTTGTGTATTAAAAAAAACCCACCACGATATGCGAACACAGTGAAACCGCTATCGCAATAATAACAAATCGACTATTGCAAAATTAAAAAAAGTACAAAAAACAATTTTCTGCCTAAGATGATCCAGTAGCTTCGGTCCTAATAGACGATTTTCGGGTGAAAATAACCTAGGGGAGATCAACTTCGTGAAAATTAGAGTTGCTTACCTTCATTACTCCGGTCAAATACCACAGCAAAAATGCAACAATGGCGTTGAAGCTTGAAAACGCAGGGTGTGAGTCAGCGACTTCCAAACATGTTTTTTTAATAGAAAATGTAGGGGTGGCCAGTGGCCACAAACCGATAAAACTTGCAAAACTGTGACATAAAAATATAAACGACATACATTTTTAGAATGACGCACAGCACGGTGTTCTAAGGCTTGTCGCTGTATGTCTACTCAAACGCACGAAGCGAGAGCTTGGGGATCTACCTCATAGTAAAGCAACTTCCCCTGTTTGACCAATTGAATGAGACCAGATCACTCCCAGCCAGGACACACCATGGCATTACTCTCCTTTCATTATTTCCGAACAATTCCTAGGTACGCAAGCGTGGGCTCGTGCAGTACTATAAGAAATGGGTTTGTTCCGCAATTCGTTAGAGGTGCTAGGTTAGTAGTAGTAGTAGTAGTAGTATGATAGTATGTAGTAGTAGTAGTAGTAGGAACTAATCAAG
>CM065685.1:17133038-17155538 GCA_017654935.2 Phymorhynchus buccinoides
TGCCGTTCGTGTACCAAGAGGTGTGAATAATAGTAGAAAAAAATGAACAGAGTGGGGTTCGTGATATCAACTACGGTTCAGAACTCTTTTAACACAGCCTTTATGAAACAAGCTAAACGACCGAGAGTTCTTTTATTTTTAGACTGAAATAAGGAATTAACCCTTTCGCCGCCAGCCATTTCTCAACCAAAAAAATACCCTTAAATTTAGCTAGATCAAGAAAAAAATGATCTGCAATATTGGGAATTCCTCAGTAACATGTATAAAAGTAAGGCCTATCCTAACCTCGCCAAAAATTAAGAAAATAGGGTTCTTCAGATAACAGAGCCCTGATTTGATGCTTGTTTAGTGACATGGGTGTTAAACCATTGGGCTGCATGAATGCGACATTTTTTTTTTGGCGGTGAAAGGGTTAAACTTTATTACGTTTGGGTTTTTTAAACAATAATTTGGCAAATAACGTGTTCTAGCATCCTGGTAACTTTTGACATTCAAAAACAGAATGAAATTAATCTCCTAGAGATTCGTTTCGAGCAATGAATCGTGTTACCTCTCAACTCGCTGTATGAACGGGCATGGAAGCAGTTGAAACCCTTGCGGTTCTGGGCGTGCAATCATGAGCGCGTCTTAAAGGGGCACCCTGACGGATGAGGTTTTTTGCAAGAAACACGTCGAGATCACCAGGAAAACACCCTTTACAGAGATTGCAGTCAATCACTTTGCTCTGGTTTCTTAGAAATTAAACCGTCAAAACGGCGATTTCTCCTTTTTGGCGGAGATGCCGGAGAGAGTATCCATTTTGGATGGGGTGGGTGGAGAGGTCACTCATTGTGGTTGAAGCGTTTTCTTTTTTTGTAGTGCATTAAAAAAAAAAGGAGCTATTTCCTTTGTTGTGAGCGAAACTCCTTTAGATAAACTGTATACAGTTTTAAAAAATAAAAAAAAAAAGGCTTGTATTGCGAAAATTTCGTGCAAACGATTTGGTCTAAACGCAAGCGGCCATTAGAAAAAGAGACGGCAAACGCCTTCTCTTTGGGTGAAATAATTGGGACTTCCAGCACCTCCGCCAAGGAGGAATCGCCGATTTGACGGTTTGATTTCTGGGAAACCAGAGCAAAGTGAGTATTGCAATCTCTGTAAAGGGTGTTTTCCTGGTGATCTCGACGTGTTTCTTGCAAATAACTCATCCGTCAGGGTGCCCCTTTAACAGAACAGTCACCACGGGTAATAGTATGTAAATTAGGCTAAACAGCCAATTGTTTTGGGAGTTTAGTCTAATTTACATACAACTACCCGTATTAGGCATTAGGTACTTTATAGTCACACAGAGGCGTCTCTGTGAAATTCGGGTTGCTCCCACCTGGAGAGTGCGTCGCAGCCAGAGGCGCGCCACCCATTTTTTAGCATACAATTTTTTGGTGCGACTGATGAGGAAGGAAAGGGGGGTGGGTGGAAGGGGGGTAAATTTTGACCAAATGACAACTTTTTCGTTGCCACTGGGTTTAGCGTGTGCTAAGTGCATGGGCACACGGGACCTCCGTTTATCGTCTCGTCCGAAAGACTCCACGTTCAGACCGGTGTAAAGCCTAGTGCAGACTGAGAGGAAAAAACCCCCTGTACCCAGGTTCGAACTCGGGTTTTACTTGACACGAGGCGAACGCGTTACCTCTGTGCCACTCTACACCCGTGTTGACTGTCTAAGACACACTCGTGAATACACGCCCTTATGTTGAGCCGCGTAGGAAGGATAAGAGAACAACATCAAACAAGAGTGTCGTCGATCGACAGACATGTTCTTCCCAAGTGACAATCTGTGACAATCTGTGTGTCATAATATACCACCACACACAATTTTATGCAATTCTGACCAACAGTTCTTGAGATACAGCCAAAGACAAAAACACTTCTGTCTTTGACCTTGACCTTGACGAGAACCCAATGTTTGGAACTATCATAAACTAGTACATCTACATACCATGTTTGAAGATTGTAAGTCAAACTATGTACACACACAAAAATTGGCAACAGCAGTTCATATGATAGGGGAAGACGGGGTAAAAAGCGCATGGGCGGGTAAGAAGCCCACCCCAATTATCTCATGAAATGAAGCAAATTTCAGTCTCATTTTGCCCATGAGACGAGCGTTAATGTCTAGCATTCGTCTCATGGGCAAATTTGACTGAAATTTTCTTTATTTCATGAGATAATTGGGGTGGGCTTCTTACCCGCCCATGCGATTTTTACCCCGTCTTCCCCTACAGACCAGACAAGGTCAACGTCCTTGACCTTGAGATTGACCTGAATTGATACCTAATCCACTTCTTCTTGACCTTCCCCCGGTGGGGGTGGGGGTGATCTTTCAGTACAAATAGTTCCCTCACTTTCTGGAAGTTATGTGATAGTAACTTCCTTTAATCTATCATTCTCTTTGACTCTCGGGGTGTTTTTTTTGGGGGGGTTTTTTTTTTATTTTAGGTGCGGGGTCTTACTATCATCTACCATTTTTGTTTTAAATTGTTGGCCCAATCTCGTGTCGTTTTCCCCCCAGATATCTTTTTTTTAAATTATTTTCTCTTTTGAGCTCCTCTAAAATCGGAATGTCTCGGCTGGATGCAGCGCGCGGGTCAGGAGACCTGTGAAAACTGATACCGGTCACATACGACGGGCCGGCCTCGCCCAGTATGGCCACATGGCCTGAAAGCATAGAAGGAGAAGAGAGAAATTCCTGACCCGACCTGACCTGACAAAAGTTTAACAAGAAAATATGTCAGATCCTGCTCTCAGTCAAGCACCGTCAAGGGACACGTGCAGCCTATACGAATCGTATACGCTTAATACAATAATACTTGCCTTGTGAGCATGGCTGACGTTGACGTGGTCAGGCAGGGACATGGCGAAAGTTGACGTGGTAAGGCAGGGACATGGCGAAAGTTGACGTGGTAAGGCAGGGACATGGCGAAAGTTGACGCGCGTGGTAAGGCAGGGACATGGCGAACGTTCACGTGGTAAGGCAGGGACATGGCGAACGTTGACGTGGTAAGGCAGGGACATGGCGAAAGTTGACGTGGTAAGGCAGGGAAATGGCGAAAGTTGACGTGGTAAGGCAGGGACATGGCGAAAGTTAACGTGGTAAGGCAGGGACATGGCGAATGTTGACGTGGTAAGGCAGGGACATGGAGAAAGTTGACGTGGTAAGGCAGGGACATGGCGAAAGTTGACGTGGTAAGGCAGGGACTTGGCGAAAGTTGACGTGGTAAGGCGGGGACATGGCGAAAGTTGACGTGGTAAGGCAGGGACATGGAGAAAGTTGACGTGGTAAGGCAGGGACATGGAGAAAGTTGACGTGGTAACGCAGGGGTAATCTTCAGGGTAATCTTCAGGGTAATATTCAGAGTAATCTTCAGGGCAATCGTCAGAGTAATCTTCGGGGTAATCTTCAGAGTAATCTCCAGGGTAATATTCAGGGTAATATTCAGAGTAATCTTCAGGGTAATCTTCAGGGTAATCGTCGTCCAGAAGGCTTCTCCTTCGTGCCTATTTCTGGAATAGAACAAGAAGAAAAAAAGAAAACCGAAAATGTTAAAGTATTACGAATACAAAAAATGAAAATAAAATAACTAGGATAAATAAATAAAAAGATGAGTCCATGCAACTTGTTCGAATCACAAGGTGTGGTTATATCCTGGGTGTCCGTTTCACAAGGGCTAACGTTTCGTCGCGCTCGCTCAAATCGGCAAAAACCGGTCTAAGAAACACCCTTCGTTTGCCGGGGGGGGGGGGGGGTAGTTCGCGTGGCGTTTTGTTCTTGTCAAACACCGAGCAAGCAGCGAACTATCCGGAACTAGTAGGGGGTGAATACGGTTCTTGTTGTTGATTGGTCCATTAAAGTTTGTTTACATTTTTTTTAATTGACCAATCAGACAAGAGCTTGTAATATTCTTCCGCAAAACGTTTTCTAAAGTGTTTCTTAGGCGCCGTTTGCCGTAAGCGTTATTCGCGCGGCGGACCGTTATCCAGAGAAACTCAACCCAGATATTGGCCCACAAGTAAAAGAATAGTTTAATGATATAAAAAAAAGAAATAAAACAAGTGCAACGCCGAGCGGCTGCAAAGTCCCCTCGGCAGCATCGCCGAGCTACTCCGGAAATCGGAATGTGTCGGCTGTACACATACATAAAAAACGCATCAAAAACAGCACGTAACTACATAGAAAAACGCATCAAAACAGCACGTAACTAAATAGTTTTTTTTTATATAGCCTTGGGGTTCGGACCCGTGATTTGAGCGGGGGGAGCGCGCGCGATCATGCGCACACGAGCGCACAGACAAAATTCATGACAACTGTGTTATAGACCATTCATCAAGAAATGTTGTGAAAAAACTGCATTAAAATACATGCAAAACTTCGCGAGATATTCGCGATTATGTGTTTCGGGGTTTGAACCCCGTAACTGGCGCGACCTTGACCTTAATGTAAAACTAAATACATCAGTGGATAGCTTGCATCTTGGCAAACTAGTATACCAAATTTGATGATGATAGACTGAATAGTTTTTGAAGAAAAACGGACGAATAGCCGGACGGACGGAGGCACGGCCGGACACGGACGGACGGACGGACGGACGGACCAGACAAAAACAATAGCTCCCCGAACCTTCGGCTCGGGGACTAAAAAAGAGCAACATGCACAAACACTTACTTGCATTCACAAATTCACATGTAGGCCATGTCGCATGAAAATAGGTAGCTCGTAAAAATAAGTAGCTCGCTACCTATGACAGTGTATATTTGCGACATTGAGCATGAACCACAAATTTCACTTTTTTCTAGGGTTAGGGATAGGGTTAGGGTTAGGGTTAGGGTTAGTTAAATGGTTAAAGTACAGAAAAAGTGAAATTTGTGGTTGTCGCAAATACAGACTCTCATAGTAGCGAGCTTTTTATTTTTACGAGCTACCTTTTTTCATGCGACACAGGGCCAAACCACAGAAGATAAAATTCTAATTTTAGTACGTCGTGAAAGCTCTGTATCTCCGTTCTTGTTCAGTAATTGCAAAGTAAGTCGACTACCGAGTCTAACATGGATAGAGGTGTGTTGGTGAACACAACTCAGAACACAAACGAATTCACTGTTTTATGAATGGAACTGAAAGCCGAGATATTGCGATGTACATTAATGAGGTCAAGCTTTTATTTGCCGATTTCCAGTTCGCCTTCTCCCGTTTTTTCCGATTCCCAGTTCGCCTTCTCCCTTTATACCGATTCCGAGTTCGCCTTCTCCCGCTATACCGATTCCCAGTTCGCATTCTCTTGTCATACCGATTCCCATTTCGCCTTCTCCCGTTTTACCTAATAAATATAATAGGGGAAGACGGGGTAAAAAGCGCATGGGCGGGTAAGAAGCCCAACACCCCAATTATCTCATGAAATGAAGCAAATTTCAGTCTCATTTTGCCCATGAGACGAGCGTTAATGTCTAGCATTCGTCTCATGGGCAAATTTGACTGAAATTTTCTTTATTTCATGAGATAATTGGGGTGGGCTTCTTACCCGCCCATGCGCTTTTACCCCGTCTTCCCAAAATGGATAAGTAAGTGAAAAGGGAAAAAACCCACAAAGCAACAAACGATGGCAAATAAACAATACACACATACATCAATATTCAATTCAAAATAAAAAGTTAAAAATACTTGTTCCAACCATAATGATGACCAATCGAAACCGAGTCAAAAATCAGGACTATAATTATACTCGACATAATAATATACACATACATATAAGCATATAATATTACAACCACAGAAGTTGTCAATATTAATGTTATTAATAGAGTTTAAGCTACGCTTTGAGCTATGGCTCCCGCCCACCTGCGTGCGCATCTCGACCCTTCCAACGAAAGTGTCGCCATCTTAGTCAGATTTGTGTGTAAACAGGATGGAAGTTCAGTTTAAACGTCGCGTATCGGCTTTCGCCATGTACGACGGGCTGAACAAACCAACCAGGGTATAAACAAAAATTTATGTTCCTGAATCACTGTCTTAGCCAAAATGCCGAGAAGCAATCAGAATTTAAACGTGTAAACAGCATCGATCTGACATTTTTCAAAAAAAAGTTTTACTGACTAAGATGGCGGTCTCCCATAATATGGAGCGCTCCTTGTGGCCGGATATGACGACACGTGGGTACCAGCCATTGAAGTGTGTTTCTGCCAACGTGCTACATGCAGATGCAGATGCTATTGCAAATCATGTACACAGTGGCTAGAGGTACGGCATTCTTGCAACACTCAGACCATGATAAGGGACAGTAACTCTTCCTAGTCGAATTTTTGGTCAACAAAATGCATTTTTTATATTTCGTACATTTAGCGCAAAGGGATGGGCTGGCCTTTGGGGACCTTCCTCAACGCCAGCTGTGTCAATCAAATCCCTTTGGCTGAGAGAGTGGGGGATGTACCCTGGGCAAGACATCTCCGCTATAAACTAATTCTTGCCCAGCCCGCCAGAACAGTATCTGCCCCCCCTCTGCTATCTGGCAGTCATTGTCGGAAACGACAGACTAGCAATATATTTAACGCATCTTGGTAAGGAATAGGGTTAGGGATAGGGTTCTAGGAACATGTCAGAGTTCATGTTAGTAGTTTTTTATTAAAAAAATGTTGCGCACAATTTATGCGTCCCGTGATTGAGCGCCGTACCCGTAGCCTGTATAATGTGAGATACGGGCCCGTACCCCGAGCCTCTGCCTTTAATATTACATCACGGCATTCATACATAGTTTTTATATGTAGTAGTAGTAGTAGTAGTAGTAGTAGTAGTAGTAGTAGTAGTAGTAGTAGTAGTAGTAGTAGTAGTAGTAGTATATACGCCAGCTCGCACTTTACGTTCAGTTTCTGACGCCTCTTTCTCTCCAGATCCCTAGGTATAAGCTTTCAACTGTTGGTCGGCGCTCTTTTGCTGTCTCAGGACCGACATCTTGGAACAAACTTCCTCTTTCCCTCCGTCAGCGACCGACCCTCTCAGCCTTCAAATCTAACCTCAAACCCCAGACTTTTCCTGTCGTGATTGAGGCTTCCACTCTCTTTCTCTTCTCTCTCTCTCTTGCCTTTAGGTCTGTTTCTGCTGCATACCATTTACGTCAAACGTGTGTGCTCGCTTTGTATTGCAATTTTGTTTGAATTCGTTATGAATGCTAACGTGTGTGTGTGCGGTTTGATTTGATTTATATCAAGATTCAGCGCGCCGTATAAGTACCGTATGTTGTTGTTGTTGTTGTAGTAGGTAGTAGTAGTAGTAGTAGTAGTAGTAGTAGTAGTAGTAGTAGTAGTAGTAGTAGTAGTAGTAGTAGTAGTAGTAGTAGTAGTAGTAGAGGGACTGGCTTCTGCCTAAGCCTCGCGGCGCATAAAACGTCCCATCCCCAAAATAATAATTTTTAATTAGGTTGCATTTGCATGCGAAAAACCCCCCACTATGCTTGCAATTTCAATCATCATAATCATAAAACATTTTACTAAAATGTTCATTTTTGTCAAGTAGATTTTTGAAGGCGTTAGTAGATGGTGCATTAATTTTTAGTTCAGGCCAGTCTTAGAATTTAAAAAAAATGCAACCTCTAATACTACAAGGTCTTGGCCTCGGGACTATAATAGTCTTAAAGGTGGACTCTGACGAATGAGTTTTTGCAAGAAACACGTCGAGATCACCAGAAAGACAGCCTTTTCAAGGATCGGAACACTCACTTTGCTCTGGTTTCTTAGAAATCAAACCGTAAAAAACGGCGATTCTTCCTTGGCGGAGATGCCGGAGAGAGTAGCCATTTTGGATGGGGTGGGTGGAGGTCACCCATTGTGGTTGAAGCGTTTTCTTTTTTTGTAGTGCAGTAAAAAAGAAAAGAAAAAAAAAGAGGAGCTATTTCCTTTGTTGTGAGCGAAACTCCTTTAGATAAACTGCATAAAAAATTTAAAAAAAAGAAAAAAAGGCTTGTATTGCGAAAAGTTCGTGCAAACGATGTGGTCTAAGCGCAGGCGGCCATTCGAAAAGAGACGGCAAACGCCTTCTCTTTGGGTGAAATAATTTGACTTCCAGCACCTCCGCCAAGGAGGAATCGCCGATTTGACGGTTTAATTTCTAGGAAACCAGAGCAAAATTAGTGCTGCAATCTCCTGGTGATCTGGACGTTTTTATTACAAAAAACTCTTCCGTCAGGGTGCCCCTTTAAAGGCACACCACGTAAATACAAACACTCACTTGCATTCTTACGTTGACACGTGAGCTGAGCTTGGATCATTCTGCAGGCTCCTGAAGCATTTTGGTTGTTTTGTTGTTCTTGTTTCTGTCTCTGTTTCCTTCTTTCTTCTCCTTTGGTCACATCCCTAAGTGCGTAGGGGAAGACGGGGTAAAAAGCGCATGGGCGGGTAAGAAGCCCACCCCAATTATTTCATGAAATAAAGAAAATTTCAGTCACATTTGCCCATGAGACGAATGCTAGACATTAACGCTCGTCTCATGGGCAAAATGAGACTGAAATTTGCTTCATTTCATGAGATAATTGGGGTGGGCTTCTTTACCGGCTGTGACGTAAGTGTCCCGCGCGACCCGCTTTCTTTATTCCTTATCTACACCCTCCCCCCCTTTCTTTCCTACCCCCCCCCACCCCTCTCTCCTTTTCATTTCTCTGTCCGGCCGCCACGTTAATTGCCACCCACCATCTAAAGAATGCCGATTAAGGGACCAATCCCCTTAATCGTCATTCTTTAGATGGTGGGTGGCAATTAACGTGGCGGCCGGACAGAGAAATGAAAAGGAGAGAGGGTGGGGGGGTGGGGAGGGGAGAAAGGGGGGGGGTGTAGATAAGCGAATAAAGAAAGTCTGGGTCGCGCGGGACACTTACGTCACAGCGGGTAAGAAGCCCACCCCAATTATCTCATGAAATGAAGCAAATTTCAGTCTCATTTTTGCCCATGAGACGAGCGTTAATGTCTAGCATTCGTCTCATGGGCAAAATGTGTCTGAAATTTTCTTTATTTCATGATATAATTGGGGTGGGCTTCTTACCCGCCCATGCGCTTTTTACCCGTCTTCCCCTACGCACTTAGGGATGTGACCAAAGGAGAAGAAAGAAAGAAACAGAGACAGGAACAAGAACACACGACAACAAAAATGCTTCAGGAGCCTGCAGAATGATCCAAGCTCAGCTCACGTGTCAACGTAAGAATGCAAGTGAGTGTTTGTATTTACGTGGTGTGCCTTTAAAGGGGCACCCTGACGGAAGTGTTTTTGTAATAAAAACGTCCAGATCACCAGGAGATTGCAGCACTAATTTTGCTCTGGTTTCCTAGAAATTAAACCGTCAAATCGGCGATTCCTCCTTGGCGGAGGTGCTGGAAGTCAAATTATTTCACCCAAAGAGAAGGCGTTTGCCGTCTCTTTTCGAATGGCCGCCTGCGCTTAGACCACATCGTTTGCACGAACTTTTCGCAATACAAGCCTTTTTTTTTTTTTTTTAAATTTTTTTATGCAGTTTATCTAAAGGAGTTTCGCTCACAACAAAGGAAATAGCTCCTTTTTTTTTTCTTTTTTTTTTTTACTGCACTACAAAAAAAAAGAAAACGCTTCAACCACAATGAGTGACCTCCACCCACCCCATCCAAAATGGCTACTCTCTCCGGCATCTCCGCCAAGGAGGAATCGCCGTTTTTTGACGGTTTGATTTCTAAGAAACCAGAGCAAAGTGAGTGTTCCGATCCTTGAAAAGGCTGTCTTTCTGGTGATCTCGACGTGTTTCTTGCAAAAACTCATTCGTCAGAGTCCACCTTTAAGACTATTATAGTCCCGAGGCCAAGACCTTGTAGTATTAGAGGTTGCATTTTTTTTAAATTCTAAGACTGGCCTGAACTAAAAATTAATGCACCATCTACTAACGCCTTCAAAAATCTACTTGACAAAAATGAAAATTTTAGTGAAAATGTTTTATGATTATGATGATTGAAATTGCAAGCATAGTGGGGGGTTTTTCGCATGCAAATACAACCTAATTAAAAATTATTATTTTGGGGATGGGACGTTTTATGCGCCGCGAGGCTTAGGCAGAAGCCAGTCCCTCTACTACTACTACTACTACTACTACTACTACTACTACTACTACTACTACTACTACTACTACTACTACTACTACTACTACTACTACTACTACTACTACTACAACAACAACAACAACATACGGTATTTATACGGCGCTGAATCTTGATATAAATCAAATCAAACCGCACACACACGTTAGCATTCATAACGAATTCAAACAAAAATGCAATACAAAGCGAGCACACACGTTTGACGTAAATGGTATGCAGCAGAAACAGACCTAAAGGCAGAGAGAGAGAGAAGAGAAAGAGAGTGGAGCCTCAATCACGAGGGAAAAGTTGGGGTTTGAGGTTAGATTTGAAGGCTGAGAGGGTCGGTCGCTGACGGAGGGAAAGAGGAAGTTTGTTCCAAGATGTCGGTCCTGAGACAGCAAAAGAGCGCCGACCAACAGTTGAAAGCTTATACCTAGGGATCTGGAGAGAAAGAGGGTCAGAAACTGAACGTAAAGTGCGAGCTGGCGTATATACTACTACTACTACTACTACTACTACTACTACTACTACTACTACTACTACTACTACTACTACTACTACTACTACATATAAAAACTATGTATGATGCCGTGATGTAATATTAAAGGCAGAGGCTCGGGGTACGGGCCCGTATCTCACATTATACAGGCTACGGGTACGGCGCTCAATCACGGGACGCATAAATTGTGCGCAAATTTTTTAATAAAAACTACTAACATTAACTCTGACATGTTCCTAACCCTATCCCTAACCCTATTCCTTACCAAGATGCGTTTAAATATATTGCTAGTCTGTCGTTTCCGACAATGACTGCCAGATAGCAGAGGGGGGCAGATACTGTTCTGGCGGGCTGGGCAAGAATTAGTTTACAGCGGAGAAGTCTTGCCCAGGGTACATCCCCACTCTCTCAGCCAAAGGGATTTGAGGAGGACAGCTGGCTTTTGGGGAAGGTCCCCAAAGGCCAGCCCATCCCTTTGCGCTAAATGTACGAAATATAAAAAATGCATTTTGTTGACCAAAAATTCGACTAGGAAGAGTTACTGTCCCTTAACATGGTCTGAGTGTTGCAAGAATGCCGTACCTCTAGCCACTGTGTACATGATTTGCAATAGCATCTGCATCTGCATGTAGCACGTTGGCAGAAACACACTTCAATGGCTGGTACCCACGTGTCGTCATATCCGGCCACAAGGAGCGCTCCATAGTATGGGAGACCGCCATCTTAGTCAGTAACTTTTTTTGAAAAATGCCAGATCGATGCTGTTTACACGTTTAAATTCTGATCGCTTCTCGGCATTTTGGCTAAGACAGTGATTCAGGAACATAAATTTTTGTTTATACCCTGGTTGGTTTGTTCAGCCCGTCGTACATGGCGAAAGCCGATACGCGACGTTAAACTGAACTTCCATCCTGTTTACACACAAATCTGACTAAGATGGCGACACTTTCGTTGGAAGGGTCGAGATGCGCACGCAGGTGGGCGGGAGCCATAGCTCAAAGCGTAGCTTAAACTCTATTAATAACATTAATATTGACAACTTCTGTGGTTGTAATATTATATGCTTATATGTATGTGTATATTATTATGTCGAGTATAATTATAGTCCTGATTTTTGACTCGGTTTCGATTGGTCATCATTATGGTTGGAACAAGTATTTTTAACTTTTTATTTTGAATTGAATATTGATGTATGTGTGTATTGTTTATTTGCCATCGTTTGTTGCTTTGTGGGTTTTTTCCCTTTTCACTTACTTATCCATTTTGGGGAAGACGGGGTAAAAAGCGCATGGGCGGGTAAGAAGCCCACCCCAATTATCTCATGAAATAAAGAAAATTTCAGTCAAATTTGCCCATGAGACGAATGCTAGACATTAACGCTCGTCTCATGGGCAAAATGAGACTGAAATTTGCTTCATTTCATGAGATAATTGGGGTGGGCTTCTTACCCGCCCATGCGCTTTTTACCCCGTCTTCCCCTATTTATTTATTAGGTAAAACGGGAGAAGGCGAAATGGGAATCGGTATGACAAGAGAATGCGAACTGGGAATCGGTATAGCGGGAGAAGGCGAACTCGGAATCGGTATAAAGGGAGAAGGCGAACTGGGAATCGGAAAAAACGGGAGAAGGCGAACTGGAAATCGGCAAATAAAAGCTTGACCTCATTAATGTACATCGCAATATCTCGGCTTTCAGTTCCATTCATAAAACAGTGAATTCGTTTGTGTTCTGAGTTGTGTTCACCAACACACCTCTATCCATGTTAGACTCGGTAGTCGACTTACTTTGCAATTACTGAACAAGAACGGAGATACAGAGCTTTCACGACGTACTAAAATTAGAATTTTATCTTCTGTGGTTTGGCCCTGTGTCGCATGAAAAAAGGTAGTGTCGCATGAAAATAGGTAGCTCGTAAAAATAAAAAGCTCGCTACTATGAGAGTCTGTATTTGCGACAACCACAAATTTCACTTTTTCTGTACTTTAACCATTTAACTAACTCTAACCCTAACCCTAACCCTATCCCTAACCCTAGAAAAAAGTGAAATTTGTGGTTCATGCTCAATGTCGCAAATATACACTGTCATAGGTAGCGAGCTACTTATTTTTACGAGCTACCTATTTTCATGCGACATGGCCTACATGTGAATTTGTGAATGCAAGTAAGTGTTTGTGCATGTTGCTCTTTTTTAGTCCCCGAGCCGAAGGTTCGGGGAGCTATTGTTTTTGTCTGGTCCGTCCGTCCGTCCGTCCGTCCGGTGTCCGGCGTGCCTCCGTCCGTCCGGCTATTCGTCCGTTTTTCTCAAAAACTATTCAGTCTATCATCATCAAATTTGGTATACTAGTTTGCCAAGATGCAAGCTATCCACTGATGTATTTAGTTTTACATTAAGGTCAAGGTCGCGCCAGTTACGGGGTTCAAACCCCGAAACACATAATCGCTAATATCTCGCGAAGTTTTGCATGTATTTTAATGCAGTTTTTTTCACAACATTTCTTGATGAATGGTCTATAACACAGTTGTCATGAATTTGTCTGTGCGCTCGTGTGCGCATGATCGCGCGCGCTCAAATCACGGGTCCGAACCCCAAGGCTATATATAAAAAAAAACTATTTAGTTACGTGCTGTTTTGATGCGTTTTTATGTAGTTACGTGCTGTTTTGATGCGTTTTTATGTATGTGTACAGCCGACACATTCCGATTTCGGAGTAGCTCGGCGATGCTGCGAGGGGACTTTGCAGCCGCTCGGCGTTGCACTTGTTTTATTTTCTTTTTTTTATATCATTAAACTATTCTTTTACTTGTGGGCCAATATCTGGGTTGAGTTTCTCTGGATAACGGTCGCCGCGCGAATAACGCTTACGGCAAACGGGGCCTAAGAAACACTTTAGAAAACGTTTGCGGAAGAATATTACAAGCTCTTGTCTGATTGGTCATTTTAAAAAAAATTTTAAACAAACTTTAATGGACCAATCAACAACAAGAACCGTATTCACCCCCTACTAGATCCGGGTAGTTCGCCGCTTGCTCGGTGTTTGACAAGAACAAAACGCCACGCGAACTATCGGCAAACGAAGGGTGTTTCTTTGACCATTTTTGCCGATTTGAGCGAGCGCGACGAAACGTTAGCCCTTGTGAAACGGACACCCAGGATATAACCACACCTTGTGATTCGAACAAGTTGCATGGACTCATCTTTTTATTTATTTATCCTAGTTATTTTATTTTCATTTTTTGTATTCGTAATACTTTAACATTTTCGGTTTTCTTTTTTTCTTCTTGTTCTATTCCAGAAATAGGCACGAAGGAGAAGCCTTCTGGACGACGATTACCCTGAAGATTACCCTGAAGATTACTCTGAATATTACCCTGAATATTACCCTGGAGATTACTCTGAAGATTACCCCGAAGATTACTCTGACGATTGCCCTGAAGATTACTCTGAATATTACCCTGAAGATTACCCTGAAGATTACCCCTGCGTTACCACGTCAACTTTCTCCATGTCCCTGCCTTACCACGTCAACTTTCTCCATGTCCCTGCCTTACCACGTCAACTTTCGCCATGTCCCCGCCTTACCACGTCAACTTTCGCCATGTCCCTGCCTTACCACGTCAACTTTCGCCATGTCCCTGCCTTACCACGTCAACTTTCTCCATGTCCCTGCCTGACCACGTCAACTTTCGCCATGTCCCTGCCTTACCACGTGAACTTTCGCCATGTCCCTGCCTTACCACGTGAACTTTCGCCATGTCCCTGCCTTACCACGTGAACGTTCGCCATGTCCCTGCCTTACCACGTCAACGTTCGCCATGTCCCTGCCTGACCACGTGAACGTTCGCCATGTCCATGCCTTACCACGTGAACTTTCGCCATGTCCCTGCCTTACCACGTCAACTTTCGCCATGTCCCTGCCTTACCACGTCAACGTTCGCCATGTCCCTGCCTGACCACGTCAACGTCAGCCATGCTCACAAGGCAAGTATTATTGTATTAACCGTATAAGATTCGCATAGGCTGCACGTGTCCCTTGACGGTGCTTGACTGAGAGCAGGATCTGACATATTTTCTTGTTAAACTTTTGTCAGGTCAGGTCGGGTCAGGAATGTCTCTCTTCTCCTTCTATGCTTTCAGGCCATATGGACATAATGGGTGAGACCGGCCCGACGTATGTGACCGTTATCAGTTTTCACAGGTCTCCTGACCCGCGCGCTGCATCCAGCCGAGACATTCCGATTTTTGAGGAGCTCAAAGGAGAAAATAATTTAAAAAAAAGATATCTGGGGGGAAAACGACACGAGATTGGGCCAACAATTTAAAACAAAAATGGTAGATGATAGTAAGACCCCGCACCTAAAATAAAAAACACCCCCCCAAAAAACAAAAAAACCAACCGAGAGTCAAAGAGAATGATAGATTAAAGGAAGTTACTATCACATAACTTCCAGAAAGTGAGGGAACTGTTTGCACTGAAAGATCACCCCCCACCCCCACCGGGGGATGGTCAAGAAGAAGTGGATTAGGTGTCAATTAAGGTCAATCTCGAGGTCAAGGACGTTGACCTTGTCTGGTCTGTATCATATGAACTGCTGTTGCCAATTTTTGTGTGTGTTTGACTTACAATCTTCAAACATGGTATGTAGATGTACTAGTTTATGATAGTTCAAACATTGGGTTCTCGTCAAGGTCAAGGTCAAAGACAGAAAATTTGTCTTTGGCTGTATCTCAAGAACTGTTGGTCAGAATTGCATAAAATTGTGTGTGATGGTGTATTATGACACACAGATGGTCACTTGGGAACAATATGACCCTGCTGACCTTCACCTTGAAGTTTGACCTTGAAACCGAAATTTCTTCTTGTGGCTATAATCTTTTGCATCTTTAGACGCATTGTGTTCAAACTTGGTATGTAGGTGCATTGGCTTATGGTAATTTCAATTATTGGGTACTGATAAAGATCAAGGTCAAGGTCACGCGGACGCACACTAACGAAATGTCTTCTTGTGGCCATATCTTTAACATCGTTGGACTTGCCTTGTTCAAACTCGGTTTGTAGGCCCGCTGTCTTATGCATTCACACATATTTGGCACCAGTCAAGGTCAAGGCTGTACACCTTGTCCAGTCTGTATCTTGGGAGCTTTGGTGACCACGTCTTTGACATCGTTGGACTTGCGGTCATAAAGCCTGGTACGTAGGTGCATCGGTTAATGATAATTCAAAGGAAACAAATCAATTTGAGCGAACCTGTACACAAAAAAAGCGCGAATACTTTCTGTACATACAAAATGCGCGAATGTCTGATAGTCAAAAAGCGCGAACCCCTTCCGTGAATGTCTGATAGGTGAAGACGGTGTAAAAAAAGGCCCATGGGCGGGTAAGACGCCCATGCCAATTATCTCATGAAATAAAGTAAATTTCAGTCACATTTTGCCCATGAGACGAGTGTTAATGTTTAGCATTCGTCTCATGGGCAAATTTGACTGAAATTTTCATTTCATGAGATAACATGGGCTTTTTACCCGCCCATCGCTTTTTACCCCGTCGACGACAACTCTTGATTTTTTTTGATGTAATGGGTCCGCCCAAGGTCAAGGTCAAGGTCAAAGACGAACAAAGTGAATGGGCTTCCACATGTCTGTCGATCGACGACACTCTTGTTTGATGTTGTGGGCGTGTATTCACGAGTGTGTCTTAGACGGTCAACACGGTGTAGAGTGGCACAGAGGTAACGCGTTCGCCTCGTGTCAAGTAAAACCCGAGTTCGAACCTGGGTACAGGGGGTTTCTCCTCTCACTTTGCACTAGGCCTTATACGGGTCTGAACGTGGAGTCTTTCGGACGAGACGATAAACGGAGGTCCCGTGTGCCCATGCACTTAGCACACGCTAAAGCCAGTGGCAACGAAAAAGTTGTCATTTGGTCAAAATTTTACCCCCCCACCCCCCTTTCCTTCCTCATCAGTCGCACAAAAATTGTATGCACAAAAATTGGGTGGCGCGCCTCTGGCTGCGACGCTCTCTCCAGGTGGGAGCAACCCGAATTTCACAGAGACGCCTCTGTGACTATAAAGTACCTAATGCCTAATACGGGTAGTTGTATGTAAATTAGACTAAGCTCCCAAAACAATTGGCTGTTTAGCCTAATTTATATACTATTACCCGTGGTGACTGTCTGAAAGGGGCACCCTGACGGATGCGTTTTTGTAAGAAACACGTCCAGATCACCAGGAAAACACCCTTTATAGAGATACTGCAACACTCACTTTGCTCTGGTTTCCCAGAAATCAAACCGTCAAATAGGCGATTCCTCCTTGGCGGAGGTGCTGGAAGTCAAATTCTTTCACCCAAAGAGAAGGCGTTTGCCGTCTCTTTTCTAATGGCCGCCTGCGTTTAGACCAAATCGTTTGCACGAAATTTTGGCAATACAAGCCTTTTTTTTGGGTACAAAATTGTATACAGTTTATCTAAAGGAGTTTCGCTCACAACAAAGGAAATAGCTCCTTTTTTTTTTTAATGCACTACAAAAAAAAGAAAACGCTTCAACCACAATGAGTGACCTCCACCCACCCCATTCAAAATGGCTACTCTCTCCGGCATCTCCGCCAAAAAGGAGAATCGCCGTTTTGACGGTTTAATTTCTAAGAAACCAGAGCAAAGTGAGTGTTGCAATCTCTGTAAAGGGTGTTTTCCTGGTGATCTCGACGTGTTTCTTGCAAAAACTCATCCGTCAGGGTGCCCCTTTAAGACGCGCTCATGATTGCACGCCCAGAACCGCAAGGGTTTCAACTGCTTCCATGCCCGTTCATACAGCGAGTTGAGAGGTAACACGATTCATTGCTCGAAACGAATCTCTAGGAGATTAATTTCATTCTGTTTTTGAATGTCAAAAGTACCAGGATGCTAGAACACGTTATTTGCCAAATTATTGTTTAAAAAAACCCAAACGTAATAAAGTTTAACCCTTTCACCGCCAATGTCGCATTCATGCACCCAATGGTTTAACACCCATGTCACTAAAAAGCATCAAATCAGGGCCTGCTATCCGAAGACCCTATTTTCTTAATTTTGGGAGGTAAGGATAGGCCTTACTTTATACATGTTACTGAGGAATTCCCAATATTGCAGATCATTTTTTTTCTTTATCTAGCTAAATTTAAGGGTATTTTTTTGGTTGAGAAATGGCTGGCGGCGAAAGGGTTAATTCCTTATTTCAGTCTAAAAATAAAAGAACTCTCAGTCGTTTAGCTTGTTTCATAAAGGCTGTGTTAAAAGAGTTCTGAACCGTAGTTGATATCACGAACCCCATTCTGTTATTTTTTTATACTATTATTCACACCTCTTGGTACACGAAGGGCATCTCCATGTCTGAGTTTATGTCCTAATTGTCTCTTAACCCCTTGACTGCCACCAACGTATTACGTACTGACCTGATGACATCACTGATGATGTCATCAGATGAAGAGGAATAACCCTGATATTCTGGTTTTTGCTCTAACACAGTCAAGAGAGTTATATCCCCAGACCATTTTTGCCAGATTGGCTCTATCGGTTGTCTTTTTCATGTCATGATTTGCACAATTATTTTGTTATTTAATTTTCTCTGGCAGTCAAGGGGTTAACTTGCTTCATATGTCAATATTTGTTAATGGATATAAGGTAATTAGCGTTTCTCTGAAATCGATTCATAATTATGTAAAATTCCAGCAACTGTGTGTGTGTGCATGTGTGTGTGTATGTGTATGGTGGTGTATCTGTGTAATGATGGTATTATGTGCCTGACTAAGGGAAGACGGGGTAAAAAGCGCATGGGCGGGTAAGAAGCCCACCCCAATTATCTCATGAAATGAAGCAAATTTCAGTCTCTTTTTGCCCATGAGACGAGCGTTAATGTCTAGCATTCGTCTCATGGGCAAATTTGACTGAAATGTTCTTTATTTCATGAGATAATTGGGGTGGGCTTCTTACCCGCCCATGCGCTTTTTACCCCGTCTTCCCCTATATGGTGATGAGCACTGTTCAAATATCTTTTGAGCCCATGTATGTTGATGGGTATATCTACTGTTAAGAAGTCTTTTGAGCTAATATCTGTAATGTTTGATGCCGCAAAATAATGTGAATGGCATGTATATACATTTTCTTGTGCCCCCAGGTTTTTTTTTTGAAATAAACTTGACTTGACTTGACTTGACTTGTCAATGGAACTTTTCAAATTTGGACAAACGAAGATCGACTAACTAATTTCTCAAAATAGATTGAAAATGTTGTCTGCAACAACAACAAAATCAACAACAGCAAACTATTGTCATTTTTGGCAGCAACTTGAGTTTTAGATCTCGATTTTGAAATAAAAATGTTCACTTTTCGGGAAACATTTATTTTGTGTATTAAAAAAACCCACCACGATATGCGAACACACAAACTATTGTCATTTTTGGCAGCAACTTGAGTTTTAGATCTCGATTTTGAAATACAAATGTTCACTTTTCGGGAAACATTTTGTGTATTAAAAAAAAACACCACGATATGCGAACACAGTGAAACCGCTATCGCAATAATAACAAACCGACTATTGCAAAATAAAAAAAAGTAAAAAAAATAAAACATTCTGCTTAAGATGATCCCGTAGCTTCGGTCTACTAGACGATTTGCGGGTGAAAAAAAACTAGGGGAGAGCACTTCGTGAAAATTAGAGTTGCTTACCTCCATTACTCGGTCAAATACCACAGCAACAATGCAACAATGGCGTTGAAGCTTGAAAACGCAGGGTGTGAGTCAGCGACTTGCAAACATTTTTTTAAATAGAACATGTAGGGGTGGCCAGTGGCCACAAACTGATAAAACTTGCAAATTGTGACGTAACAAATGTCAATGACATCAATTTTAGAATGACGCACGGTGTTCTAATTTAGTCGCTGCATGTCTGCTCAAAACACACGAAGCGAGAGCTTGGGGATCTACCTCATAGTAAAGTAACTTCCCCTGTTTTACCAATTGAATTAGGCAAGATCACTCCCAGCCAGGACACACCATGGCATTACTCTCCTTCATCATTTCCGAACACTTCCTATGTACGCAAGCGTGGCTCGTGCACTACTATAAGAAATGGGTTAGTTCCGCAATTCGTAGAGAGGGCTAGGTAGTAGTAGTAGTAGTAGTAGTAGTAGTAGTAGTAGTAGTAGTATAGGGACTAATCAAGCCGTTAAGCTTTTTAGCAGTCCCATCGATTTCCAATTTGATAAAAAAAAATGTTTTTTTTTGTTTTGTTACTGATGTCAAATTAAATATCATCGTATTGATGCGTTTTCATTCGTGTCCATTCTGTGTCTCTTTGGTTTGCAGGTGTCAAACAGAGCTACCCTGGATCCAGAGAAGAGCACCACACACATGCCGCACGAACATGCACGCGCCACTCACAACCACGAATGCATAGGGGAAGACGGGGTAAAAAGCCCATGGGCGGGTAAGAAGCCAATTATCTCATGAAATAAAGCAAATTTCAGTCCCATATGCCCATGAGACGAATGCTAAGCATTAACACTCGTCTCATGGGCTTCTTACCCCCGCCCATGGGCTTTGTACCCCGTCTTACCCGACATACATTGAAAAGAATGACAGCACTAGCTGTCAAGTACTTGGTGTTCTTGTTTGCTTTGATTCGAGTGTGTGTGTGTGTGTGTGTGTGTGTGTGTGTGTGCGTGCGTGTGCGTGTGCGTGCGTGCGCGTGTGCGTGTGCGTGCGTGCGCGCGCGTGCGTGTGTTTGTGTTTGTGTGTATGTGTGAATATGTGTGCTCGCGTGCATGCGCGCGTGTGTGTGTGTGTGTGTGTGTGTGTGTGTGTGTGTGTGTGTGCGTGTGCGTGCGCGCGTGCGTGCGTGTGCGTGCGTGCGTGCGTGCGCATATGGGAAGGGACCCAAATGTCGGACAGCTCCTATATGTCTGGACAGTAGTTTAAAAACAAAATGGCGAAGTACTGCGGCCAAAATGAATAATGAGTTCACTCAAAAATCTTGGGCTTAAAAAAGCTTATAGCGAAAACTATGGCTGGTACCCACGTGTCGTCATATCCGGCCACAAGGCGCGCCATATTATGGGAGACCGCCATCTTAGTCCTTACCTTTTTTTGAAAAATGCCAGATCGATGCTGCGTATTTGGCTGTTCCAATTCGAAACTTATCTAAACTGTATTTATAACATCTGGATGTTTTCTTCACACATTTAGATAACATTTTCACTTTGTTTACACACAAATAAGGACTAAGATGGCGACACTTCCGTTGGAATGGTCGAGATGCGCACGCAGGTGGGTTGGAGCCATTAGTAATTTTCAAAATGCAAGCTTCTAACACTATGCGACGCAAATGACGCCCCCCCCCCCCCCCCCCCCCCCCCCCCCCCCCCCCCCCCTCCCCCCCTCCTGTAATCGTCTGGTCCGCCTCTGTGTAGCCTACATAACGTTTGTTTTATTTGGAGTCTCTTGCTAAGCAAAAATATGACTGCGTTGATTGATTTTCTTAATCTCCTAGTGTACGAAAATCCCTAAATAAGTGGAAGAAAGAAGGATACAAGTTTACGCATAGGCCTATCGGGGAAATTCGGACACGTGCGCAAATCTGTTCCCTGGATGGAAGTTCAGTTTAACGTCGCGTATCGGCTTTCGCCATGTACGACGGGCTGAACAAACCAACCATGGTATAAACAAAAATATTATGTTCCTGAATCACTGTCTTAGCCAAAAGGCCGAGAAGCGATGATCTGTTCCCATCTTTGTTTCACTTATTTATGGATTGCGCACGGGTTTCCGCATGGAATATCCGCTTATGTGTGTACACGGACATAAACTTGTTAAGTTTTCCAGGGCTAGGTGTCACTGTCCGGACTTTGGACCCTGGGGGTGGGGGGGAGGGCCTAATCTCTGACATCTTGATTGTTTTTTGTTACTTTTTCTTGTTTTTCTTTCAGTCGAATAACTTTTGCTTCTTCGGAGATTATGAGACCAAAATGAACAGGAATATAGAACACTGTATTCGCTATTCAGTGTAGTCTTTGAGATTTGGGTCAGTTTGCATAATTTGAAGCTTTTGACACCTTTATTTTACGTCCGGACGTTTGGGACCCTTGCCTTTGTGTGTTTGTACACGTGTGTGCGCGAGGAGAACTCACTCTGTCTGTCTGTCTGTCTGTCTGTGTCTCTGTCTGTCTGTCTGTCTGTCTGTCTGTCTGTCTGTCTGTCTCTCTCTCTCTCTCTCTCTCTCTCTCTCTCTCTCTCTCTCTCTCTCTCTCTCTCTCTCTCTCTCTCTCTCTCTCTCTCTCTCTCTCTCTCTCTCTCTCTCTCTCTCTTTCTTTTACTATGTCTTCGCTGCTTGTAGAAGGTGAAATGGAAAAAAAGGTAAAACGGGCGAATGTGATACGGTAAAATAGGTCAACTGGGAATCGGTAAAATGGGAGAAGGCCAAATGGGATTAATAAAAATGGGGGGAAAGGAGAACTGGGATTAGGAAAAACGGGAGTGGGCGATTCGGAAAAACGGGTTTAGGGAATTCGGAGAAACGTGATTAGGCGAACTGGGATTCGGACAAATGGGATTAGGCGAACTGAGATTCGGAGAAACGGGATTAGACGAACTGTGATTCGGAAAAACGTGTTTAGGGGAACTGGGATTCGGAGAAACAAGATTAGGTGAAGTGGGATTCGGAAAAACGGGATTAGATGAACTGGGATTCGAAAAAACGGGTTTAGGGGAACTGGGATTCGGAAAGAATAGGATTAGGCGAACTGGGATTCGGAGAAACGGGATTAGACGAACTGGGATTCGGAAAAACGGGTTTAGGGGAACTGGGATTCGGTAAAATGTGTTTAGGGGAACTGGGATTCGGATAAAACGGGTTTAGGGG
>CM065685.1:17178038-17180538 GCA_017654935.2 Phymorhynchus buccinoides
AACAGACTGATAGATACAAATAAATCCTAGATCGACAGATTGACACAGGCCAACAGATCGAGGGTCAGATCGATTTGACAGGCAACTCGCCAGCGCAGCTAACTACCCCCCCCCCCCCCCTCACTATCCCGCCCCCCCCCCTCCATTCCAATTCATCGATCGATACCCCACTACCCCTACCCTTACCCCTCCCACTCCATTCCCCATCTCCGTCCACTCTCTTGTGCTGTGCTGCACATCAGCTGGAACGAAGAAGAAAGCCCCTGTCCTTGCGGAAACGGAAAAGCCGGTTATAAGGGCTAAGCCGCACGTCAGCTGAAATCGCACGACTGTACGATACGATTCGATCACGTGACCTCGAAGCGCCGCGAATCACATTTTGTTCTTGGAGACCACGTGATCGAATCGTATCGTACAATCGTACAATTTTAGTAGGACGTGTGGTTGGCGCCTTTAAAATAGTAGGAAAACAGCCTGTTCTGTTGTGTGTGTCGTTCGTTACCTTGGCAACAAAATGATGACGGTCTTACGTGTGCCGTATTTCAACTAAAAACATTTTTCTGTCTAACTTTCATGCGTCTGCAAAACAGTAGGCGTTTCTCCGTGGCATGTGGGTTTAAATAAAAACAAAGCTTATCCTTATCTTCCAAAGGTATGTATGCGTGCCTGTCTGTCGTTTCCGATAATGACTGCCAGATAGCAGTGGAGGGGGGGGGGGGGCAGCTACTATTCAGACGGGCTGGGCTAACATTTGTTTATAGTGGAGATGCCTTGCCCATGGTAGGCATGCATCCCCAATCTCTCGGCCACAGAGATTTGAGGACAGGTGGCGTTGAGGAAGGTCCCCAAAGGCCAACAACCAACCCCTGGCTGCAGCACCAGGGCCAGTGCCAATGCCCACCTAGTTAGAGAGTCATAGACTTCCACGAACGACTTAAACTGTACCAAAAAGCCTGTCACAAAGAGTGATCACTTCGCAGCCTACCAACCTTAAACTGTACCCAAAAGCCTGTCACAAAGAGTGATCACTTCGCAGCCTACCAACCTTAAACTGTACCCAAAAGCCTGTCACAAAGAGTGATCACTTCGCAGCCTACCAACCTTAAGCTGTACCCAAAAGCCTGTCACAAAGAGTGATCACTTCGCAGCCTACCAACCTTAAGCTGTACCCAAAAGCCTGTCACAAAGAGTGATCACTTCGCAGCCTACCAACCTTAAGCTGTACCCAAAAGCCTGTCACAAAGAGTGATCACTTCGCAGCCTACCAACCTTAAGCTGTACCCAAAAGCCTGTCACAAAGAGTGATCACTTCGCAGCCTACCAACCATAAGCTGTACCCAAAAGCCTGTCACAAAGAGTGATCACTTCGCAGCCTACCAACCTTAAGCTGTACCCAAAAGCCTGTCACAAAGAGTGATCACTTCGCAGCCTACCAACCTTAAACTGTGCCCCAAAGCCTGTCACAAAGAGTGATCACTTCGCAGCCTACCAACCTTAAACTGTACCCAAAAGCCTGTCACAAAGAGTGATCACTTCGCAGCCTACCAACCTTAAACTGTACCCAAAAGCCTGTCACAAAGAGTGATCACTTCGCAGCCTACCAACCTTAAGCTGTACCCAAACGCCTGTCACAAAGAGTGATCACTTCGCAGCCTACCAACCTTAAGCTGTACCCAAAAGCCTGTCACAAAGAGTGATCACTTCGCAGCCTACCAACCTTAAACTGCACCCAAAAGCCTGTCACAAAGAGTGATCACTTCGCAGCCTACCAACCTTAAGCTGTACCAAAAAGCCTTTCACAAAGAGTGATCACTTCGCAGCCTACCAACCTTAAACTGTACCAAAAAGCCTGTCACAAAGAGTGAGCACTTCGCAGCCTACCAACCTTAAACTGTACCAAAAAGCCTGTCACAAAGAGTGAGCACTTCGCAGCCTACCAACCTTAAACTGTACCAAAAAACCTGTCACAAAGAGTGACCACTTCGCAGCCTACCAACCTTAAACTGTACCCAAAAGCCTGTCACAAAGAGTGACCACTTCGCAGCCTACCAACCTTAAGCTGTACCCAAAAGCCTGTCACAAAGAGTGATCACTTCGCAGCCTACCAACCTTAAACTGTACCCAAAAGCCTGTCACAAAGAGTGAGCACTTCGCAGCCTACCAACCTTAAACTGTACCCAAAAACCTGTCACAAAGAGTGACCACTTCGCAGCCTACCAACCTTAAACTGTACCCAAAAGCCTGTCACAAAGAGTGACCACTTCGCAGCCTACCAACCTTAAGCTGTACCCAAAAGCCTGTCACAAAGAGTGATCACTTCGCAGCCTACCAACCTTAAACTGTACCAAAAAGCCTGTCACAAAGAGTGAGCACTTCGCAGCCTACCAACCTTAAACTGTACCAAAAAACCTGTCACAAAGAGTGACCACTTCGCAGCCTACCAACCTTAAGCTGTACCCAAAAGCCTGTCACAAAGAGTGATCACTTCGCAGCCTACCAA
>CM065685.1:17185538-17190538 GCA_017654935.2 Phymorhynchus buccinoides
TGTGTGTGTGTGTGTGTGTGTGTGTGTGTGCGCGTGCGTGTGCGTGCGCGCGTGCGTGTGTGCGTGCGTGCGTGCGTGCGTGCGTGCGTGCGTGCGTGCGTGCGTGCGTGCGTGCGTGCGTGCGTGCGTGCGTGCGTGCGCGTGTGTGCGTGCGTGCGTGCGTGCGCGCGCGTGCGTGCGTGCGTGCGTGTGTGTGTGTGTGTGTGTGTGTGTGTGTGTGTGTGTGTGTGTGTGTGTGTGTGTGTGTGTGTGTGTGATATCTCCTAGGCAACAAGAAATCAAGTCCTCTGCCATCAAATATCAGTCCTGACAAGCTGCCATAAACCTTTTCCTCCTTCTTCTCCACCAAGATTATCGATCTACGATCAAAAATCGACTCCATGCCTTTTCAACCAACTATTCCAGACCCATCATTCACTGGTGTCCCCCTTCTCTCTTTCAAGCCGGTGTCTGAGACCGAAGTTCTTTCTACTTTGAAAGAAATGCATTTTAAATCCTGTGATCTTGACCCCATCCCAGCCTCTCTTTTCTCACAAATCTATCAACACCTTCTGCCATCAATCACCAACATCATCAATTCTTCTTTAGTTTCAGGTGTGTTTCCTTCTGCTTCCAAAACCGCTCTTGTAAGGCCCCTTCTCAAGAAGAACAATCTGGATCCTAATAATCTGAAAAACTACAGACCTGTATCTAACCTCCCTTTTCTCTCCAAACTCCTTGAGAAGACTGTTCTGAAACAACTTAACGATCATATATCCTCAAACAATCTTCATCATCCTTATCAGTCTGCCTATAGAACCAACCACAGTACTGAAACAGCCCTTGTTCAAATCGTCAATGACCTCTTACTTGCTTCTGATGCTGGTCAAATCTATCTTTTGACATTTCTTGATCTCTCTGCTGCCTTTGATACCATAGACCACTCCATTCTTCTGTCTCGTCTTGAACATACTTTTGGAATTAAGGGCCTTGCTCTTTCTTGGTTTTCCTCTTACCTTTCTGATCGTTTTCAATCAGTTCTGGTCAATGGTCGTCAGTCTGAACAGGTTAGGCTTTCTTGTGGAGTCCCCCAGGGGTCTGTGCTTGGTCCTGTCTTGTTTACTTTGTATACGTCACCTCTTGCCAATGTCATCGACCAGCACAACATGAAACATCACTTCTATGCAGATGACTCACAACTCCAAAACAGTACAACCCCTGAAGATCTAGATTCCATTCTTACAGAAAGTAACAACTGCTATATTGATATTCAAAATTGGATGGTTCAAAATAAACTTCAATTAAATGGTGAAAAAACCGAAGCAATGCTTGTAGGGACAAAAAACAAACTAGCCTCTGTTTCCATAGAGTGAATCCAACTGGGTAACAATATCATTCCCCTCTCAGACTCAGTCAAAAACTTAGGTGTCACTTTGGACAATACTCTTTCCATGCAGAGTTTCCTGACTCAGACCTGTCAGTCCTGCTACTATCAAATTCGTTGCATTGGCTATATTCGTAAATACCTCTCAGATGAAGCCACAGCAAAGCTTGTTACTTCCCTCATCCTATCTCGTATTGACTACTGTAATGCTCTCCTTTCTGGCCTATCAGTCTCTTCTCTATCTTGTCTCCAGCGTATTCAAAACACAGCTGCTCGTCTTGTCCTTAGGAAGAAAAAGTTCGATCATGTTAGCCCTCTTCTGCGTTCTTTGCACTGGCTTCCTGTCGCAGACAGAATTGAGTATAAATTAAACACACTTTGCTATAAATCTATTCATAAAGCTGCTCCATCTTACCTCTGCGACAATATTTCCATCTATACGCCAGCTCGCACTTTATATTCAGTTTCTGACCCTCTTTCTCTCCAGATCCCTAGGTATAAGCTTTCAACTGTTGGTCGGCGCTCTTTTGCTGTCTCAGGACCAACCTCCTGGAACAAACTTCCTCTCTCCCTCCGTCAGCGACCGACCTCTCTCTGCTTTCAAAGCTAACCTCAAAACCCACCTGTTCCCCCGTCATTAAAGCTCCTCTCTCTTTATCTTCTCTCTCTTGCCATTAGGTCTGTTTCTGCTATATTCCATTTATGTTATCCGTGTGTGTTCGCTTTGTATTGCGTTTTTGTTTGAATGCGCTTTGAATGCTAATGTGTGTGTGCGCTTTGATTTGATTTCTATCAAGATTCAGCGCCGTATAAATACTGTATGTTGTTGTTGTTGTTGTTGTTGTTGTTGTTGTGTGTGTGTGTGTGTGTGTGTGTGTGTGTGTGTGTGTGTGTGTGTGTGTGTGTGTGTGTGTGTGTGTGTGTGTGTGTGTGTGTGTGTGTGTGTGTTTGAATGCTTTATGAATGCTTTGTGAATGCTTAGCGTGTGTGTGCGCTTCGATTTGATTTCTATCCAAATTTAGCGCCGTATAAATAACTTGTATGTTGTTGTTGTTGTGTGTGCTTGTGTGTGCTTGTGTGCGTGCATGCATGTATGTATGTATGTATGTGTGTAACTAGCTTTAAGCCAGCGCCACACACGCCTTAGAATCGTATGGGGATGCGATGCGATTGGGGCACGTGAGTCATGATTCACGTGGAATACTTCAGTCTAAATATAATTCTGCTATTTTTGCTCACTATGATTCCAGTAGACCCAATATATGAATGGCACGTGAATCATGATTCACTTCATCAAAATCGCATCGCATTTAAACCCGAATCGTATGTGCATAGCAGGCCCAAGACAATCAACAACTCACCCCCACCAATCTTTTTTTTCTTTCTTTTTTACCCCTCTCTCCTACATTTTAGTTACCTTTGTGAATTTACTCTCATTTCTACATTTCTGCTTCCAGGGGGCGGTTTCACAAGCGCGTTACATAGCAAAAACAGTATTAAGAAACACCTCTTTTGCCGACGTTTGTCGAAAACGTTTTGTGGCTGCTATCGAGGTAGCAAGCGATTAACTATTTGAAGGATCATGGGAAATATCAATTTTTCCGGCTTTTTATATATATATATCGCGTGAACTTTAAAAATGGAAGACCAAAACAACAAGCTTGCCACAGCAAATATTCTTTAGTCTATCGTGAAAAAATACGGGATGATTTTAGCAAATTAAACGAACGCAAGTGTTTTGGAGTGCTCTTTCTTAATTTTTGTATCATGTTAGATGGCATTTAATTTTCTGCACACAAAATAGACGTGGATGAAACCGAACACTTTGTACAAACTGACAGAGAGGTATGATTTATCTCCCTTATGATGATAGCGACCCTTTTCTCTCTACTCCCAAAAATGAAGAGTAAGCTTAAAGAGTTATCTGACCTTGAACATATTTTAGGTAAATATTGTAGTTTTTATGAGTGTACGTTCTTCATGTTTTTCACATAATTCTAATCAAATTCTCTCCCTCTTTTATTTAATTCCTTGATGATGTTGTATGCATCTTATTGTCTTAACTGTGGTGTTTCGATTTATGTAATCTGAATGTTTTTAGTATTGTTTATCGAGCCTGTGATTGCACAATTTAATTTCCACACAAGGATGAATAAAGTTGTATTGAATTGAATTGAATTGAATTGACCTTAGCGAACGTTTAGGGTGTTTCTTAGGCCCCGTTTGGTTTAAGCGTTATTCGCCAGGCGACCGCTATCTAGAGAAACTCAACCCTGATTCATAGCCCCATTTCATTCTCTTTCTCTGTCTCTTCTTGAGTTGTGCTCACCTTTGTTTTACATCCACCCCTTACGGCCCACTGGCCCACTCCCTCCCCACCCCCCCTGGCCTTTGCCTCCCCTTGGTCTCTCTAGTCTGTGTCACTCTCACCTATAAACAAGGCTGAAGAAGAACATTGCACGCGTTTGATAACTTCCCTCAATGTCTTCTACACGTATAACAGGTCAGAGCTTCTTTTTCATCTTCATTTTCGTCGTCATCCTATTATATACCACGGTTATATGCCCGTAGATAGGCCCACCCAGCATGCCCGTCTTCGGCTGGACAAAAGAAAAATCTTTGTAAGAGTTTTCCTTGAAGAAACAAAAGGCAGGCGCATGGACCGGTAAGGCAGAAAGATAGGCCTAGTTGATGACAGAAAGCGACGAGAGAAAAAAAGGCAAGAGTCAAAGAGAGTCACAGATTAGATGAAAGTTACAAGCACATAATTTCCGGAAGGTGGGGGAACTATTTGTACACAGGGCTCCCAGGGACCCTCATTTGGGGATCTATAAAGCACCGAAATTCTAAAGGACCCTCTAAAAGAATGTGCAGGGGGTCCCAGGGATGCACTAGAAAAATTCTTTTTAGCATTCGCAATGCCACTGGGACCCTCTATCCCACCTCCAAGACCCTCTATGCTGTAAGTGAAGGAGTCCCTGGGACCGCTTGTTTTGCGGGACGATTGGGAGCCCTGGTGCAAAAGACCATCCCCATCCACCCCCCGGTATCCCCGCGGGAAGATGCATTGTCATGATCGACCCAGACGTGTGTCAATAACCTAACATTGATCTAAGTGGCAATAGAGGAAGTTACGAGCACAGAACTTCCAGAAGGTGGGGGAACTATTTGTACAAAAGACCCCCCCCCCCCCCCCCCCAGTTGGCATATCCCGGAGAAACCTAGTCATGATCGACCCAGACTGTGTCAATACCTTAACATTGATCTATAAGTGGCATTAGAGGGAGTTACAAGCACAGAACTTCCAGAAGGTGGGGGAACTATTTGCACAAAAGACACCCCCACCCCCTTGGTATCCCCACGGGGAGAAACATTATCATGATCGACCCAGACTGTGTCAATGCCTTAACATTGATCTGAGTAGCATTAGAGTAAGTTACGAGCACAGAACTTCCAGAAGGTGGGGGAACTATTTGTACAAAAGACCCCCCCCCCCCCCCCCCCCCCCCAGTTGGCATATCCCCACTGGGAGAAACCTAGTCATGATCGACCCAGACTGTGTCAGTACTCTAACATTGATCTATAAGTGGCATTAGAGTAAGTTACGAGCACTGAACTTCCAGAAGGTGGGGGAACT
>CM065685.1:17203038-17210538 GCA_017654935.2 Phymorhynchus buccinoides
TCGCTACACAGAGACTCAGACGAAACAAGCTGTTGAAATAGTTAAAATCCCAACACCTACTTTAAATGCCAAAGGCATATTTACGTTCCCCACTTGTAGGGTCGCTCCAAAAACCTCACACAGACCAAAACAAATGTTGAAAAGTCATTGAAACCGAAACAAAACCAAAAACACAACAAAACGTCGAGACGCCGAAAATACCCCCCACAAGAGGCAAAGCCTTCAAGGCTCACTCGAACAGGCACATGTGGGACAACAACATAGATTGACAGGAGAGGATCTAAAGTACAAGATTGCCAATACAATTTTAAAATACAAATGAAACTATCGTTAATGGATACAACTAAAAAATAAAAAATAAAAATTGCCCGTGCCAAGAATCGGACCCGGAACCATTGGCACGACAGACAGACACTCTACCATTGAGCTATCGAGGCTTTCAGTGTTGATGAGTTTCTTAACTCATGTTGCCTGTTGAATACTCTCTAACCCACTAATCTAAAATGTTATCTGTTTGTTATCTGTTTACAGTGTTGTTTTAAGTATTTAATTATTCAAATCAGTATTGTTTGAAAGCTTGCATAGACATCTATATGCGTGCAAAGTTTGAACAATGTATGCCTTCTATTTCCCGAGAAAATGTCAACGTTAATGTTTGGAGATTAGACCACGGACGCAACACACACACACACACACACACACATACACACACACACAATCACACACACACACACACACACACACACACACACACACACACACACACACACACACACACACACACACACACAACCGAACAACTATCATACTATAGACTCACTTCGGAGTGAGCCAAAAATTGTGCTTAAAATTCGCAGGAGCAACGGATCTCTTTTAAATAAGCCCTCTTGTGTATAGAACGAATGCCAAGTGTCTGTGCTTATAACCTAGGAGGTTGAAGCTCTAGCGAGACGCGTGGGCGGATTTCTTTGAAGCAGGGTGGTCTTTGACTTTTCAATAAACATTGCTGTTGATCAGGGGAAAAACACCCAACCCCCAAACACGTGGCGTCTAGAGGCCTGGCAGCAGACTTCGTAATATTTACAAGATGGAAGTGTGGAGAATGTATCGATGGCTGGGAGTCAAAATGGACTAACTCTAAAAGGCCTGTTTGGGGAAAAACGCTGTTAAAGTTTTGACAAATTCCTGTAAAACTTCTAAGCTTCCAAATTACATGAATGTTTGGAGCGTTGATGAATTGGGGTCTCAAAGATATTATTGCAAATTCGGGAGTTATTTAGAATGCCAACAATGGAGTATTTGACAGTTTTGTTAGATAGTCCGTTTTGATACCGAATTGGTGGCCTCAACATTTTGGGTCAAACTGGACCAACTAAAACTTGGGCCCCTTTGACTCCATTTTGTTGGTACTGCAAGGTCTATGCGTACACAGACGCACACACACGCACACACACACACACACACACACGCACACACACACACACACACGCGCGAACAAACACACAGAGACACGCACGCACGCACACACGCACACACACACACACACACACACACACGCGCGCGCGCGCACACACACACACACACCACAACACACCGAGTTAATAACAGACAGCAATAACAACAAGTTATTATTGCCAAAGTGTGCGAAAGTTTAAAACGAATCGTCGTTATCTAAAATGAGATCCGACGTGTGTCCCGATCTCTTTCCATTGTTCTGGCAGAAGTCTCCTCCCTTTCTGTCGCGATGACAGCTTCGATATTAGTCCAGCCTCTTCTACCATCCCCCCCGTCCCCCCGTCACCCCCCCCCCCCCACCCCAATGCATCTCAATTGCGCCTCTTTTTATATTACCCCTATACTCAATCGCGCCTGTGTCTTCTTCTTCTGCGTTCCAGGGCCATATATAAGGCCACAATGGGTACGTATGTGTCCGTTTTCCGGTTTTCACTGGTGTCCTCGCTGCATTCAGCCGACACATTCCGATTTCGGAGGAGTCGCCTGTGTCAATAGACGATTTTCGGAATAAAAACGAACTAGGGAAGAGGACTTCGTGAAAATTAGAGTTGTTTACCTCGACCAGAGAGGGTCAAACCATAGCAAGCATGGCGTCGAAGAGATAAACCAGGATGCGAGTGAGCGACTTGCAAACTTTTAAAAATATTTTATAGAGAGAAACTGATGGAACTTGCAAACTGTGTCATAAATATAAATGACGTCAGCTTTAGAATGACGCACTGTGTTCTTCGTCATGTGTGTCTACTCAAACACATGAGGCGACGGCTAATGAAGCCAGTGTAACTTCCTGTTTGACTGACTCAGTCTGTCAAGCAAGATGACTCCCGCACACCATGAGATTAGTTGTCCGACTCTGCCAAGCAAGATCACTCCCAAACACCATGAGATTACTTGTCCGACTCTGCCAAGCAAGATCACTCCCAAACACCATGAGATTACTTGTCCGACTCTGCCAAGCAAGATCACTCCCAAACACCATGAGATTACTTGTCCGACTCTGCCAAGCAAGATCACTCCCACACCCCATGAGATTACTTGTCCGACTCTGCCAAGCAAGATCACTCCCACACACCATGAGATTACTTGTCCGACTCTGCCAAGCAAGATCACTCCCAAACACCATGAGATTACTCGTCCGACTCTGCCAAGCAAGATCACTCCCAAACACCATGAGATTACTCGTCCGACTCTGCCAAGCAAGATCACTCCCAAACACCATGAGATTGCTTGTCCGACTCTGCCAAGCAAGATCACTCCCAAACACCATGAGATTACTTGTCCGACTCTGCCAAGCAAGATCACTCCCAAACACCATGAGATTACTTGTCCGACTCTGCCAAGCAAGATCACTCCCAAACACCATGAGATTACTCGTCCGACTCTGCCAAGCAAGATCACTCCCAAACACCATGAGATTACTCGTCCGACTCTGCCAAGCAAGATCACTCCCAAACACCATGAGATTGCTTGTCCGACTCTGCCAAGCAAGATCACTCCCAAACACCATGAGATTACTCGTCCGACTCTGCCAAGCAAGATCACTCCCAAACACCATGAGATTACTTGTCCGACTCTGCCAAGCAAGATCACTCCCAAACACCATGAGATTACTTGTCCGACTCTGCCAAGCAAGATCACTCCCAAACACCATGAGATTACTTGTCCGACTCTGCCAAGCAAGATCACTCCCAAACACCATGAGATTAGTTGTCCGACTCTGCCAAGCAAGATCACTCCCAAACACCATGAGATTACTTGTCCGACTCTGCCAAGCAAGATCACTCCCAAACACCATGAGATTACTCGTCCGACTCTGCCAAGCAAGATCACTCCCAAACACCATGAGATTACTCGTCCGACTCTGCCAAGCAAGATCACTCCCAAACACCATGAGATTGCTTGTCCGACTCTGCCAAGCAAGATCACTCCCAAACACCATGAGATTACTTGTCCGACTCTGCCAAGCAAGATCACTCCAAAACACCATGAGATTACTTGTCCGACTCTGCCAAGCAAGATCACTCCCAAACACCATGAGATTAGTTGTCCGACTCTGCCAAGCAAGATCACTCCCAAACACCATGAGATTACTTGTCCGACTCTGCCAAGCAAGATCACTCCCACACCCCATGAGATTACTTGTCCGACTCTGCCAAGCAAGATCACTCCAAAACACCATGAGATTACTTGTCCGACTCTGCCAAGCAAGATCACTCCCAAACACCATGAGATTACTTGTCCGACTCTGCCAAGCAAGATCACTCCCACACATCATGAGATTACTCTCCTTAATTGTTTTCCAGAACAATTCCCATGGCGCCCGTTGTAGTCATCAATTGCGCTCATTGAAGCGTTTGAAATAAAAATGGTTCCTGAGAAAATGAGATATCATGGAAGGTTTTGCATAGATTGAGATTTTGTTTCATAAGTTTCAGATACTATTCCGCATAAGGATACATTAAATCAGAATCGAAAATATAAATAGCTTTTCTAGTTTTCATTTTATTGTTGTCATCTGAATTGGAACTTCTAAGACACGTCAGTTGCGCAAACCAGGCACAAATAATATTATGGGCCTGGGAGTACAGTATATATGACTATGTCATCCTGTTCTCTCTCCAGGATTCTTCTTCTTCTGCGTTCCCAGGCCAAAAGGCCTTTTCAGTTTCCACTGGTCTCCCCGCTGCATACAGCCGTCACATTCCGATTTCGGAGGAGCTCAAAGGAGAAACATTATTTGGGATTTTTTTTCTATATTGTTTTTAATAAAGGCAGGAGAATGGGGCCAATAACTCAGAAAGATAGTAGATGATAGAAAGCAAAGAGAAAAAGCAAAGTCAAAGAGAGTGGCCGATTAGAGGAAGCTACAAGCACAGAACTTCCAGAAGGTGGGGGAGCTATTTTGTTTACGAAAGACAGAACCCCCCCGGTATCCCCACGGGGAGCTTTCCAGGATAAATGATGTCTAAACTGGAGAAACAAAAATAGGGGAGAGGATGTTTAACTTTTGGAGTGCCAAGATCCCAATCAGCGTTCCCTGTATCTTACTAGGGGAAGACGGGGTAAAAAGCGCATGGGCGGGTAAGAAGCCCACCCCAATTATCTCATGCAATAAAGAAAATTTCAGTCAAATTTGCCCATGAGACGAATGCTAGACATTAACGCTCGTCTCATGGGCAAAATGAGACTGAAATTTGCTTCATTTCATGAGATAATTGGGGTGGGCTTCTTACCCGCCCATGCGCTTTTTACCCCGTCTTCCCCTACTCTCCTGCATCTGTTTTTTCTTAATAAATATTCAGTCACACGTGCACGGTCACAATCACGTACAACGCACAAAGCCTTCTCACACATGCGTGCACGCACAGGTACTCGAGCGCATGCAAGGCAAGGCAAATGTTTTATTTCATACCCACTTGGGGCACAGAAATATAAAACAAAGTACCCACATAGTTAAACAGTCAAACATCAAAACAGAGTGATGTCTATATTATGAAAACGACAAGTAGATAACTAGGACAAATATACCTATACCATATTACAAAAAACAAAACATGTTACATTTTGTCCATACAAGTCATCGAAAAGAACTGTTTATAACTGCAACAAAGTGCTTAAAATCAAAAGTTTCTTATTTTTTGAGGAAAACAAAGCATTAAATTTATACGCATTTGGTCGCACAAAAAAGTAGAGTTGAGAACCGGTTCAAAAATCCGAACCGGTTTTAAACCGGTTTTCCTTCTTCGAACCGGTTTTACCGAACCGGTTTTTTTAACCAATACTCGCATCACTAGTTTCACCTATGCAAACACATTTATTTGTCAGAATATTCACACACACACGCACGCACGCGCACACATAGGCCTACATATACACACACAATAAAGAAACTTATGACTTATGACACACACACACACTCAACTCAACACTCAGTCAAAGTCAAAGCCATAGACCACCACAAACTAGAAACAGCTACTCTTGGTTTACACAAACACCCAATCTGCGCTGAGAATCGGTGTTGTTTTTCGAAAATAATGCGTTATTCTAAGAAAAACTTACTTTCAGCTTGCAGTTAAAAAACCGGTTCACAGCAATCGAACCGGTTTTTCGAACCGCGAAAGTTTAGCACCGGTTTTTCGGTTCAAACCGGTTTTTCCCCCCACCTCTACAAAAAAGTACCGTGGAAGATATCTATTTCTTTCAGTATTAAAGAAGGGACAGACAAACAAATAATGGAACTCATCTGCCACATCATGTACGCTACACTTTTCGCAATTTCTTTCACTTCTGGGTATATTATCGTAGCGCAGTTTATTTACTGGCAAGTTATTATTAGTTGTTCTAAATTTTAGAATGGTAAACACATAATTCTGAGGAAGTACTAAGTAGTAGGGATCAACGACGCATGCTTAGCACTATTATAGTCTCTCATCCATCATTCTCTCCCTCTGAGTGGGGTGTGTGTCGGGGGTAGGGGGTTGGGGGAGGTGTGTGTGTGAGAGAGAGAGAGAGAGAGAGAGAGAGAGAGAGAGAGAGAGAGAGAGAGAGTGTGTGTGTGTGTGTGTGTGTCAGTGTGTGTGTGCGTGTGTGTGTGTGTGTGTGTGTGTGTGTGTGTGTGTGTGTGTGTGTGTGTGTGTGTGTGTGTGTGTGTGTGTGTGTCAGTGCGTGTGCGTGGCTGCGCACATGCGTGCGTGTGTGCGTGTGTGTGTGTGTGTGAGTGTTCGTGTGCGCGTACACTCGTTCGTGCCCTGTGTTTGTGTACGTGAATACAGATTTATGTTAATATATTATTGTGCCCGTTAATGCTGCAGGTGATATGGCTGGAGCAGCAAGTAGCCAAGAGGAGAGTGAAACGAGACATTGTCTTCAACGACCCCAAGTGGCCCATCATGTGGTATCTGGTCAGTACAATTCTTCTTCTTCTTCTTCTTCTTCTTCTTCTTCTTCTTCTTCTTCTTCTTCTTCTTCTTCTTCTCCTCCTTCTTCTTCTCCTCATTCTTCTTCTTCTTCTTCTTCTCCTCCTCATTCTTCTTCTTCTTCTTCTTCTTCTTCTTCTTCTCCTTCTCCTTCTTCTTCTTCTTCTTCTTCTTCTTCTTCTTCTTCTCTTCTTCTTCTTCTTCTTCTTCGTTCGCTCAGACAGTTTCCTGTCATAATGAGCGTAGATGCGTCATGCTGCCGTTATGCGCCTAACTAAGAAATAGTTCGGCCCAGCAAGTCCGATTTCGGCTGTGAAGAAACCTTTGTAAGAATTTATAAAAAAAAAGGCAGGAGAATGGACCAGTGAGATAGAAAGATAGCAGATGACAGTAAGCGAAGGGAAAAGGCAAGAGTCAAAGAGAGTGGCAGAATTAGAGGAAGTTACAAGCACAGAAGGTGGGGGAACTATTTGTACAAAAGACCACTGGTATCCCCACAGGGGAAATGATAATCATCATGTCAATAATTATCTACCTCCACCCCGCTGGGGATATCGGGGGTCTTTCGTACAACTAGTTCCACCCACCTTCTGGGAGTTCTGTGCTTGTAACTAACTTCCTCTAATCTGTCACTCTCGTTGACTCTGCCTTTTCCCTTTGCTGCTTACGGTCATCTGCTATCTGTCTGCCTTACTGGTCCATTCTGCCTTTGTTCCAGAAGCTCTTATTATTTTTAAACAAAAGAAGGGCCAGACATACACATACGAATTGCATCTGAATACGATGCGATTTTGACGATGTGAGTCATGAATCGCGTGAAATACTTTCGGATGAGACGATAAACCGATGTCCCGTGTGCCCATGCACTTAGCACACGTTAATCCCAGTGGCAAGGGAAAAGTTGTCATTTGGTCAAAATTTACCCCCCCCCCCTCCCCTCCCTTTCCTTCCTTATCAGTCACACAAAAATTCGCATGCAAAAAAACTAAAATGGGTGGCGCGCTTCTGGCTGCGACGCACTCTCCAGGTGGGAGCAACCCGAATCAATGGGCTTCTGGCTGCGACGCGC
>CM065685.1:17218038-17223038 GCA_017654935.2 Phymorhynchus buccinoides
TCGGCTGGAGGAGGAAATGGTTTTGAAAATGTTTCGTGCAAAAAAAAAGGCAGGAGAATGGACCGGGTAAGGCAGAAATATAGCAGATGACAGAAAGCGAAGGGAAAAGGGCAAGAGTCAAAGAGAGTGACAGACTAGAGGAAGTTACAAGCACAGAACTTCCAGATGGTGGGGGAACTATTTATGCAAAAGACCCCCCGGTATTCCCACGGGGGGGGCCTAAATAATAATGCCCCAGTTTGGCAGCGTGCTAATCTCATTTATTAGTAACTTTGAAATAGTATTATAACTTACTCTGTCCCTATCGGATTAAAAAGGCTTTGAAGAAAGTGGGGGGGGGGGGGGGGGGGGGGGGGGGGGGGGGGGGGGGGGGGGGGACATCGGTCTCTCTCTACCACCCCCCCACCACCCCCCCGCCCCTGGGACATCTGCCTTCCCTTTGTGCATAAATATCCCCTCTTTTTAACAAATATATTACCGGGACTCGGCCTCATATGTTCAGTGCCTCTGGAGTCCGCGGGTTTGTGAATTTTAACCTAGTCTGATAGGGATCCCACACAAATCTTAACATAAATTTACAAGTATCGGCCTCCTCAGAGGTCGATGCAACAAGTTTGGCTTATTTCTTTTAAAACGTTTTTGGACAAGTAAAGATTACCCTTCTGTAGATGTGTTTTAAATGACCTTCCACGAATTTACCAATAGCTCAGGGAGCCAGAACTTTGGCATATTATTTTAATATAATGTATCTTAATCAACAAACAATATTCATAATGCAGCTTCTAGGTCGAACCATGGCACTAAAATTTATGCCTAATATTATAGTTCAAATTCAGAAATCTAAAGGTCAAGATGTGCCACCCCCCCTACATTTCTCGATTAATTGTATTTTTCCGTTATTGCCTTTCTTACCATACATAAAGCTGTATTTTAGGAACATTTTCAGCTAATTATCTTTTTGGGAATACTAACCCTAACCCTAGCCCTAACCCTAACCCTACCCCCAACCCTATAAGACGGAAAAACGCAACGAACCACAACTGTGACAAATCGCGGTGTACTGCAGTACATTAGTGGGGGGTAGGGTTAGGTTTAGGGCTAGGGTTAGGGATAGGGTTAGTATTCCAAAAAGGTTATTAGCTAAATATGTTCCTAAAATACAGCTATGTATGGTAAGAAAGACAAAAACGGAAAAATAGAATTAACCGAGAAATGCAGGGGGGGGGGGGGGGGCACATCTTTACCTTTACCGGTTTTTTTGTATCTATCGCTAGTATTTATTTCATTACTCGCCATGTTTCATTACCACACAAAATTTGAAGCCATTCTACCCACTGGTTCGTGAGATACAGCTCGGACATGACAAGAAGAAAATTTAGGTTTTGTGAGTCTTCCCTGGCGGTTCAAAATTCAGGATCTGAATAGGTTGTGACATGCTGATCAAGAATATTTATGTGGCTATGGGAGACCCTAGGCTTATTGTAGATCATGGAATCCGCGAGAGGACAAATATCCGCGAAGGGATTTAACATCCGTGCGTCATTCTAAAATTGATGTAATTTATATTTTTACGTCACAATTTGCCAGTTCTATCAGTTTGTGGCCACTGGCCACTGGCCACCCCCTCATTAAAAAACGAAAAAAAACCTGTTTGCCATCATAAAAGAGAAAATGCAAAAACAATACATGAATAAACAACATTAGCTAGCAAAGCATAATGGACAGAGAGAGAGAGAGAGAGAGAGAGAGAGAGAGAGAGAGGGGGGGGGGGAGAGAGAGAGAGAGAGAGAGAGAGAGAGAGAGAGAGAGAGAGAGAGAGAGAGAGAGAGAGAGAGAGAGAGAGAGAGAGAGAGAGAGAGAGAGAGAGAGAGACAGAGAGAGAGAGGAGAGAGAGAGAGAGAGAGAGAGAGAGAGAGAGAGAGAGAGAGAGAGAGAGAGAGAGAGAGAGAGAGAGAGAATGAGAGAGAGAGAGAGAGAGAGAGAGAGAGAGAGAGAGAGAGAGAGAGAGAGAGAGAGAGAGAGAGAGAGAGAGAGAGAGAGAGAGAGAGAGAGAGAGAGAGATTATGTTGGTTTATTTATTTATTTAATTTTTATATTATGGACCTAGTTTAAGACTACCCAAGCCCCAACAAAATAAAATTTCTTGTGGCAATACAAGATTAAGGGAAGACAAATAAGCATGAGGATGCAAACAAATAGTCATCAAACAAACACAATAAAGTTCATTGCATAAGCTTATGTTCAAGCTTGATTGTATATAGTTTTCGGTCAGGTTTCGGGCAACAGCGACAGCGACAGCGACACGAAATACTCACGACGGTATTCAGGCGAATCCCGTCTACGAATAAATAATAATAATAATAATAATTAATAATGCTTATATAGCGCATAATCTTGCAAAGCAACTCCATGCGCTTTTCACTCACCGTTCGTACAAACATTTATAACAGACTGGTTCACGTATCCTCACCATACATCTCTATGAAAATGAATACATATTAGAGAATGCATTGCATATAATCGTAAAACAACACACCAACACCCACGTCCCTTCAACACCACCACCACCCCCAACCATCCCCCCCCCACTCCCCCACCCCTGCCCCCCCTACTCCCCACCCCCACCCCATACACACACACGCGCGCACGCGTTAGCCTCATACTCGGAGAATAGAAGGCGAATTTCGCACAGTATGCATGTACTAAACGTGATGCATAACATCTCTCTTGGAGTCTTAGCCCCTCCCCTCCCCCCCCCCCCCCCCCCCCCCCCCCCTGCCCCCCCCCCCCCTGGCCCCTCCCCCTTACCCCCCAACCCCCAACCCCCACCTATCCTCCCCCTCTTTTATCTCTACTCGATCCATCTTACCCCCCAACCACCAACACCCACCTATCTTTCTTTTCTTTTATCTCCACACTTTCTACCCCCTCCCTAAGATCCCCTTTGTCCCCATACAGTTCTCTCTTCCTCGTCTCTCTCTCTCTCTCTCTCTCTCTCTCTCTCTCTCTCTCTCTCTCTCTCTCTCTCTCTCTCTCTCTCTCTCTCTCTCTCTCTTCTCTCTCTCTCTCTCTCTCTCTCTCTCTCTCTCTCTCCTTGCAAAACAACACGGATGTGCTGGAGGGAAAACAACTATACAAACATGCTAGGACCTGATGAAAAAAAGCCATATTTTGTGCTTATTTAGTTATCCTCAATAAACATTCGAGTTTCTCTCTCTCTCTCTCTCTCTCTCTCTCTCTCTCTCTCTCTCTCTCTCTCTCTCTCTCTCTCTCTCTCTCTCTCTCTCTCTCTCTCTCTCTCTCTCTCTCTCTCTCTCTCTCTCTCTCTCTCTCTCTCTCTCTCTCTCTCTCTCTCTCTCTCTCTCTCTCTCTCTCTCTCTCCTCTCTCTCTCTCTCTCTCTCTCTCTCTCTCTCTCTCTCTCTCTCTCGCTTTGTGAAAAGATCTAAGGTTATAGGGCTATTTAGCTCCCCTATTGTTTCTAAATTAATGACGTCACCTAATAATTGTACAGTTTTTTATATTTTTAAATCTCGTATAAAAGATGAAATTTGAAAACTAATAACTTGTAACAAAGAAATACACCTACATATTAGATTAATTTTGGTTGTGCGATATATATTTATTTTTCATTGAAATTATATCAACACATATCTGGATATAACCTGGTCTGACATTTCATTTTGAAGGTATCGCTCGCACAACGGACAGCAGATACCTTCTTTTCGGGCTAACAAAAACAAAACAAAAACAAAAAAATGAAAACGGTATAGCATCCTGACTATATCCTCCGTATATCGAAGAAACTTCCAGAATCATCTCTATGAATTTAAAAAAAAAAAAAATGTGTATTTGATATTTGGTACTTTATAGTCTCTGTGGAATTCGGGTTGCTCTCACCTGGAGAGCGCGTGCGAGTTGTGTGCGACTGATGAGAAAAGGAAAGGGTGGGAGGGGATACATTTTGACCAAATGACAACTTTTTCCTTGCCACTGGGATTAGCGTGTACTAAGTGCATGGGCGCACGGGGCTATCGGTTTATCGTCTCATCCGAAAGACTCCACGTTCAGACCACGTGAGGCCTTAAGTGTAGGGTGAGAGGGGAAATCCCCGCCTCCGTACCCGGGTTTGAACTGGGGTTTATTGTATACGAGGCGAATGCGTGACCTCTGTGCCACTCCACGCCCAATGTGCAGTAATGGTGCGTGCTTTGAATAGTCTCCATACCCCGTGTTCGTAATACCTTGAGAAATATAGCAGCCCATGTCAAAACAAACTGGGTTCACTCTTTGATTTTTACATTGGCAAGTTGAACAAGTGCAACGCCGAGCGGCTGCAAAGTCCCCTCGCAGCATCGCCGAGCTACTCCGAAATCGGAATGTGTCGGCTGTACACATACATACAAACGCATCAAAACAACACGTAACTACCTAAAAACGCATGAAAACAGCACGAAACCGAATAGTTTTTATATATATAGCCTTGGGGTTCGGACCCGTGATTTGAGCGCGCGCGATCATGCGCACACGAGCGCACAGACAAATTCATGACAACTGTGTTATAGACCATTCATCAAGAAATGTTGTGGGAAAAAACTGCATTGAAATACATGCAAAACTTCGCGAGATATTAGCGATTATGTGTTTCGGGGTTTGAACCCCGTAACTGGCGCGACCTTGACCTTAATGTAAAACTAAATACATCAGTGGATAGCTTGCATCTTGGCAAACTAGTATACCAAATTTGATGATGATAGACTGAATAGTTTTTGAGAAAAACGGACGAATAGCCGGACGGACGGACGGACGGAGGCACGCCGGAGGCACGGACGGATCAGACAGAAACAATAGCTCCCCGAACCTTCGGCTCGGGGACTAATAAAAAGCAAGTTCCCATCTGGATAATGTCTGTAGCTGTATGACTTCATCTTTATGGTGATCAGAAAGCTACTGCACATGTAGCGGAGAGGAGGGGGGAGGGGGGGGAGGAGAGAGAGAGAGG